>JAPWTK010000054.1:1572500-2087309 GCA_029963805.1 Aromia moschata | reverse complement strand
TTGCCCCTTAATTAGCGTGATCACGTAGCTTGGTTAGCAATACTATTACGAATGGAAGAAGATTATTAAAAACTTTGTAGTATCATATAAGTTTCTATAGTTGTCTCCAAGAGTCTTGTTCGCTGTGGTGAAAATATATGCTTATATTTTGAGAACGACTGTTTGACATCTACTCATGTAATATAGGCATTATTAAAATACCCTTTGCATTCACCTAACGGATCTGTAGATGCACTGTCACAAAGTCTTAATTTGGTAACACCGTTGTCTTTCTTTAATACACTTTCGAACTTACTTCTAATTGACCCATTTATTGCGACACTTATAGCTTGTAGCAGATAATTTACTTCGTTCTCTATTTGTAGTGACTCCGCTAACGACAACGCACTGTTTTGTAATTTTTGTCTGGCGTCATACAAGTTACTATGACTAGTTTTTAAAGCTGTTTCAACGGACACATCTTGATATTTGGCCTGGCTCTCCTTAAGAGCTACAGCTTCGGCAGGATTGAATTGTAAAATAACAGCTTTTATTTGCTGGAAATATTCAGCATAATAAAAAGCGGCTTTCAACCATGTTCTTCAACGAATAAGACACGATTGTGGTGGTTCGGGAATACCGGAACATTTGCTGTGAAACTCGTGAAGATGTTGAGGGGATTTGAAGAACACTTTTTTGGTACCCGCTATTAATGGTCTACGTTGGGAAAATATTGTCTAATAGTTTATGCTACAAGATGTAAAACATGCCTTTTGGACATAACATGCAAAAACCTGCAACCGCGTTTTGAAAACAAACGACCTACTAACAACATCGTGGGGGCACCATCGGTCATACACATCATCATCTGACTTGTTGACAGTTCAAATTATTCGAGGGTCTTCACATCACCCTAGTAACTGTGGCGTCATTACAGTCTGTTGTCATTACTTGCTGTCTAGCTAGTAACAGTGGACGTAAGGAGGGTTCAACAGCAAATGGTAGTTTTTTAGGCATTTGCATGTGTGACACTTTATTATTAAAGGTAATACTGACGCCGACGACATAAACACCTCGAACACACTAGCAATAATGCTAGAGTCTGCCAGACGGTCGGGCGAAATGACTGAACCCAAGTCAGTAGTCAACCATTTATTTGATTAACCCTGTTCAGCAGAATCGGGCATCTGTAATTTTCAAGGATAGCAGACCCTTTATTTCAGCAATTAACTTCATTTTTACCTACGTTTTACTACACGATTAAAGATCTCGACAGATCGTATTTTTACCGACGTTTTATTGGTCGTATAAAGAACAATAATTATAACCCCAAAGCCATAAGTTTAATGATTAAAAAAAAGACAACAGAGGTGAAACAATTTTTGTCGTTACTGACGATTTGCCACACCTTAATGCGACGCAGAAAAACAATTTGATGGTTATTATTTTCCTCTTAATTTTGTTTGGTGTTTTTTTCTTGAAGCACCTACGCGTTCACGCAAAAAAGCGAGTTATACGAGTATTTACTTAGGTTTTTTAATTAAATGATGCGTTCTTTGTCCAGGGATACATTTTTCACAACAAAGGAAACGTTGAAACAAAAAGAATATTGTTGTACCTAAGGGCCATTGAGATAATAGAAAGTTTTCTTTCCATTAGATTTAATTAGTAGATTAAATTATGTGACATGTGATATTTTATTTGTTGTCTGTTGTGGAGGGTTTTGGATTCAATTTGGAATTAAAAATTGTTTCGATTGCATACAGAAACACTGGAATAAATACTATCAAATTTTCTGTCAGATAACATAAATAACTACTTATACAAACATGACAATAATTTATTTCGAATCAAAATTTTACGATAAAAATAGAGAGCAACTCTAAGTGTACAAATACGTTTAAAACAATGTTAGTTAGTTAGTTATTCTTTATTAGTTCTTATAAAATACCTTACATGGTGTCGAACTTGTCAATATAGTAAAAAATAAATGAATAAAATGATGACTAACATTAGAATCCTAATAAGTAAAATATAAAATATAAAAGTAAATGTAAACGAACAAACAATAGGACATATTAAAAATAAATAAATGAAGAACCAATACACTTATATCCTGTGTGGTATCATATATGTACATATGTATCATTAATCTGTAATAGTATACTATATAATATGTACATTATGTACATACCTATATATATAGAGGAGGACGACATTTGATAACATGCAAAGCTTCAGTATTATTTATTTACAGAGTTTCGCATACTTACATATATACTTATTTTATATTACAGGCTGATTTTTCTTTGTAATACATACATACAATACATACATACATACACCCTAGGAAATTGCACCTTTACATATTGGCGATACATGTGTAGAAGAGAATAAGTTAAAAGACACCAGTAAGGACAGACAAAGACAGTTAGATGCCACATTGTTTCACACTTGTGCACGTATTAGAAACGTATGCGACCTGCGCGTAATATAAAGTGGAGAGGGGTAGTTGACACGCCTATCGCCGCCTATTTGACTGGAACTCAGTACTTTTTCGCAGCTATGGTTGTGTACATCGACTTAGCTGTAAGAAATGAAATTCTTACATAATTCTCACTTTTACAATTATCCCATACACTTAAAAGAAGTGTACGAACATAACTGTATTTATTTTCAAATTTTTATATTCCTTACCTAACCGGTCTGCAAGAAAATAATATTGAAGTTCTATAAAATATAAAAAAAATAAAATATAAATCAACCCTGTTATAAGACGAAAGAAAGAAAAAAATGCCCATTGAATAAGTGGTTCAAAAATGTCGCCCCTTTGTGCTTCGCATAAACCTAGTCTCTCGTAAAACTCAGTTCTTACGCGTTCTAACTAGTGTAAATATTCGGATGATTTTAATATTCGGATAATACGTAATAGTACTAAAAGAGTATTCGGATGAATTCACTATCGTATACGTATACGTATTAATTTTCATATGTGCTTTTCTGTTTTTCTTGGCTTACGGAATACGGCATCGCATCATAATCCGTAATAATTCCGTATTCCGTTTTCCCCTGCTACCTCATTCGTATTCGTATCATCGTACTATTACGTATTATTACATATTATGTTTACTTCGTCTGAGACTTCGTCGGATACGATATCCACGCTATCTTCCGGCATTTGACAGCGTTCGTAATAATTTCGATTCTGTATTGCGGTTGGCAACTATTCAGATTAATACGTAATAGTTTGATATTGGGATTGAACGCAATTTTTAATACGTATTCTTACAACACTAGTTCTACCACTTCAGGAGAAATATTATTTAGGTATTTGTACAATTCTGGCCCCTAAATCATTTAAATTTCGTGGTCTTTCATGTTCATGTCCGTAAACAGTTTGTTTTATTTGTTAAATATTTGTTGGCATTTAAGGAACCGTTTATAAAAAAATGACCCAACGATGGAATCGCCTAAAATACCAACCCAAACATTTAACTTCTCGGGATACTGCGTACGCACAGGAACACTCAAGTGCTTATTTTCCGTAGACCAACAACGATATAATAATTCAATTCACACTTGCGCCCTATAATTTATGGGCGGGGCGTCCCGCCTACATATTTTATTTCTACCCTATCACGAAAGACAGAGAATAACGCTCACAAAAGTTTTAAAATGACATATCAGTCCTGCAACTACGGATATTATATTTCTCTGTCCGTTCCCTTTACTTGAAGAGTTTAATCTTTTCTGTCTTTTAATGCTCGGCTTTGAAATCTTGGACTTTCCAACCCTGTTTATCAACACTTAGGTTTTCGATAGACAAGTGCTTATTCATGATTCTGCAGTGAAAAATAACGTATTTTGGGATACCAGGACTAAATTATAATTTAAATAATTATTTAATTAAATGATCATTCAACCCTTGAACCATTATTTATTTATTATTTTTCTGTTTAGTTATTGCGAACAACTGGCCAGAGAGAATATTTATTGTGGCATTTCTACAAATTATGTAAGGATATGTATGTATATAACATATACATTACGATGACTCTTTTCTAAGCCCTTCTCTCCATCTGCGTTTGCTCGACATTTAGTACTCGTAGAATAATAGTGTGAATAGCAGTGGTGTATAAGAGTAAACGACCGACCGAGCACCTGAGACTAGCAGTATTATTAGTGTGTTCGAGGTATTTATATCGTCGGCGTCGGTATTATATTACGTTGATAATAACATGTCACACGTGAAAACGCCAAAAAAAAACATAATTTGCTGACAAAGTGAATAAAGGCATTGGTGGCTTCGAAGAGGGTATGCCTTTGAGCACTCACTTTTCCAATACGTTCCATTCCAGGGATGTGACAAGCACCAATATGGTTGAAAATCGCTTTTTATTACGCTGAACATTTCCAGCAAATAAAAGCTGTTATTTTACAATTCAATCCTGCTGAAGCTAGAGCTACTAAGGAGAGCCATACTTTTCAAGATGTGTCCCTTAAAGCAGCTTTAAAAATTAATCATAGTAGCTATAAAGGTTTGTATGACGCCACACAAAAATTATAGAACAGTACGTTGTCGTTAGCGGAGTCACTTCAAATAGTGGACGAAGTAAATTCGCTGATAGTACACTAAGCTACGTCAAGCTAATTAAGAGGGTAAGTCTTACATACATATTGGCGATTTCAGATAAGAATACACCCCCTGGGCGGAAAATATGCGAACCCAGTAAGCGAGTAACCATTTATCAAGTGCCGGCTTGTTTACGTCGGATTTTACTGTTTCTGTGTACATATTTTGTGGTTTTCGCCAGTTTACATTTCATTTTGTTAATGAAAAGTTGAAAAGTTTGTTTTTATGCAAAATGTCGCTGAAAACACGTTTCCACGTCAAATGGAAAATCAAAAACTAGGCATAATAAAAGCTGTGTTTATGGCTGCCATTCTTAACCATTATATTTCTTTATAGTACCTGCAAAGAAAGAAAACATGTTTGTTTTTTCAAAAAATTTCCCCTTCCTTGGATCGGTTATTCGTAAATTGGGAGGACTTAGATCGCTCTTTCATTGTACACTTGTTTTTAAACTTAGAACGGTCTTTCAATGGCCATTACTATGGACCAAATAAAAATGCGTATGCTAAACTACCATTTGGCGTAATAATCATGATTTTCGATATTTTGGACTTAGATCGTTTTTGCCGTGTGCTCTTCATATTGGTATGGATGCTAAACTACCTAAACTAAATTATAAAGGGAACAAAAGAGTTATGGAATAGAGATATCAATTTATAAAATTTTAAGCGCGATTTATACAAATAAAATGAATCAAGTTATTAAAATATTTTTGAGATACTGTTACTAACATTTTCGTGGCAAACTCGTCATCAAAAGGTACACATACATATGTTTAAAACGAACCAGGCAGGTAAAAATACCGGGAAACGGTGACGATGCTAAGCACGTCTGACAGTTGATTACTCGCTTTCTCCATGTTTGTTTACGTTTGCCAGCGCCCTCACCGGTAATCGAAATCGCCAATACTGTTATAAAGTGTGAATGTATTGCTTTTGCTATTATATTTAATATTAGTTACCTTCTTGTATTACATCTATTATAATATGATGCGTACGCCTATGTCCGGCACCACATTTCGGCCAACTCTATGATATATGTATGTGTACTAATTTATTAGGTATGATTTTAGGATATTCACCCTGTTAGGTGTGTTTGACCTAGTCATCTATAAATTAAGATAACAATTTAACAAACATTTTTTAGATGAAACTTATTGGAAAATTATGTTTCCAATACATAAAACTAAATAAAAAATCTGTTTTTTGCACACATACTATTCACTATCGGATGTTTTAGATAATTTAGATTGGTATCGGAATACGCATTAAGAAAAAAACTTAAAGTATTAAGTAGTGCGGCATGGCGTCAGACTTTATAATACCTAACAAAAGATAAAAAAAGGCAAACAAGTACCGACAATGAACTTGAGTTGTAAAATATCTACATTATGATTTTACGTAAAAACGATATCACATACATTATTTGGTACCATGTATTAAGTTTTTGGTTTAGGAATAACAACTATAAGTAGTTTAATGGCGCCTGGTGGAATTCGAAATTCTCGTATCGTCGTGAGACCCACATAATATTTTAAAGACTATTATTAGACATAAATTAAACATAATAGATACAAATTTTGCAAAATGTACACCTCATTAATTAACTGTTAATCATCATATAAATTAAAATTTAATAAAAAGCACAAGCATACAAGCAAGTTTTTATATTCACTTGGTGACTATGAAAAAAAATCACAAATATCTTGCAAGCCATTGCCAACATTCTCTGGTGAGGCGCATTCTTTTAAATTTTGAAAAGTTTCATTACAGTAGTCATTTTAACGACTTCCTTAGTGGAAAAATCATGCAAATAGAAACATAGTGTAAACAGAAACACGTATCCCCCAAAGAGATAACACCGATTTTGTACAAAAAACACAAGATTAGGTACCAGAATATCACGTTAGTTTCGTTTTGTGTACCTATGGATAAGTTGCAAAAATACAAAATGATAGGTACTGTATGTCTGTCAAATCTCAAAGACCTTATGAGGACATTCTGTATCTGCTCTTGTACTTCTTCAATCGTTTCCTTTGCAACGTCTGTCTCATTAAAAATAAGATGGCGAAGAGAAATTTTCGCGATATAACTAAAGAGATAAATAAAGAAACATTTCATCTAATTCGGGTACTTACTTGCGGCTAGAATAAATCCTTAGTTTTTATACAGTGGTGGCCATTAATTAAAATAAAGCCATTGTGGAAAATTAGAAGAATCAGCAATAAAAAATACAAAACCGAAGTGAACACACAGTACAGTTGTACTCTAAGTAAAGAAAAGAAATTACGTCAGCTAAGTGAACCCACAAGGTCCTAGTCTTTCAAACACCGATATTTTATGATGCTAAAAGAAATTATTCGGATCATTGTTTTACTCTTCCACCATTATACCATTTACAATAAATCACAATTTTTTATTACCATCCCCATGCTTAACTGTCTTCATAATAAATTTACGCAACAGTTCTTGGTTTGACGGCCAGATCAGAACCCACCCGATTTATTATCCTCTCATCACTCCACAAGATATTTTTTTTAATTTTTAAAACGTTTTTCACCAATTCACTCTTTACAAATTGTAGTCCCTCTGAATGTTCCGTGATCCGTGACCAAGACCGGAACTTTTCTGGGAACTCTGGGAATGTATTAGATTCTTTTCTGGGATTCTTGCAATCTTCGTTACGAGAACTTATTTTTGAATCTAATTTGTTTTTGACTTGAACTGATGAATTAAAAAAGGTTCAATTTTATCACATGAGCAATTCATCTATCAGTGTTAGGGCTAGACCAAATGGCACATGCCAGGGTCGAACTTGAGCATGCATGCTGCAGTGACTTACTAAGTAATATTGTTTTCTCTTACTTTTCCCGCATCTGTTGTCACACTCTTACACCTCGTCGTCTTCATATAGGAATTCACTTCTTGGGATTCCATTTCTTTTATTTTCTCGGTGTTTTAGCGACTTTACGTGCTTTTCACATTGTCCTTTTCTGTAAACATGTAAGTAACACTTGCATATTTCACAGTATACAGTGGTAGCTTTAACACTTCTGGAAAACCCTGCACAATTTTTTTTAATTGATAAGCAAATGGGGCTGGCGTTTTAACCATCGTTATAATATCAATTAAGTATAACAATCAGTAATGCACAATTACAGGCGCGCGATCTTCAAAGGACTAAATAAATACGGAACCTGTTTCGCGTCTCGTCGTCCCGGCCTCCGCCCCGCTGGCCGAGCCACGGCCACCTGGAATTCGGGATACCGATACGCGGCCGCCTTGAAGACGGTCGGTATCCGAAACTTTTGTTCTAGCCCTAATCAGTGTATTGTGTAGAGTTTTGTTACGCTTTTTAAGTTTAATCGCATTTTCAACAATTACCTTTAAACGACCAATTATACAGGATATTTTATTTTGTGTTTTTCCTTCATTTTGTAAAGTTATAATTTGCACTCCCTCCTGTGGTGAGAAAAGGACACTACATCGTATTGTAGGTAAATATATGGGCCTTGTTCTAACAAATAACACTTCGACTAGTCTCTATATTAAAATAATTTACCCAACAAATACATGACAATAACCTCACCTTGGCTCTATTATTCTGACCATCTGCAGTTTACAGATTGCTACTGTTGGGAAAACCGGAAAAGTTCTCTTTTTATTCCGTGTTTTTCAGGGTCAGAACATACTATTGCTTCTGGTTAACAGTTGCCAATATCATTTCGTCAAGGCAACATGGCGACGATAACAAATTTTATTACCGATGGCTCTATTTTGATGGAGACTTGCTGTATATACATGTACAACCTTTAATCCCCGACACATCGAATTATATTTCATTATAAAGGCAGAAACCAAGCGGTCGGATCCGTACCAACAAAGGAGTTGTGGAGGTCACTGGTGACCGACAAAGAAGACCTATCTTCGATGCTGTTAGATACCCGTTCTGGTATTATTTTGCGTATCTTATGAGGCGATCCTTTTATATGTATGAAACAAATAAGATATTTATTCCAATTATTTTTGAACTGGCGCCATGGCGGACACCGGTAGATTTGCTTCCTCCATGAAAATGACCCGGAGACTCCGGGTTTCTTACGTTATTCTCCGGGTCACCTTTGAAATTGAAATTTGTATTTATAAATTTATATAATTGTGAATCATATGTTCCATGTATATGTCGTTTAAAATACACTCGATTCCCTCTTAAGTCACCAAATCCGTGCATCATCTTCTCGCTTAAGTCGCGAAATTTATTCTCTCTTAAGTCGCAATCAACATTTTCGTGTTTTTAGTTGCAAAAAGAAATATTTAGAGATATACCACAATACTTGTTATAATGAAAAATGAGCCAGCTGAACGAAAAAATCAACGAAAGTATACCCAGTCGCGCGTGACAAAGTTCAATTTTCCACTTGAATGAATGTTTTAAAGGTTCAATATTCTTAAAAGACACCTAACCTATTTTAAAGGTTAGGTATCTAAGTTCTAAAACTTTTACAGGCGGCGACTTAAGAGGGAGAGTTTCGTGACATAATAGGGAAAAACGTGAATTAAATGTGAATTATGCGAAGGTGACTTAAGAGGGAATCGAGTGTATTGATTCTTTGTTTGAATTCTGGCGCGTTTCTGTCTCTAGAGGGCAGTATCGGTACATAGTGCAATCTAGAGATGTTAATTTAATGTTAAATTAATAAATAAAAATGTATCTAATTGATAAATAGTATTTATTACGCCACGAACATCGTATTCAACACAACTCAACCAATTGTGTTCAATTGTGTTTCTTCAAAAACACAATTCGGCACAAAAATCGCCTTCTTCAAATATTGCGCGCTGCTTTACCCCCTCCTCGCGGACACCCATCTCCGGGTCAGCGGTCTCTGTGGGGTGGCAACTCTAGACACCGGTGACCGACCCTTAAAGACCCCAACAAAAAAGGCGTTTATCATAATACTTGTGACTATATTTCCTATTCGTTCCATCCAAACTTCGTTCTTGTACTCCAGAATAGGTAACATTGTGATTACGTGCGTTTGGCCCGCGCAAGTCGGCGACCATCATCGTCCGAGATCTACAACGAAATCTCTAGCTCGAAAGGCCTTGACCCGGATCCGCGCTAATCCTGCACTTTGTCTGCGACTTTAACAGCCTCAAACTACTTTCACTTCTTTCTACGATATTTTATTCTAGCAGATTGCGTTAAACGCATATTTTTAACATCTCGCCCGACGGGAAAAACTGGAACACGCTGTGTATCCTACAACGGTTCATTTAACAGCTCAAAGATGAACGTAATGATCGTTAAGTGAGTGCTAAGGTAGTGTATTAACGATCTAGATTAAGACGGGGTATCATTAATTACAACAGAGGTACAAGCAGTACAATGGAACGTGACGTGACATTCTCCTTATATACGAGTGGATAAATTATAGAGTTGTACCTTTATAATATTTTCTTATCCACTTATATTTTATTAATGAGCTTTCAGTGTTCAGTTCTTGTGATCCACTATAGGTATTCACTGATTGAAGTATGAACCTAGATATGAAATCCAGTAAATTTTAAGAAACCAGAAAATTGATAGGTGCTTCAAAGGACCCTCAACATTAGGGTTGAATATTATGTTTATTAGGAAAATATTACTGAGCAAAATTTAAAAAATACATTTTGGATAATAAGAAACCTCAAAAATTAAAGTGTGGCTAAAATAGGTGCTTATTTTGAAGTAAAATATTCGACTATAGTACGTATAGTATGGGTAGAGCAGTGGCGGCTCGTGGGTGTGTTACATGGGTGGGCATAGGGTGTGTCAGTAGGACTACTCATTAGCTAGCAATGACGCCGCAGGCGAAAATTTTTAAAATTTTCAAGGTCATGCGTTTTACTGACACTTCAGAATTTCAATGAAAAATTCTTTTATACAAAAATATACTCACAAGAATAATTTTTGGGATTTGGTAGCTTTTTGATATAATATTTAATCACGAATATTGAGGGCATAAATATATTAAAATAATGGGTCGCAACATGTGAAAAAAATTGATATAGGTATCTTACCGTTATTTGTAGAGGAAATCAGCTCGCCTGTCCTTATTGTTAACAAAAATTTAATACAATATACATACATATGTGATAAACATCATTATTTGTGGTATAAAAGGAATAATAATTAGAATATAAATAGTTTGTCGTATACAATTAATTGATATTATTGTAACAGTAATTTATAGTAAATTAACACAAAAGAAATATTTTCTATTGAAATTTGGGCTGGGCACGTACCCCTGTGCCCTTTATCACCAGCCGCCACTGGGGTAGAGATCAGTGTTCGTTTTGTTTGCATTTTAGCATTTTTGTTATTGAAGAGATGGATCGTCGGTAGTTTTAGAATCAAGGGAGGAGGAAATTTTGAAATGCAATATTTTAATTCAAAATAAATATTATCATTGGTTTTTGGTTTTTAAGAGAAAATTTGATATAATATTTCACAGGAAATATCTTTGAAATGAATGAAAATGTGACCAATGATTTTCTTACAACACCTCAAGAACATAACATTTTTCTTGTTTTGTATGTTTAATGATCATAATGTCTTATGCCCAGTCGCCAGAATTTTAAGAATGTATATAGGGTGATTCTGAAATTGAGTCATATTTTTTAATACCTTCGAGAAGTACAGTTTGTTATTATTTGTTTGTGGATATCGCTTATTTATCAGGGGTATGGTCGTAGTACGTTCATTATGCGTAATTTGCGGGAAAATATATTCTGGGTGTACTGTAACTTATTGATTTCGAAAATAGCATTTATCCGGTTCTGCCTTCAGTTTAAGTAATACATAAATTCGAAACACAATAGAAAAACATACATAATATTTATCGCTTTTTTTTGTGAATCGTTTATTCCAAGTATTTTCTTATCTTTAACGTTTTTGTATTTAGAATTTCGCTGTACAATCTTTTCTTTAAATTTAAGACAGGGCCGGATAAACGCTGTTTTCAAAATTAATGATAATGCAACTTCTTTAATTCTGAGTCTTTTGAGAAATTTTATATGCAAAAATGCAAAACAATATTTGTTTTGAAGTTCAATTAGTTCCATAAGCTGTTAAAAAATATAACTCAACTTAGGAATCACCGTGTATGATGAATATTAAGAATGTACCATTTATAAACTAAATTATAAAATATCCTGCTTTATAAATAACCCTTGCCTCCCCAATAAAACTAAAATACGCCTTAAATGCATGAAATAGATCGATTAACGTGGGTAATTCATAGCTACTATAACGCAAGGTTTTGTTGTTCTAAGGTTTCCATTTAAAAACACACCTCTACGGGCGATCATATTTCATGGTGGTGCTTCCTGCAAAATACATAGATAATTAAATTTTACACAACGGTAAGGTTATGAATACGTACCGTATCAGTAAACCAAGATTATTATGCAACATTTACATATTTTAATAAAAAAAATAAGATAGGATAATAACGAGTCATCAAGTCTGGAATCGGCATTATGCAATACATATATCTAACCTGGAGAAAGTTCAGAGAAAATATGTTAAATACCTTTCTTTTAGATCAGATGGGATCTATCCATATATTGGCATACCTCAGTCTAGATTTAAACAGAATGATTTAGCATTGCGTCGAGTTTACTTTACAGTATTATTCTTATACAAGCTTATCACCAATAAAGTAGACTCTCCTGATTTACTAAACTGCATATATTTTAATGTACCATCTGTTCAAACGCGTTCTATTTCTTTGTTTTATTTACCTACACCTCGTACAAATTTGTTAAAATATCCACCAATTTATAATATGTGTGAGAAATATTATTTGTCTGAGTCAGACTTAGATATTTTCAATTGTAATATAAATGAACTTAAAAGATGTATTCTAGGTAATTAGTTATCATACCGTGTATATACTCATATTATACATATTAAGAAATTAATTATTTTGGTTTCTTAGTTAAGTTAATTAATACCTGCAATTTCTTTCCTACCAGCAGTGTAAATTGTTTCTATTTTTATTTGATGATTATTATTATGATTTTATTTTATTATTTTTTCTTTTTTATTGTGATACATTTCATATGCTGTTATTTACTTAGGTTTCTTTTTTTGTCAGCTGTTTTTCCTGCCCATTAATTGGATATATTCTGTCTGGGCAGCTGTATTTAAATAAATAAATAAATAAATAAATAAATCTCGCTATGAACGAGAGAGAGAGGGAAGTAACGGTTATGTCGAAGCTCGAAGCGAAACTTGTCAACTTGTCAAACTTTTGACAAGTGGCTGTCACACTTGTAAAATAAATAACAGCTGTCACATAACGTAACAGCCTGACAATTAAATGAGGGTATAAATTTAAGATTAAGAATAGAAATACGTCTTTTTTTGTTCGGCCAACTTTGATGACTTTTTTTGGATGGCTCGTTACAATAAACGAACAATAATCAAAATATAAACCAGTGCTTCAAGAGTTTAAAATTTTTATCTGAATTAATTTTAGAAACAATACGGACAACATGTGAATTAAAGCGTAAACATTCTGCTAATGACTTTATTTCTTGTGTATACCCTCTACACACTTGTAGAATCTACGTTAACACAAGGTTTATATCCGCCTACAAGAATTAGTTACAAATCAATGCTGTTAGGCATGGCTGACAGCTTAGAGAAAACAACTTTGTTGTTAGGAATTAATTGCATTAAAGCATTCGTTTGTATCGTTAATCGCTACCCACATATAAAAGTTGTGTCGGTATCGGTAATAATATCGGGAAAATAAGAGTCTAACTGCATTATGTTGCTGTTTTGCAGCATGAACTTCAAATTGTTGGTGGCACCGCCTTTTCAAACAATTCCTACATTTACCATTTGAAGGTTTTTTTATTGACTGTACGTCAGTTTTATAGAAAAAGGCCATTTATATTATGGTGGCTGCAATTTTTCGTTATAATGACCCTATTTTTTGCGGTACTGCGGAATTATAATAATAATAAAATCTCTAGATTTTATGTATATACATACATACGTGTTACAAAGAGATGTGTCTAGTTATGTCTATAGACAAGAAAAACTGGATTAATTAAACCAGTGTTTACAGTCGCCCATATCCTAATGTGACTCTAATTCGAACTTGCAAACATTCAATTTATCATATTCAAATATCAGTAAACTGTATTTTATCTCATTTGCATCTACTGGCCTAAAAATGCCACTTAAAATATGCGTGTGGCTTGTTAATTCGTTCTTGTATTTTTTTGTATACATTTCTTCTGAAAAATTCTTTATATTTCTTACTATTCTGAAGCACACAATCTATCTAGTACAACTAAAAAGACATACTTTTATACATAGAATCCTTGATTTTACATTAATTTTTTATGCTGAAAGCGCCCATTTCCGCTACCGGCTATTTGAAACACAACATCCTGACAAAGTCCAATCCACATGAAATAAAAAATATTTGGTTAATTAGTTCGCATCATAAGCATCTTTGTTAATAAAACGTGAAACCGACAGCATGCCGTCTCAGAATGGAAAGTTATTTACATGGGATGTGTTTGTTTACATCAGACTCACTTTAAAAAAAAATACCTGTTCCCACGCAGACTGGCCGTTGTGTTCCCACGGATTGCTATAAATCCAACACCACCGCGGCAATCTCGAGTATCGTTTGCACGCCCCCCCAGACAACGGCCGTTTCTGAATTTATTGCAGGATAATTGAATGTACAATAAATATTAGTTATACACCGATCGTCACTCGAAGCCTATCTCGAAAATTACTAACTAATGACAATGACTAATTCCGTCTAAACCGCTGCGTCATATTAATTACCCCGAGTAACCACACCCTTATTTTATTTCGTGAGTACTACTACTTTGCTCAGGGAACCTCCATTCTTACGCTATATAGGGTGTCTATGAAGGTAGGGTACACTCAATGATTTTTTAAATGGAAAGAAATGGCTCGAAATGTGGGGTCTTTTAGCATTTTTCACGTGTTTACGACCGTGATTCGTCACCGACTACTAGCCCGAACAATTACATTTTTGTTCGGACAAACGTATTTTTTCAAAAGAAATGATTTACTGTCTTGCAAAAATTTATAACCACGCTTTAAAAACCTAAAATATATAAAATGGCATACATTTGTAAGATAATATTATGCTGAAAATTATTATTAGTTTGGATTTATTATGAATGATGAATTTATGCCCAGAAATACAAAAATTTGCTAAAAATGCTGACAACTAAATGTTCGGAAAATCGAGAAACCTGCCATAAAAATAAATAAAAACTTGTTTCTGCGGTAACCATTAATTTCACAATTAGATGTGTCAGTTACAGATGATTTCTGGCAGTTTTTGCGAATATTCGTCATTTTTAAATAAAACTGGGCCGTGGACGTGCGACTGATCAAAAATTGCGGCAGCTTATTGTAAGTGGCAAAAAAATCCGCGAAATTCGGAATAATTGTGCTTTGCAAAGTTTACTGTTGGGGACATATTAAAGCATTACCGCGAGACTGGAAATTTGGATGTAAAAGGTAAAAGTCCTGGAAAACCAAGACTTGTTACTAAAAGGAGCCAAAGGTTGTTGAAAATTTGCAAAAAAAGTCGACGGAACACCTTAAAGGATATAACAGCGCAATGGAACTCTGAAACAGGAGAAAGGCTATCCCGCGAATGTTGTAGAAAATATATTCATCGGTCTGGGCTCAGTTTTTATAAGATATTACTATTTTATTTTTCAAATTTTTAATGTTTCAATTTTCGTAAATGATCGTAGGCTAAAGAAAAGCCTTTACCTATTAACTGAGGCACAAAAAAATCGACTGAATTGGGTCAAATCGAAGGTATTGTGGATCGTGGACTATAGAAGACTGGTCAAAAGTAATTTTTAGTGATTGGTCAAAAGTAATTTAGTTGCCAGTTATTTTGTTATATTTTATTTGTTTTGTTAAGTTGTGACATTGTTAATTTGGTTTTTTTGAAAACAACATATGAAATTAACATATACTTTTAAAATCTTTAAGTTCCTATGTACTGTCAGCTGCATTAGTCAATTTTTGCTTCATTATACATAAAAACAGTATAATACTCGAAAAATTCGTTTATGCGAACATATAGTTGTTAAGGCTCGTAGATCTGAGGAATAAATATAAGTGACAGAGAAATAACTTTGGATTGTTAAATGGAACACCCTGTATCAAATTCTCTTAATTTTGTGGCCTGGTAATACAGAGTTTTGTCTTCAAATATCTCCAAAGTAGAATAGTCCAGGGACGTAAGATATGGAGATTTCGGAGGCCTCTATTGGCCCTATTCAATGAATCTAGCGCCCAAGAAAAATTTTACTCAAGTAATCCCCAATAGGTTGAGCAAAGTACGATGGTGTGCCGTCTTGTTGAAATCAAACAGCATTCTTTGATTAATCGTGTTAATTTTCATAAAAAAAAAACTACGAATGCAGGAATTAACTCTATATTGGAAAAACTCTAAATATCTGACTCCTGTAAGGGTATGTTGATAAAAGAAAGGGCCTAATACCTTACTGTTGATTACTCCTGCCCAAAAAATCAGCTTTTATGTTGAAGGTGAACCTCCTTCATCCAATGACGATTATTTGTGTTTCAGTACCTACAGTTTTTTTTCTGTTGACAGTTTTGTTAAAAAGTTAATTTTTTAGTGATAACAAAATTTTTATGTCATAATTTTCATTTAAAATTTTCTAATACAAGGTGGTAAAATATGTATGCAATTGACTAGATAAAAACACCAACAATAGGAAATTGTCATTTGAAAAAACTGAGAACGACGTCATCTCTCGAAAACGGTTGACGATTTTTCAGTCGTCAACCGTTTTCCTTTCGGTAATAGGCAGTCAATATATGCATTTATGTATTATAATTATAACTTTATATCGAGATATTTTTTGCGAAAACTTGTTTGTTTCAGTTTTATTGAACACCAATCTTTGGACTACTTCCGTACATTTGTTCAACCTTCTTGTCTAACCATATAAGAGCAGGATTGTTCATAAAAAAATATTTATACTTTATTGTCAGTACCAACCACCCTCAAAGATACGCTAAGAAGTATAAAAGGTTGATGTTCACCATTATCAAGAAATTATTTTTTTGATCGCATATATAGAAGACTTCTAACAAAGAACCCACGAAGAAGGAACAAAAAACCTTCTAGCGTGAAAGAGTATTAATTTTCTGAACTAAGAAATCCTTATGTCTATAAGTGCACTGTTTCCTAGCGACAAATGACCGGTTTTTAAACTATACCCAAGAAAAACAGTTCTTGTGGTTACATGAAAACAAAAACCATTTGTCAACAAATTAGTTTTGATTTTTTAATCTGTATTTAGGTTTTAATATTTTTTTAAATTTCTCACAGTAATAATTCAAAACTAAAAGGATTAAAATATTAGTACCTACTCCAACAAATGTGTGCAAAATATGTACAGTACCGATGAACCAAATGTAATCGTACCTGTGAGTTGTATGTAGTTATACGTAACTGGGTAGTAGAGCTACCAACTGTTGAGCTTTCTATATACGAGCCCGATCGTATATGAATTGGACCACTAAATTTAATAACACAACTTTATATTTCGGGGTTAGTTGCTTTTGTTACAATAAGTGTTTAAGGTACCGGGTTTCTATTCAATTTTAGTCAATTTGTTTGAGTTTATATGGTCATAATAATACAATTATTTATATGTGAGCTCACCTTGTACACAAAAGACTCTCAAATTGGTAGCTCTACTGGGTAGGTATGGGTGAATATATTCTCCCATATGGATATGAGTCACACTCGGTATCATACGGCGATGGTCTGCCCACCGACATCTCTCCGTATTGGGTTGCGTACTTTCACTACAAAATTTATTAAAATGGATCCAGTTAATTCGAAAGCCGCTCCTTGTTTACGTTATATTTCTGTTATGAAGGTTGATCTTCGGTCAGAAGTAGGACTAGGATGCTAAACATCCTGCTAAACGATGGACAACGAATAGTTTCACTCAAGTACTCAACGCGATGTCGTGATGTCACATACCTAAATGTTTCGTGCCAACATGACCTTACACATTTACTTACAGGTATTAATAAGCATTAGCAAGATATACATTATATCACCGATTTCTTTTACCTTGTAGAAATTTGCTTAATCCGTGTTAAAATGGAAAATATAATCACTTTTGAGAAATATAGGTTTTAATAGTCTTTAATTCATAACATTGTGTATGAAATGTGGACAGTTTGAAATATTACACATTATTTCAATTCATTACAAAGATTTTCAGGGCATACTTTTGAGGTCATTTCTTTTTTTCCCTAAAAACATGTGTCCTAAAATTCACTCCTTCCAAGATACAGCCATCTAATTTGCACGAAACAGATCGGTTATTTCGAACTGCGACTACAGTTTAGGCGCTCTATTAATATTTTGCCTCAAAAATGGCGTAATCCTAATTTTAGGGGGTATTGAAGGAGGAGGATCTACACATTTGGTGGCCAACATTTTATGTTTCCGCCGAAAAATGTAATGAAAAATTCAAATAATTTAGTTTCTTGCGTTTTTTTGATACAACCAACCGTTTTAGGAAAATCGTTGGTGAACAAAAGGGGAAATGAAAAAAATTCAATTTAGTGCAAAAAATGGCGTCTACATTTTTTTACAATCCATTAGATGCTTTGTAGTTTTGTTTTAATACGTCTACCGTTTCTTCAGATTATTTGTTTTTATTTGTCCAAATAGATATAAACTTAATTAGTTTAGTAAGTCCAAAAAGATAAAACTATATCTATTTGTCTAAATAGATATAAAATTTTATAATACATATAAAATCTTCGGACTGCTTTCTGTTTAAACGTTTAAACCAAGCCAGAAGAAGTTGAAAGAAAGAAGGTTTTGAAGACAAGTGAAATTTTTACCTACAAATAGGCATAAAAAATACATAATTTAAAATTATAAATGTAATTTAAACTTTACTAAACTGACTTCAAAAGTTAACAAATAACATAAATATGGCGCTAACCAATTGCTAGTGAAAAAACACTTGACATTGATTCCTCTTCATAGTTTACAACAAATTAATTTTCAGTTACTTAAGAAGGGTCTGTTTTTGTCGCTTTTGAGTGAAACAAGTGTTCCTCAAGTATTCCTCATACATTATTTTTAATAAATCAAATTAAATCATATAAATTTTTGTCCGAATAAATTTGAAATATCATGTTTGAATATCTATTCGTATACCATTTTCAAGGACATGTAGTCGGTTTAAAGATAAATCTCATTAATAACACCAAATCAATTGTAAGCTGCAATCCTTAACAACGAAAAAAGTTGCAATAATATGAATCGTAGACTAGTTAAAAATAGTATTATATCTTTGGAACTTCTCGAAACATATTTTTTGTACGTTGTGTTTAGAAAATCGCGGGTCTTTTAAAAACTGGCTTGATGTTAGTTCATTAATTTTACCTTTAAACCAACGATATCTATAGTCCTTCTAATTTTAATTGAAAATGATAAATACGCCTGGGGAACAAAAAAAGCGGTGCAACTTTATGATTCCATGGGCGTGCATATATCTTTTATAAATTCGAAAATTGTGAAATAATTTTTTTCATTCAAATCAATATAGGAGATTAAAATTAGCCTTCATACAAAACTTTTAATATTTGTAATATAATTTGCTGTAAATAATGCTCATCTAGCCAGACAATCTCAAAAAATTGTCTGTGTTAATAAACCTAGCTGAAATACACGTCACTGGCGCCTTAAACACATAGAATTTCCAAAGTCGTAAATCATTTCAACGACGTCGTAAAAATTTTATGGCACAGTGGACCGAATAAGTATTTGGATGTATTACATATAAAGCAATCCTATAGTATAATGGTCGGAATTTGCTGGCGCATTCGCGGCATCGCGTTGCCGGCTCTTCAAAATTTTCTTAAGTATAGTAACATACATAAATATGTATAGTATAGTAGTAACATACATATAAGTTGTTTTAATTTATAATTATTTTTTTCCAGCAATTTTAAACGCTTTATTTTAATGCTAACTAATAAATTTATATCTTATGTATTTTTTTTTTTAATATTTCCAAACTAGCTTTCTAAGAACGTCACGAACTAACAGTTTACTGAAATATACAGTATACTTGTATAGTGAGCTTAGCAATTTTAGAAAATATATCTGACAACCTTGCTTTTTTTTACCTATTTTCAATTTAGAATGGAAATAGAATACTGAAATTAGAGCTATTGATTTTAATGTTTCAAGAGACCTAGTACGAGACCCAAACGTGATCTAGCAAAACCTGTAACTGAGATATTGCTAAATGGAACTCAGTTTTGCGTGCATATTCGTCAACGCATCATTGTTTATAAATTTCGTACAAATGTCTCGGAACATGAAGCTGGTCGTGCCAATAACACGATTTTCCCGATTCTACGAAACTCTCGAAACCACTTCGGCCGATCGTGGCAATTACAGAAACGTGGTACACTTACACAAAAAGTAAGTAGTGCACGGGTTGCCGTAGCCTGCAGAGTTAATTAATATTTGTAATAATAACTTATGCGTCTGACTTGGCAATTTCTAATCCAGCCGAGCTAACAACCGGAACGGGTTTGCGTACAGGGTGGTCGGTCGAATAGTGCTCCGAAGGTCAGAGGTTTATAAGTTGTGGCACTGACGCAGAGTCTCGTTTTTTTTCCGATGAATGGATGATATTTTACCATTTTGTAACCGATAATCCCAGACATCCATACATTTCAGTCTCACTTTTGTCGCAAATGAACAATGCATATGTAAACGGTATGTCACAGTAATATGTCAAAGTAAAAGGTTTTTTTATACACCCAAATACTCCATTTTTTTTAATCAAACCGCTGTGTTTCTCATAAAAATTTTATTACACAATATAGGTAGGTACATAGTTAGATAAAGCTTGTTTTCAACAATAAATATATGTTTTACTGGAATTTGTAATTTACCTCTGTGTTCTCTACGGTTACAATATACAGAATAACATTGAAAGTAAGTGATTTACTGTCACGTATTGTAATTATCACCTGATCCTAGTGTACTTGCATTTGTTACGTTCATAATATTTAAATTAAATAAACATCCATAATACTTACATTTCAATAATTACGGATGCTAGCGCAACTTCTTTTATTTTCTGAGATACTTTTGTAGTTTAGGATCCTGATAATGACATTAAATACAGGGTGTGGTATAATGAGTAATAGTGATAGAACCCTGAAGTAAAAATACAACGATTTATTAGATATGATTTTAGCAAGATATTGATGGTTAACAAGTTTACAGGGTGTAAAAGTTGAATTTTTTTTATAGTTATATTGAAATTATTTAGCAACAGGTTAATTAATATTGATGAAATTTTAGCAATAGCCATTTTTTCAGGGTAACAAATGTTATAAACATAATGTTATTGTTGTTGTACTCCACCAGGGGGCGCTTCTAATCCCACAGAATATATTATCCGTCTGTAACTTTTTTAATTTTATGCAGACATCATTTTTAAACAATAATTGGCTAACGATATTTATTTAAACTTGATAAGTTCAACCGTTTTCGAGAAAATTGCTGATAAACATTTAAGTGCAACACCAGCTGCTCGCTCTATCGTTGTAACCATGCAATTAACATTTGTTACCATGAAAAATAGCTACTACTAAATTGTTATCAATATTATTTAAGCGATTGTTAAATTATTTCAATATAACTCAGGAAAAATTTAAACTTAACACCCTCTAAATTGTTAATCATCAAGATTTTACTAAGGTCAATCCACGCTAATCGTTGTAGTTTGATGTCACGATTCTGTCACTGCTTTGTGTACAATTCATTTTGGGACACTCGGTATATCGCACTCGGTTATTTAACAAGATCGCTTTGCTTAATTTTTTAAAGTGGAATAGTAAACACTCTATATTTGTATTACTATAACTGTTTGTATATTTATGTTACAGTAGAAAAAATATTGTAAATTGTGCAAAAAATATGTTAATGGCATTTTGTGCATACTTTCGCCACGTGTGCCAATCTCTCTTACTTTTTACAATTCTCTTACTTTTACGTTCGCTACAGTAATCAGTATGTAATTTGTGCAAATAAAAAACGTGTGTTTAATCTTCTACGTGTTACTGAAACAAGGCATTGATTGACATTTACATGCCGCCTGCCGGAAAGCTTACTTTTTGCACTATATAGTCGTAGAAACTAGTACGTAATTTGTGCAAAAAAAACGGGTTATTAGCCCTCTAGTTCGCTTTGCTTAATTTGTTAAAGCGGGATAGTAAATACTCAATATTTGTATTAGTGTTATTCTAGAAAAAATATTGTAACTCCTGCAAAAAATGTGTTTTTGGTATTCTGCACGTACTTATATGTAATTTGTGCAAAAAAGTCTTATTAATCTTCTACGTGTTGTTAAAACAAGGCATCGATTGACCTTTACATGCCGCCTGCCAGAAAGCTTACTTTTTGCACTGGTTATAGAAATTAGTACATAAAAAAACGTGTTATTTGGCCCTCTAGTGCGCTTTGCTTAATTTGTTAAAGCGGAGTAGTAAATACTCAATATTTTTATTAGTGTTATTGTAGAACAAATACTATAACTTGTGCAAAAAAATGTGTTCTTGGTTTTTCTGGGCGTATTTTCAGCATTCACGCCAACTTTCTTCTTACTTTTTACGTTAGTTACAGAAATTAGTATGTAATTTGTGCAAAAATATGTTGAAATAAGGCATTGGAATAAGGCATCGATTGACCTTTATATGCCCCTGTCAGAAAGCTTACTATTTGCATTAGTTATAAAAATTAGTACGTAATTTGTGCAAAAAACGTGTTATTAGACCTCTACAGGTTGTTAAAATACTTATGCACTCGATTAATACTAAT
This sequence comes from Aromia moschata, assembly GCA_029963805.1. Lineage (NCBI taxonomy): Eukaryota > Metazoa > Arthropoda > Insecta > Coleoptera > Cerambycidae > Aromia > Aromia moschata. The sequence goes on along the minus strand of JAPWTK010000054.1, from coordinate 2,064,714 downwards.
TACAATAACTAGTATGTACTTTGTTCAAAAAGTATTACTGGCCCGTTACGTATTGTTAAACAAAGTCTACGACTTTGATAATATGTGCACCGTATGTGAAAAACACTTTTTTGCACTGATTAGGTACATAATTATGTTCATTGTCGCACAAAAAACATGACAAGATATTTGTCATCGGGAAACCATATTTATCTAATATCTGAACGTATCTCCTTAGACCATACCTATGTATATACTTAATATATTGTAAACAAATGACTGAACTCTCGCAAAAAAATATATATCAGTGTAGTATACATACACCCAATATGCACTACAGAATTACAAAGAAAATATAGAGGTAATAAAAGGATACTGCACCGCTGATATACAGTTTTTTTCAACGAGTTATTGGCAATTATTATTGTATCCTAGTTAACAGGTTACGTTAAATTGGACCTAACTATAACAAATTGTTTTTGTGCGCGACAAATGCAATTAAACCAGTTATTATTCCAATTAAACGTTATAGCATTTATCTAATTAGAATCTAATGAAACAGATCGGCCGTAACCGAAAAAACGCTTTACCGCAATATGGCTGCCAAACGGAATTATAACAAAAGCTTATTTTAATCAATTTATATTGCACCGAGCGTATTAAATATACGGAAACATGTACCTGTCTAAATGAATAGAAATGTGTATCCATAGAGAATTAGATCAATGCTAATTCAACACTTTGTCGATAATTTTCTGGTGATAACGTGTATTTAAGCTGCAGTCTACGCCCACTTTTAGATTAGATTTGTAATTGAAATGGTAACGAATTATAATATAACGAACCGACTTTCTTAAAGATCGATCTTATTAGCCAGACAATCTCAAAAAATTGTCTGTTTTAATAAACCTATGTGAAATACACGTCATTGGCGTCTTAAACAAGTCAGAATTACTAATATCGTAAATAATTTTAACGATGTCGTAAAAATTTTATGGCACAGTGGACCGAATAAGTATTTAAGCAATGTATTAGATACAAAATAGTCTAATAGTCTAATGGATCGTTGGCCGGTGTTACCGCCAGTGGTTTACTCTGTGCCGCCAGCAGTTGGCCGGCCAGCAGCGTTGCCGGCTCTTCAAAATTTTCTTAAGTATAGTAATATACATAAAGTTGTTTTGATTTATAATTATTTTTCCAGCAATTTTAAACGCTTTATTTTAATGCTAACTAATAAATTTATATCTATGTATTTTTTTAAAATACATCCAAAATAGCTTTTAAGAACATCACGCACTAACAGTTTACTGAAGTATGAAGTATACTTGTATAGTGAGCTAAGCAATTTTAGAAAATGTATCTGTCAACCTTGCTTTTTTCTACCTATTTTCAATTTAGAATGGAAATTGTATATGTATTCCACGTTTAAATTTGATATATTAGACCGTTGTCGAACTATGGCGTACATACAAAAGGTTAACAGACAGACCGACAGACAGACAAATTGTTTTCGCTATCAATTTCGATGCACGAGTATGTAGGTAGGCATTTATAGATGTGCCTTAATAAAAATCGTCATTATCACCACCAATTACATATAATAATATATATTTTGCAATATTTTAATTTTCGTATTGAGCATTGGCTACAAATTAGAAGGGTAAAAGTTATTAGGGGTAAGTGTCAAATGCCCTTTAAAATTTATATCGTCATAGAATCTTTTGTGGTCAATTGATTTGTATTTGTAGATATAAATTTAATATGAACCAAAACACGAGCAAGAAGTAGTAACAAGTAAAAAATAATAATAAACAGTCCTTCGGATAAATATGCGCAGCCATATTCATGACAAATCCATTTGCGGTTGAAAGTCCAATTTAAACTGATTTAAAAAACCGCAATTTTGGAATACCATAAAACCAAGGACGGGGCGTTTGCTGGGGAATTACAGGTGACAGCTGGTTCATGCTAAACAATTTAAAAAAGAACTTTTCGTTCCCGTGTAGAAGAATGAAACCTCAAAAGTAAACGCTGATTACAATATCACGCAGACATGAATTAAGTGTTTTCATATTTATTCTGCATCACAAAAACCTAGACACATTTTTCATAGGTACACCAAAATGCCACCCGGTAGTCGACGTGTATTTCGTCAGTCAGGTATCATCATCAGGAGATGAAACACTGGAAAGCTGGAGGAAACCGAAAAGCACATTAAAAGTAAAATTTAAACTATGTGAAAGATTGGTTTTCCTATAGCCAGTGCAAGGGATGAACTCACGATCACAATTTTCTTTTCTTTTAGTCAGACAGAACAGTCTTTTAATTTAGACGGACATAAAATCTCTTTTATAATGCACTGAACGGTCAATTATCATAAATGTTACGACTAATGTAAGACGCATATTAAAAACAATCAGTTTCGTTCTGCTTTCCCCCACTTTCCCCCAATATTTATATAAATATGTATAATACATATAAATTTATTCGCAAAATCAACCAAATGAGCAACGACACTGATTCGAATTGCATTTGGCGTATTTGTAAAGAAATATAAGTTTATTGACCAGCATTTTCATGTCATTAGTATTCAAACCACATCAGATATTTTGTGTAGGAGTCGAAAAAAAAGTATGTAAACACCGTCACCTGAATAAAATAACAGGAACAAAAACTTCTATGTGTACTAAATGATTTCTTCTCCTTTTTTGCAAAGGAACGTGATTTTTATATATAGGATGTTAATTATGAATCCAGGGTCATTTCAGCCTGAGCAATTTTTGGAAAAATAAAAATTCGGAAAAAAATTGGTATGAAAACAAAATAAAGTAGTTGGCGCCATCTAGGTATAATGCGAAAAACAAATGTTTTTCACGTTGAAAATCGTCCTTTATGATTTTTTTCGAAATTATCAAGGCATTTCATTACTAAACATCTTGTATACGTTTAGAATATTAGAGATACTTTTTTACAACTAGGAAGTAGCCACATAATAACGTGAACCGTAAAATTCAAATTGAGTGAGTAAAGTTCGAACCAACTTTTTATGTCCTACAAAAAAATATACGTGTATAAAAATGAATCTTTTCGACGAATGAGAAAAGTTTGAAGAAAAGATCAGTTGTGAGGGAAAAAAACGACTATAAAAACATAACATGAACGATTTTCTGATCGTTTTTGTACCGGCCGACCTGGACTTTACCCACACCGCAATGGACGTGTCATAAAATAACAGTATTCGCAGTGGCAGTGGCAGTACAATTTGGTTTGGTAGTATATTTATTTTATAAATTTAATTTGGCATATTTCGTACGTAGTTATATGCAAGGAACGTAATAAGAACTTGCCCTCAGCATCCAGTTATGATTTTTTTGTAAATATTTTTTCACTAGCGACCCGTCCCGGCTTCGCACGGAAATATAAAAAATGGTTATTGTGGGTTATCCCTAAGAGATAGACATATACCATCGCGGACTTTTTTTGTAGACCTTTTTAAGGTGTACAATATTGTAGTACATTATTTTGATCTATCTCGTAGGGTTCAGCCAGCGTTTGCAATGTAAGCGAAAAAAAATGTGTTTATTTACGACATCACATTAGAAACCTCTAAAATTATCAGTGTTTCTCTACTATATTATGCATGTATTATACATATAAACATTCCTCTTGAATCACTCTATCTATTAAAAAAAACCGCATCAAAATCCGTTGCATAGTTTTAAAGATCTAAGCATCCATAGGTAGTAGATAGATAGGTACAGACAGCGGGAAGCGACTTTGTTTTATACTATGTTATGATTCAGCAGAATTCATTCTCGACACAATTTTTATTTTCATGGAATAAATTCCATCGGATTCGTTGCGTCTGTTTTTGATTTTGTAATAAGGAAAAATAAAGAATTCATTTTAATGACATTAATGAGTTCAGGGATTGAAATAAAAATACATAAATTTCAAAGAACTATTCGCATTTGATGCATTAATAAGTTGTATAAAAGTACGTTCGATTACTCATGCAGCAACATCAACATCAATGTAGTGAAATATAAATAAAACTTAAAGCTAAGTATATTTAATAATTACAGTAGACCGTAAAATTAAAAATTTAATTGTAAAACTGTGAAAAACGCATAATTTCCCATAAATCGCACTACAACAGGTGCAGGTCCATGATGGTGAGAAATTCGAAACCGAAAACTAATTAGAAGTAAAAAGTATTTGAGTAGATAGGTACATTAGGATTTATTATTAGGGTCCGGAAATTGTGCCACAACGCACTATACAACTCTGTGATAATTAAAGTATAAACCATATTTTTTAAGCGCCTTGTAAATTATGTACGCGTGTATTTCTTGCCCGTGCATACGTACGCCACGGACCGTGCCTGGTAACGTTCGGACTCCGTGTCCGTCCTCTCTAGGTAGGTTCGGGAACAGCTAGATACAATTTATCCATATATAGAGAAATTTAATATGTTACGTTAGCTCGATGCGAGCGGACCGACGCTAGAACGCCGAGTTTAAAATAATTTTATGTGTAATGGGTTCCAACTAATAAACGTGTGTTCATATTTTATTGTGCGCACGTTTTTTACACAGTGTACGTATTTATTTTAGAGTTCTCGTACTATATTATCCTATTTTGTGTGGATTTTTGCAATAATGGCACAGTAGTTACCATTTGTGAATAGACTGAAACAGTGGATGGGAAGATTTTGCAATACACGGATCACATATTTTATGTATTCCTTGCAATCGTCAGTATATATTTCGTAGTAATTTAGATTAGAATATCCATCAACAAAATATTACTGGTAAAGAGGAATTTTGGTATGATTTGTGCATAATGTTTTGCGTGTGCAGCCCTTCGTGGAATGTGGTCGACAATGTTTACTTTAGACGTTATTTGCCAAATGTGTAGTCCATCCTCCCTTGTCTAGTAGCCATACCTTCGTAAAACATATTTACAGAAGACATATCAACGTGTCATGGAAAATATCAAAGACGTACTAAATTTCTGTGGCTGACAGTGGACGATAACATAGCTAGTAAACAACCGCTAAAAGTAGAATAGAAATAGTAATAAAAAAACAGGACCTTCTTCAGGCATCTTCTCCTCCTGAAGAAAATGCCAACTTAGTTGGCAAAACGCGCATCGAGAAAAATATAGTACTTCGGTGTTTCGTGGAAAACGTCCAGTTTTTTGTTTCTACGCCGAAGGTTCCAGTACCCACTCCAAGAACTATAGAAATAGTAGTAACACGTGCATTGTCCTCTGTAGATGTAAAAAATAATAATGTACTGATGTTAGTGACAGCAAACAACAATTCGTGATACAAACCGATGTGCGAAATTTGTGAAAATAATGTGCGTGGTGTGTCGTCCTCTGTCCATGGTGTGTCGACCTCTGTCCATGTGAACTATTTTGAATTTGCACCTTTAACTTCAGTAGATGTAGAACGATCATTTTCCTTCTACAACCATATGTACAGCCCAAATCGCTCACGTTTAACGAGAAGGAATGCAGAAAGACTACTGGTTGTGCCAACGTACGCTCAAGCAATGAGACAGTCAGTGTTTCTGAACACAAGCAATTGGTATTTACATTTTAACACATTTTTACTCCTGTCTTTGTTGTTTCTCATAAGTCCTTCCGTCAATGACGTGACGGATTACGAGTCCGACCCTGCGTTGTATTCTTTCTGGACCCTACGCCCCTATGTACGGACTGCAACTGAGTGTTCGTTACATAGATATGACGCTATTGTCGTAACCCACGGAGAAACCACAATATGAACTATCTGTGCCGGTCAAAATGCGAGCGAGCATAATAATACTAGTACGTCGAGTTTTACATCATACACCACACCTACCTTTGACACTGAATATATTATGTCGTGGAGTCCATGTGCTTAAAGAAATACATTATTTTTTAATGCGCTGAAAAAGAAGAGTTTTATTAGAGCTATTCGATGCATGGAAAATTCTTATTCTATAATAAACTGATTTTTATTTAGTTTCTCTTCTTTCTAGTTAAAATTTTCTTTTCGAATTACGAGTAAAGACTTCTTTGTGTCAATGAACTACAGTGCGATCACGTTGACATGGAGACACATCATTTTCAATGGCGTCTAACAATAAGAAGGGATGTTCAATATGGCAATCTATAGGAGTTTTAATACACTATTTTTCATGAATCAAAACAATTGCGTCATCCCAACATATTGACGCAATCCAATGAAAGTGCTGTCACATTAGATCAAAATTTTTTACAACGCTGAAATGTTGTTGACATTGGTAATCGTTGAATACTTTTAAATTATGCTTAGTTATTTTCTAAATCATTTTCCGTTGAAATAACACGATGATTACAGTTATTCTATAAGTAATTTGATTATCATTACTTTTTTTTCGAAATAACCATGTTCAATAAAAAATATATGACATTCTTATTCCATTTTAATGTACAATGCTTATACACAAGTCTAGTCTAACACAAACTTTTATACAGTTTGGACTGTTCCCCATATAACCAGCTACAAATATTTAAAACATAAAAAATACAACAATGATATCCAATACTTACACATCCTAGTGGAATGCTTGACCGAGTTGGTTCTACGAATTTTTTTTAATGCTTCTTGCACATACATAGGTGCTGCTTTACCACAAATGTATGTAAGTGCCAAACTGGTCGTTACACTAACATCCGCTTGAACTTGATCTTTTATTTCTTCTACGCTTTCATTAAAATTGTTTCAGTACACGCGATCGTTATTAGACAATATAGGAGGCAAGAAAAAAATGCAATCTTCATTCATCGACCTCTTTTCAAACAATAAGATACCGTTATTTATTTTTTTTCAAACCGTGTACCTATATTTTACAAAAAAAGACAGGTTATTATTATGATATCTCAATCCGGATTTCAATGTTGGTATTTTTATACCGTTTTTTTTATATATAAATTAAAATAGACATTTACGTACGTATCTACGAGGTGTGTAAATTAAGTAACTAGACGAGATGAGGTTTTTTTTAATTTTTTTTTATTCGAATAGAACTAAGATTCTGTATTACCTCTTTCAAAATAACTTCCTTGGGAAGCCACACAGCGCTGGAGACTCCTCCTTATTCCTCATAGCAGTGCTGCTTTCTTTGCAGCAATGCAATCTTTTTCGCACTAGCTTATGATGAGACGAAAATTTTGAGCATTTATAAGTTGAATTTCATCAATTCCAGGTAAAGTTACAGGTGTTTGAAAAACAGGCTAAAAAAGCTCGTTTTTTTTTTTTTTTGAGTCACTCTTTAACTCTTCCCCGATCAGCCTTGTCGTCAATCGACGATCTGAACGTATAAGATCTCGTATTCTATCGACATTTTCATAGGTTCTTGAAGATGAAGACCTTCCGCTGCGTGATTCATCTTTAGTTGACTCTTTTCCTTCTGAGAATGTCCTGGGTTCTTGAAAAACCACTGTCACCGTAGGCGTTCTAAGTCCGAAGCAAAACCCGATAGGACACCGTTGCTCAAAATTAATGTCACTCATTTTTAAAACGCACAAGAAAAAACCGGTTTACGAAAACAGTCACATATAACAAATAAATGACTCTAATAAGTTCAAAGTTGTACTACATGTATTACATGTTAACTTACCGCCCTTCCAAGTCCCGTCTCCGCAGTGTTGCTAGATCGGGCGTAACGTTGCCCCATTACTTAATTTAGACACCTCTTATGTATTTACTAAAAGAAGTTTTTTTACAGACACACAGGGTGACAAAAAATCTCGCATAATACCTGTAATTTTTTATTGACTTTGTGAGTAAATGTCCTTAATAAAAGTTTTTTCGAGTTTGGTTGTAATGGAGATCAACTCAATAAGAGCAGCTTTTTCTTTTTATTGTACAATAATAATTTGGTATGGTTACATAAAGAAATTTTCGCAAAAATTTAAGCCATAACAGACGTCATTCTGCATTTTCTGTATTTGTGTTTAATAACTCCTTATTTCTTTGCGTTTTTACGATTTATAAATAAATAATGGATCGCTTGAGTGAGAAGCAAAGAAATGGTTCATATTCAAGGTGATTAAAAAAGTTACAGGCATGATAAGCGACTTTTTGCCACGCTGTATGTATGTACACATTGTACACATATCTTCTGTCGTTTCTACTGTTCTTATGATTTTGTGTATTTCATGACGTTGCATGTAATAGTTATGTGCAAAAACCTAACATTTTTTTTTAAGATAATCGTACTTAAACTGGCTTATTTATTTTGACTAGAGTATCAGATTCTTATTTCACTTCCAGTGGCGTCCACCCGTCATTTGTCGTCAATGACCGCTCCACTTCGGGTCGGATTACGGGTGAAAAATTTTGGCCTGTTGTGCTAGCAGGTTGTTTTAGCCGTTCTGCTCGAATGTGAAATATTTTATTTTAATATGTATTATATTAAATTTTGTTTTAATTGTATGTAGATGTACGCCTATGGCAATTAATTAAAATTGGTTACTCTAATTACAACCATATATGTATACGGTTCAGGAAGTACTCAGACACATCATAAAAATCAGATTAATTATTAATTTAAATGGCAAACTACTTCTAAACACATATATTTAATAGCAAAAAAATAAAAAACAATTTTTGTATACATTTGATTATGAAGAACATATAAGTATGAGCAGTGATTTCCCAAATTCAACACCATTTAAAAACCTAATTTTAATTCTAATAATTAACTTAACCTGTTGTTTCACTAAGACTACTTTCTGTTTGGATCTCGTAATGCCCACTCTCAAGATGTCACTTTCAAAGTTTGCTGTAGTTCATATGGTGTTCTTAATCATTGCCATATGAGGACACTTACTTTCCAATGGGGCACCGATGCAAACTGCTGTATTTGACAGTCACCATAAAAGATAAAAATATTGTGAAAATATCTCAAAACGGGTGCATATAGCAAACTACGCATAGCCGCAAGTCAAATCTCACATGTAAATATTATCACCGGATATTTTACCGGAATGGTTAATCTAAAGAATTTATTTTCAGTCGATGTCAAGCTACTAGCCACAAACTGTTGATTCGGTTTATGCTTTAAAATTCGTGAGTGACTGTGAATAGCGTTGTTATATTTTTATTACTTTTAAACTAAAATATATTTTTTTAATTTTAAAATATAATTATTAACAGTTACCTGTTTCAGTTACAAAGTAAGCCGAAAGAAACTTATAGTACATTTTTTATTATTATTTCTGGTATGTATATTTTTATGTTTGTCTTTTGCGTTTTGAATTTTAACACAGGGAGTAGGTCAAAAATTAGAAAATTACCATTGCTTTGGATGATACCAAGCACAAAGCATAAAAAATGTATCATGTATGTATGTAAGATATTGAGACCGAACTTAATTTCCCAAGGTCAGAGATTAATGCATTTGTTGAAATATATTTTTCTTTTATCTCTTTATTTATGTTGAAATATTTTTTTTCAACATTTTTCAACATTCAAGTATAATAAAAAGTAGTAAATAAATAATCTTAATTTTATCTATACACATTATTTTAAAACATAAAAGTTTTTTAAATACGAATTATACCCGAAAATGAACAAAAACATGTATTTTAAATTTTATCTTGTTGATGTTTATATTTCTATAATTTTTCTTTTTTCAGTTTAAATATTGTTTTATTTTTATCCAGTAATTTTATTTATTGATAGATCCATAACTTAATACTATAAAATATAATTAATATTATAAAGCAAAAACTCTTTACTCCTAAACTGGGATCTTAAAACTCCCTATAAACTTAATTCGCTACAATATTACATTGTCATATAAACACATATACAACTGCCTGCAAAATAAGAGCAGTACACTGTGGCAAAAATTAGTGAAATAAGTTTCTAATGTATAGCACAGATCCCTTTATTTTGCAAAATTATTATTCACGCACCATAACTATTCTACATGCAGGCCTCCAAGTTCAACACACCTCTCCAATCTCGTTTTAAAAGATTTGTATGTTGAGTGGATCATTTCTTGATTTACTTGGACTATTGCTTGAATGATTCGAGTCTTGAGTAAATCAATATTATGTTCTATCGGCTGTCTATAAACTATTTCCTTCAAAAATTCCCAAAAGAAAAAGTCAAGTGGTGACAAGTCAAGGGACCTTGCTGGCCAACAAATAGGTCTATATTTTTCGATCCACTTCTCTCCAAATCGTTTGTTAAGCCAACTGCGGACCTGAATTGTTGAATAGGCGGGGCATCCGTCCCATTGAAAATACGCTTTTTTTCTATATTCTAAATTATCTTCGTCTAATTCTGGCCAGAAAAATGTGTTTATCATCTCCAAGTATGAATTTTGATTTAAATTTTCTTTAAAAAAATACGGACCAATTATTCGATTGAAAGTAATTGCACACCAAACACTCACTTTTTTAAAATTTTGACTTCTAGAAGTAACTGAAAAAGACGGATTTTCTTGTGCCCGAAAACGACAATTCTACGACGATACCACTCCATTGACAGAAAAAGTGCTTTCATCGGAAAAAATTATACTCTTGTGAAAATACATATCTACAGTAAGCCTCGCTCCTATTTATAAACAGAAATCCAATCGACATGCATCATCACCAACTTCCAACGTGTGTATTATTTTCGGTTTGAAAGCTCTAAACTTATTTTCTGCCAAATCCTTGGAATGTCTTAGTGATAGTTTTGGATTTTCTTCGACTGAATTTACAACTAGAATTGTGGCTGCATCATCGTCATCATGGACTTTTTTTTATTTTTCTCCGCATTTTACATCACCAGTTAAATCAAATTTTCGTACTGACTTTTTCAAACTTTGACGGCTAATTTCGACTTCTGGATATTTTTCACGAAACAATTCAATTGCATGACGATAAGAAATATTACCGATACCATAACATTTAATAAGATACATTTTGTGTTGTAAAGTAAGCATTATTTGGAATTAAAAATCAATAATTGAAATTTCAAGCGCTTTGTCAAACACAACATCAAACATTAACAATTGCCTTATTGATGGCTTACTGGAATTTCAAATTTTCTAATTAGGGACTTTGAGAAGAAATAGTGTAAAGACAACCTATTAACTACAGTGTTGATTGACTAAATCATTATCTGAACGTGCTGTTTCTTCAACATAAATGTTTAACCTATACCTATAGGTAACTCAATCCGGGGACACTCTGCATGTAAGTACTGCAGATCCTACTTTATATTTATTTACAATGGCGAATTAAGAAACTACAGAATCGCTAGTGTGCAAAATAATAGCAGCAAAATCATTTTTAATGCGACTGTAAAACAAACAAAGGAATGTCTGTAAATAATCCATAAGAACTCTATAATCAGAAATAAAGCAGAAGAGTTATTTATTATTGTGTTGGGAAACTGTTGTTAGTGATTACAACTGCACATCCACCAGACATTGAGTCTAGTATACGCTGAGAGCGTTCAGCAGGTATCGGCGACCATTTATATCGTGCAGCACGCCATAAATCTCAACAGTGGTCTGTTGTGCTTTGAATATGACTTTCATAACATCTACCCAAAGATATTCTATTGGATTCTGGACTGACGAGTGAGCTGCCTAATCCAAAATCAGAGCACCAAGAGTACACACCTACGCCTTCGCCAGTGTAACATTAGTAAGGATATTAACATACATACATTTTGGCGTCTTTTGTGGTGTAAGAAACAGAAGAGATATACCGAGATAGGAAAAACAACCTGAAATCATAAGCTTTGCTTCTTCCTTGTTTGGCAGTCTTTATGATATCTTTGAGACGTGCTATACATCAGATTTTTTTTCACCAGTTTTTGCACACAAGTGTATTTTCGGAATTATTGGCAAATGTTTCCTTTTTTGTTATTTTAATTACAAAACCAGCTTGAAAATAGTAATAGTATTTAATGCTTACTATGACGCAGGTCTCTAAGTATACAAAATTAAGCCTCATATAAAACAGATCATGAGAACGGCACTTGCTTTACTCAGTACATTAATCTTTAATTGCATTAAATAGTTTCAAAGCTGCAGTTATTACGTTTATTATACGTTACCAGTTGGAATAATGTTTGGGTTTCGGTTTTAACGGTCATACACCTAGTTAAGTCTAGTTGTGCCCGTTTCGGTGCAAATTTTGTCAACGGAAATGACTTACCAAATTCACCACACACCTTACAAAACTTCCATTCAGTATGTTAAAAGAGTTATTATTCCTGAAACGTATCTAAAATGTTCCTACACGGATTAATTATTAGTCTCAAGGATTTTTTAGTCATTGATCTGCATCAATAACAGAATTATTCTAATGAGAATAAAAAGATGAAAAATAAGAAATTCTCTATTGTCTGAGTAGAGATAATAGAAATAATCCAAGGTTACCTGTCAAATGTTTAAAAATATAGTCTAAATATATGTTAGATATAAAAATGATTTCTAAAAATATTACGTGTTACAACAATTAGGAAAGTCAACTTGAAAGGACAATGTTAAAAATAGCCGATTTTTGGCTGCTCGGGGGGGAACGCATGTAGCCCAGAAAAAATGATTGACTGCCGTCAAAAAACATGAAATATGTGAAATGTCAACCTCACCCCTAAAACTGTAAATACCACCCCAAAACCGCTAAAAATAGATACTTTTCGGTTTTGGTCAGATAATTCATATAAACCACAAATAACAGGGGATGGTTTAAAAATAATAACATTAAGTCTTCAAAACATAAAATCGATGAGAAAATGTCGCTTTCACCCTTAAAACATATAAAAACTACCCCCAAATGTCTTATTTCCGATTCCTAAAAATTGCTGATCTCGGGTGTGTCTTGGGAACGCTTGAAACCCAGAAAAAATGATTTAATATGGTCAACAAATATATGAAATTACTCCTTAATATATCACATGTTTGGGGGAAAGTTTATTTCACCCCTAAGTATAAAAAACACTTGTAAACTGCTATAGCCCAAATCTTTTGACTTTTATAGAAGGACTTTTTTTGACCCAGGTAAAATGATTAAAACTGGTTCAGTAGTAAAAAGTATTCAGTACATGAATCTGACTGGAAAATTGTCTCATTTCACCCCTAAAAAATAATTTGTTCTATTTTACAAATGTTTTCGCGATATTACACTATCTCCGTAGGCGTGTTGAAGTTTTGTAAAAGTATCCGTTGCGCTGTGTCCAAGTCTGAAGCAAAACCTGATAGGTAGCAACACCGTTGCTCAAAATTAATGTCATTTTTAAAACGCACTAGAAAAAACCGGTTTACGAAAACAGTCACAAAAAAACAAACAAATGCCTCCAACAAGTTGCTAGATAAGGCGCTACGTTGCCAGTCTCATTACTTAATTTACACACCTCATATTTCCGTTTATTTGACGGCACAGCCGACTGTAAAGTAATTCATTACACGTACCTTGCTGACGCAATATCTCTTAAAGTAAGCAAGCTAAAGTCGTTCGATAATATTGGTTTAACAAATGAGAAGTTGGTGCTAGCGGAAGGGTAACTAACTAAAATAAACACAGTACCATATATTGGTAAAGGGTGCATACATTTTGTAAACACTATATCGTATTAAATGCCCTACAGCTAAACTTTACCGCGTTTACTGATCTGTTCTAATAGTAAACTGGAAGTGGAGGAATACTCATTCATTATGCATTAAAGCACTCCACAAAATGTTAACCATACCTGGTAAGCTAACGAGACTGATCTCACTTATTTACTTGAAAACCTTATACAATTATATAAAATGGTATCTAGCACACGGCATAAATATGATTAGGGAATTTTAACAGAGGTTTTCAAAGCAACTGTATCACTTTGCTGAAATGATTTCGAATTAAATTTAGAATTAGATTTTAATGTTTAAAGACACAACCAATTTCAGATAAATTTTATTGACAGCTGTTGTCCTTTTATTAACAGTATATATGTATTACTGACTTTGGATACATTTAAAAGCAGCACAAAATAAGCGAAACGTTTTTTTACTTGCACTGAAATCTACCAGCAGATGCATGAATTCTTGGAAGAAAAATGAGAGTAACATCAAATCTCAATAACAAAAAATATCGCATAATTCATATTGTTATTGAAAATACAATATCAAATACAAAGAAACTATCGAGAAAATCAATCTTATTCTATTTTTGTGCGGAATCCACTGGTTATCTTTTAAAAAATGTTACAATTCAATAACCAAAGAGAAAACATTGAAATTAGACTTGTAACTAACTGTCGTCTAAATATAAATAGCTACATATACGCGGTGTCAATTTGAAAACGAACAGCATTTAATATTGCCTAAACTAATGACAGTATCAAAATATGGCGAAACACGTCAATTTACATATCAAGGGGGACAACTTTTGTTGTTGTCGTACTACTTTACTACACCTACCCCTAAAATTTTAAATCCCCCTTTCTTTTCATTTTGTTCTTACAATTCTAGATAAACTTTTTTTTTTTCAAAATTGAAATACTTAACCTCACGAATGTGTGAAATGTATTTATTTTATAAATTGACATAATGCAACTTTTAAAAGGGGTTACATTCACTGAGCCGTCATGTCAGTCACATCCATTCATTTAAAAATATTTGTTGAAAAACTAGGTACCAAGTTCTTTCGTTTTTTACATTTCACCGCTACAAAACACGAAATAATTTAAATTTGTTGGCCGTCTTCGAACCTCGTTGTCTCTTTCTGCTTGAAATTTATGCCGAAATGTTAGACAGAGCAATAGAGCCTCTTATAATTCATGAGGTGGAAAATCAAAGAGACGCCAATGGAAATCTTGCTCTAGATGAACATTTGCTCCACTTCCAACAGGATGGAGCACCTCCTCATTATGTACGCCCAGTAAGAAGTGGTTGGATATAATCATTATCCGAAGCAGTGGCTTGGTAGGAGAGGACCCATTGAATGACCACCTAGGTCACCAGATCTGACACCTCTCGATTTCTCTGGGACCTCTCGACACCTCTTTCAACACTAAACTCAGATTCAATTGAACAACTGCAGCAAATAATTGTACAAGAATGTAGGGCTATTTTACCTGAAACTCTTCAACACGTCCGCGAACAGTTTGAATATCGGCTGTACCTGTGCTTAGAAAACAATTGAACCCATTTTGAACAATTAATAAAGTAATTATAAAGGTACGAATTTGAGTATTTCATTATCATACTTTTAAAAGTCGCATTATTTGAATTTAGAAATTAAATACATTCCACACAGTCATGAGGTTAACTACCTCAAACAAAAAAGAAATATGGAATTTATCTAGAATTGTACAAGAAACTCAAAAATGGCAAAAGAAATAGGGGCTGTCATTTAAAATTTTAGGGGTAGGTACCCTGGGGGTTAGGGGGTTGAAAGTAATACGACAACAAATGCCTCAAAAGTTGTCCCCCTTGATATGTAAATTGACGTATTTCGCCAAATTTTGATACTGTCATTAGTTTAGGCAATATTAAATGCTGTTCGTTTTCAAATTGGCACCGTGTATAATATGTACATCTTTATATTACACTTAATTTAGAATAGTGTTAGTTAGGTACCCCTTCTCGTCACTGCGGAGCTAATTTTTGACCAAGGGCGTCTTCAAGGGGGAGAGAAGCGAAGTAATGTACACCCTCTTGCATTATGTAATGATGTAATGATGTAGGGCAATGGGTATTAAGTGTGAAAACTCTTTCTTGATTGTTAACTTGAATTCATTTTGATTGTTAATTTGATGTAATAGGAGTAACCAAATTTTTACACTAGTTATCGCAAAAATGAACATATTCAATGAAATCGTAGGATCATACGGAGATTTAAAATCAAAAGCTTGAATCTCAGATCAATTTGTAAATAATGCGAGACACAGTGGGGAGGCAGTGTTGGTAACTGGACAGTGCGCTGCCGCTTGGAAGTCGACATTATTGCTGATTTACGATATTTAACTTGATTTGTCTTTATTTATATGTGCCCGACAAACAAATGTAATGTATTAATGTTGGCATACATCAAGCTTCTGCTAGTCCTATGATTTCATTGAACAAATGCATTTCTATAAAAACTTCACTGTCAAAGAAATAATATCTGTGGGGAATTTGGCGACCTTCTCTGTTACTTTTTTTTTTTGGTTAAAAACTAACAAAGAAATAATCACAAAAGTATCTAACATTAGAGAAAATTTAGTATATTTTAAATAATGTAAGGTTGAACTACCTTCCACTTTTCTTTTTAGGACAGCCCTTGCCTTTATATTAAAATTACTGCTATACACCTTAAATGCTTACGGGAGTCTACGAAGCTCGCTTCAACGATTCCATTTTATTTTCTCGCTTTTAGTTCGAATTTAAATACCGAAACAAATAATTGTTAGACGATTGTACAACACACCGATATAACCCGCTGGCGCAATATGGCTCGCCTGGTTAGATACAAGGCGATGGATGACTCATCGCTCAAAAAAAGACGAGAAAACCGAAGAGTCGAATACGGTAGAGGCGCCTACTTCCAAGACCCCGCGGTGGCTCTCTTCCGTCCTCGCGTGCGAATGTTGCAAGTCAATGTGCAGCTTCGGATCGAAAGAATCCGTTTCGGACGACATTGAATTCGCTCTGGTCAACTACGTTCAGGTATTAAGGTCATCTTTTTTGTTGTTGTTGTCATTCAGTTAATTAAACCCGCGGTTCAAATAACGCGCCAGGTAAAGCCCCTTTTACACGACCCTTTCCTAACGTCATAATTAGGAAGCCACGCCCACCGTCTCCTTATTTCCTATTTACGATGTGATTCCACAGACGTTCTGACTTTTTCCGGCGTTTGTAAATTCGTGTTCGTTTCTTTCTCCTCAATTATTCCTTCACTACGTTCTTTCTTCGTTAAAAAAGCATGCTGAAAAATCGGTAACGTTTTGGATGTTCCATTTTGAGCGTTTCTTTTAAGTACGAGGTGTGGCTGTTAAATAACCGAACTGCTGTCATAACACTTTTTATCCGTTACCAATTAGAGTAACAACTTTTTCGCCTTCAACGTACTCTCCTTGACGATCTCTACACCGCTCTATACGACTTTTCCATTGTTGAAAGCAGTACTGGAAGTCCGCTTCTGTCAGCTGGTTCAGAACCTCCGTCGTTTTGCTTTAACCACTTCCACACCTTCGAATCTTGTTCCCTTCAGCACCGATTTAACCTTGGGAAAAAGTCACAGGAGGCAAGGTCGGTCAAAAATGGTGGATGTTCCAACACAGTAATGCCGTATTTTGCAAAAAAACGCCCTCACAGACAAAGCAGAATGGGCCGGTGCATTGTCTTGGTGAATCTTCCATGATTTGGTCTTCCACAAATCGAGTCTTTATCTCACATGCTCACGAAGGGCCGTCAGAATCTCGATGTAATAATGTTGATTGACCGTCTGACTCTCAGGCACCCAGTGAACGTAAACAATGCATCAAATGTCAAAAAAGACGATCATCATCGCTTTGAATTTGGATTTGCTCATCCTGGCTTTTTATACCTTGGCAGGTTCGGGCTCTCTCTTGTTTCGGGGTCGTAAGTAAAAAACCATGATTCATTTCAAGTAATCACCGCGTCTAACAAGCCTGGATCAGTGTCAATGTTGTTAGAATGTCAGCGCGAATGTTAAGTTTTGATTCCTTATGCTCGGAAGTAAGGAGTTTTGGCATCATTTTTGCGCAAACTTTGCGCATGTTGAACGAGTCATGCAAAATCTGGCGAACACATTTTTTATCGACTTCTGTTAATTCACCAAGCCCTCGGATGCTTACAAGACGATCTTCGCGGATTAAATTACCACTTTTTCGGGAATGTTTTTCGTCCGCTCTTGACGTGATACGTCGGGGCGCGGATCGTCTTCTGCCGTTTTACGTCCCTCTTTAAACCGTTTAAACCATTCAAAACCTTGTGTGCGGGATAAACATAATTCCCGTACACTTCTTCCTCTTACACTTCTTGCATTAGCTTCTGTAAAAGTTTGCTCCAGTTTAACAAGAAACTTGCGATTAAACCGTTGCTCCATCTGAACACTCGACGTCACTGGTGCGTAGACCAATTCAAACGACTGCTACAGTCAAACTTAGCGACCCACTGGCTTGTCCAGCGAGCTCAGGGTGGAGAAAGTATTACCAGATACAATTCTGTTCAAACTTGTCGCGACAAGCTCGCAGCGCGCTGATAACAGCATCAGTTCGGTTATTTAATAGCCACACCACGTAGATATTTCGATATGTAAACCAGAAAATCACAGAAAAAAAACGAATACAAAAAGCGTCGAACAAATAAACCAGTAAGGAGTAGAGGGCGAAGTACGCATAGATCGCAAAGTACGCATTCTACAGGCGTGCAGGAAAGAAAGAGTGGGGGAAGCGCCGACTTAGGGAGCTAGGATGCTTTGGACCTTCCATGCTCCGATTTAGGGTCATAACTAGGCTTATACTTCCTTGCAAGCTATACACGTTCCTTTCCGACTTCCTTTGTGATCGTGGTAGGCATGGCTTCCTTATTAGGACGTTAGTAGAGGATCGTGTAAAGGGGGGCTTATAGCTTAATATATGAAGGGGGGACAAAAAAAAAACGAAGGGAACTCTGCTTGAAGGGAGTTGAGGTTTCCGTCCACAGTTGCGCCCTTCCTGCATCAGTAGTCAAGAGGACGTTGCCATCAGAGTTTCTACGGGTTTATACTGGCACTTCTCACAAACATTGTCACGTTCTCTTCGTGAAATTGTGAAGTCAAATCGTATCTAATGCCTAACGTGTCACATGTTCAAATCCTTTGGCAAAATCTGATGGCAAGAACTCCAAGGCGCCAATCCTCGTTGATTTTTTTGTCGCATGTTTTCAATAATCTGGATGATGGGCGCCCAGAATTCAGATGATGTTGAATGCTCATTTCTGCTCTTTTGAAACGTGTAAACCACTCAAAATATTGGGTACGATCCAGTGCTTCCGCCTGAAAGGCCGTTTGAAACATTGCGTGTGCTTCTGCGGCTGCCCTTCCAACGTTTGCATTTCCAACGACAACGTTTGCGAAAAGTGTCAATACAAGCCAGTACAAACTAGGGCTTCTAACGTAATAGGAAGGATGCAACTGCACCCACCTACCACAATGCAAGTCATAATGTCACAATATATTCACAATTCGACCACAGTGGTGGTTAATGGGAACTGATTTGTATGACAACGTATAATGCAAGTCACAATGCGTTGGTTGGTAACATCCATAACATTATCATCGTCAGTGGTTCAACCATTCTCAAACCACACACTCACTTCGTATGCGTAACAACAGATTTGTTTTAGCAGCATTTCCTGATGGTTTGCAGACTATCAGAAGCAGTCGCCCAGCCGGTTATACGAGTACGTTATCAACTTTCTGCGGCTTGCTGATCTTGCTTGCTTTTTTTAACTATCACTAAATTTCATTAGTATCTGCAGCTCCAATTCGTTATTAAATCGTTTGGAAGTGGTCTAAAGGTGATTTTAAGGGGATTTCTATAGCGCTTAACCCAATGGAACTGACTTCGCCTTAAATTAATCATTATCTCCTATTTGAAAGGTTCAATACTGACAATTTCCTCTTTGCAAAATATTCCTCTAACGAGTATTGTTTACTTTAAACTGTTACTTTTTATAACGATTAATACACCATTCCTCCTTTTTCCATACTTTAAGAATGAATAGATCTTGACCGCTTTTTATTTGAATTGCTACAATGTTTACATTAAAAAGAATGATTTTTTTTTCATTCGGGAGAAAATATACATTCCCATAATGGTGATTAATTTGTCCTTTTAAACATCCGATTTTTGTTTGTGAATCTATAATCGAATTCAATAAACCTCTATAACATTTAAACCTGATAACGAACTAACATTTAGCCAACAATTCAGTTGAGCTCCTAGACATTTCTTATGAACGAGAGAGATATATATTTTAGAGGCAGACAGTGGTCTGATGTAATCAATAAATGTGAATTTTAAATGTGATAAAGAAATGAAATGACAGCTAAAACTCTAGTTTATAATGTAAATCAGTTTATAATGTAAATAATATTCGAGTGAATTAAAAAAACGACCACATCCTTATTATACAAGATTATTTCGGTACGATTTTTTACAGTCTTCCTCCAAATCTAGGGCATGTGTTGGATTGGATCTATGCATCCACACCTATACACTAGTGTATTAGTGGTTGCATATCGCCCACGGAGAAAGCGAGACAATTAAAATCGCACCCCGGCCGGGACTTGAACAACGCGCACGGAGACGGCACTTATATAAATTACCCGTGCCCCGTATTTGCATTATTGTTTTAATATTTGGATGCAATATCGGAAAACGCTTCGTTGCATGCATGCTTACAATGTTATGCATGTAGCAGCTAGAGCACGACTCGCAATTATATGTTTAAGGCGCGTTTACTTACACTGTATATGCACAATACTGTTAGAAATTACCAGTTAATTCTCAGAAGGCACACAGTCATGCACATCGAAAAAATGTTTTATATTTTCAGTACAAAATTGGTGCTCAACCATAGGGAAGCAGAATTTCTTTAAAAAATATAAATTAGACATTTACTATGTTAGTGATGTATTATTAAATACAGTTCCTACCTCAGGAAAGGCGTATTTATAAGTCACAAAGAAATTTTTGTAACGAGTAAAGAGAAGCAAATATATTTTATAAAAAAATATAAGTCAAATACCATTTTACATCAATGCACAAATACACCTTAACGAGTTATTTACTGTTTTTTTTAAATAAAATTTAATTGTCGATATCTGCTTTAATTTCAAGTTAACTAATGGAGCTTTATCAGTTTAATGATTTTAAAATACAAAAACAGTAAACTATATTTTTACGAATTGACATATTCCTAAGTTGAGTCATATTTTTTTAACAGAGTTAAAATAAACTGACAAAACTTTTTTTCCACATACCATGTTTCAATAATCTCAAAAATAAAAAGTTCCCTTATTAATTCCGAAAATAGTATTTATCCGGTCCTGTCTTCAATTTAAAGGAAATGTAGAGTCGAAACACAATAGATAAACAAAGCTAGTGTTT
Organism: Aromia moschata; assembly: GCA_029963805.1. Classification (NCBI taxonomy): domain Eukaryota; kingdom Metazoa; phylum Arthropoda; class Insecta; order Coleoptera; family Cerambycidae; genus Aromia; species Aromia moschata. The sequence goes on along the minus strand of JAPWTK010000054.1, from coordinate 2,043,605 downwards.
ATAATTTTTTTTTTGTGAATCATTTATTCTTAATATTTTCTAATCTTAAACGTTTTTGTATCTAGATGTTCGCTGTAAAACCTATTCCTTAAATTTAAGACAGAACCGGATAAATATTATTTTCGAAATAAGGTAACTTTTTTATTTTTGAGTTTATTGAATAATGTTATTTGCAAAAAAACTGTTTTGAATAGTTCTATACGCTGTTAAAAAATATGATTCTACTTAGGAATCATCCTGTATACACATAAAATTAAAAATGCTTGTCTAATCTTCGAATCATCCTGAAAAAAAAATATTTGTTTTTATGTCTTAGGATTTTCAAAATTTCCAAAAATATACAAAATACTTTTGTAGCCCTTAAACGTACATTTCATCTATTGTAACAAAATATTGTTTGCTATGGATCTACAAAGTTACATACAGACTGTAAATATTGTACAACAATAATTATTGTAAATCCACAATTGTAGCTATAGTAAAACGTTATTGAAATGGAAAGGTTTCCTTTTGGAGAAGTGTGTAGTATATAAGAGCATATTCAATTTAATACATTTGTTCACATAATGGAGTTGCTCACGATTCAAGAATTTAGTACAATGTTCGCATATCTATATCATTATTCAAGGCGTATTCTGACGATGACAAAATATAAGGATAGTCTAACTGTATTGTTATTCAATAAGCGTAAAAATTACAGTCAGTGTAAGTCAGTTTTTTATTTAAAATGCCATTTTGCTTATGTGGTTCGTATCTACGGTGTTTGAGTTGGTCTTATACTGGAGCTCAAGAATAATGTAACATATCGATTTCTTTTCTAAAATGTAGAAAATTAACCTTTACATTTTTCAATGCATCTTAATATTAATTAACACTCCTCAAAAGTATTTATTAATTTTAATTAATCTATATCATTTCTTATCTCTCATAAGACGATTTTTTCCCTAAGTAATAGTTTTTCCTCAAGTACACTCACAATATTAAGGAAACACTTTTTCGTTGCTAAAGCCCATAATGTCGAATGATTGGAAATTTTCTCAAAACAAGTGAAGAAAATTTTCTAAAGAGAGAATTCAAGTCCACTTTTTGAACTCAATAGCAAAATTAACAATGTCTCTTAAATTTTGAAATGATCATGCGTAATAGTAAAATAATCCAAAACGTTACTTTTTTCCTGTCATTTATGTAATATCAAATGTCAAATAATAGTTGACACTTATTATTTGTTGCACCAATTGTGTCATCAAAAATATCCTATATATGTACGTATGTATATGCATTATTTTTTAGTTTTTTTTGCAGTGTTACTGTTATCACATTTCAAATCAAGTATATATCTACAGCTTCTAAGTTGTGTGTACATTATTCGAATTTTAAAAATTTATTCTTAACATTTTTGCGTCCGTCAAATAAAAATTCCGGACAATTTACTTTAAACCTAAACTCTTTATCTGAATGTATGATGGTATAAGTTATGATTGCGTAAATAATATCACTGTTCAAGTTTTTACATACAGTCTGGCATGCTACTACACAACAGCAACGATTTCCTGTATAATACTGACCAGATATTGTGGTCCATTGAGCTGAATCGTACGTTTTCATGCAAATCAATTTCCCTTTATAAAAAATCAGGCCATGATGTGATGAATTTGTGGTACGTGTGAGCTAAGCCTTTGGTACTAACGTGTCTTATTTAATCAAATACGTTAGTTCCTCAAATTCCTTATAATATTGCGATGAACCAAAACTTTCTTGTGTTTTTTTTTTTACTGAAATTTTAAATCATAATTTAACAAAAACGACTAATACTAAGTTTCAAGATAACCATCTATCTACAAGTTGTTAGATTCAGGTTCCTTATTTTTAGAAGCAAAAAACTCGTGTCACCCCGTTTCGACCTTGTCCAAAGTATTGAAGCTTCCTCCGCGCAAGAAGTGTTTCATTCCTTTTCCATAGGAAAAGATGATAATGCGATGGCGCAAGGTCCGGATGTGGAAGAAGTTTGGTCGTGTCGTGTTCTTTCATCGTTTCTTTGGTTTGTTTCATAGTGTCGCTTCGTTAGCAGCTTCTGCTGACTATGCGAGGAGCGTGGAGATGCCGAATAGCTGATGTTTGTGGAATGCAGAGTTCAGCGGATAGCATACGAGTGCTGGTTGATGGATTAGTTTCGGCGGCTTCAAATAGAGCTTCATAATCTACCGTCGTGGATCGGTCAGTTAGTTTAGGTTGAAATCAGTGTGACCATTGTTGAACTTCTTGAAACAGGGTTGCGTGACACGATAGAGATAATACCATCACTTTTCACGTAGCATATTTTTTCGCCGGCGAGATCGCGTTGTTTCCAATAAGTCTTGTTTCCAATAACGGCGCAAATGGATGCGAATTTCAACTTTTTTCGATATTGAGTAAAATGAAAACTACACAATCCTTTCTAATACAGTGTATAAAAGCACGATTAAAAAGCGTTAAAATGGTAGATAACATTTTTTCAATAACGTAAATGATTTTATGAATAAAACTAGTTAGAAACAAAGATGTACAAAAATCGGAAAAAACTTTTGGTTCATCCCAATATTACCACCAGCCACTAATGGGTTCATAAACGTTAATATATCGAATTGTATGGTGCTGATATAAGTTGTTGAGCATACATTTTGATGCTTAGAATGTTTACCTACTAAAACTTGGCGGTTTTTAAAAAATCTCGTAAATTCCGGAACATCTTCGATTTCTTTAACGTTTATTACAACAGGAATTGCGGTCCACACCCGAGTACACAAAGAATAAGGTAATAATACCCACCAAGGAGCTTCTAGAACACAAAGTGAGGCTGAAATGCAACAACAAGACTGGAACTAGTCGCTCAGCCAACCTCGAAGAGAAACAAATGCTTATTAAAAATTCACGCATAAGCGAGGAAGATCACGAAGACGGCCTGTTGCCGCCCGAAGGTACTCATTAAAGCCAGAAATATTTGAATATTCGCTGCTTTCTAAACATTTGCATTTTCTAATTACGCTTACGTAACGGCGTTACTTTTAGGTATTATTACTTTAATTGCTTCTGATTTCCCCCATATCACTTTTGACTGGAAAATTATGCATATTATGCTTTTGCAGCAATTTAAATACACATTATGCTTTCAAATGATACAGCCTACGTTCCTGAATTGAACAACAATATAGTTTTATGTCGGTCTTATTCCTCAATAAATAATAAACGATAATTACGAGGTGTGGCTATTAAATAACCGAACTGCTGTCATAATACTTTTTATTCCTTACCAATTACAGTAGCAACTTTTTCGCCTTCAATGTACCTACCCCCTTCGCGATCTCTGCACCGCTCCATACGACTTTTCCATTGTTGAAAGCAGTGCTGGATGTCCGCTTCTGTCAGCTGGTTCAGAACCTCCGTCGCTTTTGCTTTAACCGCTTCCACACTTTCGAATCTTATCCCTTTCTGTGTCACCATGTCTAACAAGCCTGGATCAGTGTCAATGCTGTTTAGAATGTCAGCGCAATGTTCATTCTTGATTTCCTTTGCTCAGGAGTGAGGAGTTTCTGCACCATTTTTGTGCAAACTTTGCGCATGTTGAACGATTCATGCAGAATCGTCGCGGATTGATTTATCAATTTTTTCAATGTTTTCGTACGTTTTTTACATTTTTACGTTGAGGGCCGTCCGGGACGCGGATCGTCTTCTATCGTTTCACGTCACTATTTAAACCGTTTAAACCATCCAAAACTTGTGAGAGGAATAAACATTGACACACATTCTCAACAAGAAACTTGAAATTAACCCGTCGCTTCATCTGAACACTTAACATTTTTTCGACGCATCACTGGTACGTAGACTAATTCAAACGACTGCTACAGTCAAACTGAGCGACTCGCTGGCTTGTCCAGCGAACTCAGGGTGGGGAAAGTATCACCAGAAACAGTTCTGTTCAAACTTGTCGCGACACGCTCGCAGCGCGCTGGTAGCAGCATCAGTTCGGTTATTTAATAGCCACACCTGGTATATCTCGATTAAATCAACTACATACTAGTCGTCCAGATTTGCGGTGGTTTGTAAACATTGTTAGGGTTAACTTTCCAATATATATGTATATATTTTTTTGAGTATTCTGTTGGTTTTGTTCGATGCACAATAACGTTCGTTTCATTTAGAGCTTTTTTTCCTATTAATATAATATACAGGGTTTGTCCGGAAAGTAATGTCATTGAATTTTTTTTCCCGAGACTGTACGCGCCCAGCCCGCGCTTTACGTGCTGGGATTGTGGTGGGGGATCTGGCAACAAGATCCAACAAGCGTCAGTTGGCTACCGGTCGTTGTAGCCGTCGCATCACTCGTTCTTTGAGAGTCGTTACAGTGACCCGGTGCAAGAAAAAATGCAACGATCGCTTGAGCAACGGATGGCGATCAAGTTTTGTGTGAAACTGGAGAGGAGTGCTGCGGAAACCATTCCAATGTTGAAGAAGGCTATCGGCGTCGATTGTCTTTCGGACAGTCAAATTTTCCGGTGGCACAAGGCCTTCGCAGAAGGTCGGGAAGATGTCAACGACGAGAACCGCGCTGGACGGCCATCAACCTCCAGGTCCGACGACAATGTGAAACGTGTGCGTGACGTGTTGAACACTGACCGTCGTCTAAGTGTCCGTTTAATTTCCGAAACATTAGACATTACGAAAACCATTGTTCGTGAAATTGTGTCGGAGTCTTTAGGAATGAGGAAGGTGTGCGCGAAGCTCGTGCCAAAAGTGCTAACGGACGATCAAAAAGCGAGGCGCGTAGAAACCTGCCAAGAACTTTTCGACACCTGCGAAGACAACCCCGCTTTCCTTGATGACGTCATTACCGGGGACGAAAGTTGGGTCTTTGAATACGATCCGGAGACGAAGAGGCAAAGTGCGGAATGGCACATGTCGAACTCCCCTCGCCCCAAGAAGGCCAGGATGTCCAGGTCAAAGATCAAGACAATGCTGATTGTCTTTTTTGATTGCCGAGGATTGGTCCATCATGAGTTCGTTCCGCAGGGGACAACCGTAACCGGAAAGTTTTACGTCGAGGTGCTGAAGCGGCTGAAACGCAGGGTGAATCGCGTCCGCCCAGACATCTCAAAATCGTGGAAGCTTCACCACGATAATGCGCCTTCGCACACCTGCTTCCTCGTGGCCGACTACCTCGTCAAGGCAGGCATCACCGTTGTTTCCCAGCCTCCCTACAGCCCCGATGTGCCCCCCCCCCCCCCAGACTTTTTTCTGTTTCCGCGCCTCAAAACCCCAATGAAAGGACAACATTTTGGGTCGGTGAAAAACATTCAGAAGGCTTGCACCGAGGCTTTAAAGGCGATTCCGGAAAACGAATACCGTGCGGCTTTTGATGCGTGGAAGACCCGCTGGAACCGATGTGTGGACGCAGGAGGAATGTATTTTGAAAGTTTCTAAAGATTTGTACACTTAGAACCAATAAAAACCATTTTTCAAAGCTCACTGACATTATTTTCCGGACAAACCCTGTAGTCATCGAAAAATATTGGATGGTGCAAGATCGGGTAAATGTGCGGGATGGTACAGAACGTCAGGCCTTGATACACCAAAAATTTTCGTTAGTCTGCAACTAAATTATTCGCAGTTGATGAATGCTAGTCTATACTTAAAAGGAAAAATCATATTCAATGTTATCTGAGATATTACACTATAAAGATTCTAGAAATATATTTTAATTTCATCTTAGTTTAAAATATTCATCATAGTTTAAAAATTTCAATTGTAGTAAATTTTGAAGTAAAATGAAATAAAACCATTTATACGTGTTAATACGGGTGATCCAGCCAACTGTACTTTTATGTCTGAATTAATCTGGTCCAAATTCTTCATTTGGACCAGATGAATTGACTCGGCATTAGCTAATATTAATACTGACTTGGAATCCACACACCAAGCATCAGATGAGCATTCATTAGCACTGAATGCAGCCAAAACTAAAGTTTTATTATTCGGCCCAAATAAACTGTACAAAGAGTTTAATGGTAAAATTTCACTTAATTTAAATAATGCTGAACTTAAAACAAGTACTGAGGGTAGAAACCTAGGGCTTTGGATGGATAACACCTTAAGATTTATACTACATATTTCCAAATGTATTCAAAAAGCCTATAGTTGTATGAGATTATTATATCCTCATAGTCAAGTTAAGGCTAATCTCTGTGAAACACTTGTGCTGTCTCAGTTTAATTATTGTGCTCCTGTGTTTAGTTTTTGTTTAGACTCACAAGATAGATACAGAATACAAAAAGTTCAAAACTCATGCCTTCGTTTCATTTTTGGAATTAGAAAGTATGGGCGTATATCACATACTTAAACTAAAAGATTTACAATGGCTTAATATGCAAAACCGCTTTCTTCTTCAGGCTTCAGCTTTATTTCATACCTTAATATTAAATAAAAAAAAAACAGCTATTTATACGACAAGATAGTATTTCGTTCAGATGTACATGATGTAAATATAAGGAATAAAAATGACCTGGCTGCACCGGTGCACAAAACATCACAATTTGAAAAATAATTTACATTCAATATATGTATAAAATCTATAATAATTTGGTAAGATAAAAAAAAGACATAATAAATAAATAAATAAATAAATAAAAAAGGGTTAGAATTTTCTGGGACATCCAAACACAATGTTTTAAGGAATTAAATTAATAACCCATTTTGAAGGTAAAGTGTAACAAACTATACATTTTTGGAAAGCGGAAGAATGCTGCTTTTGTTTGGTGTAAACATATACGGGATGTTGCATTCAAAATAGTACCTAATGAATTTTAACAGTGAAATTGTCGGAGACATAGCAAACGACTGGAAGAAAACGTACAGTATAACATTTTAAGGGCGGGAGTCCAATATTTTTTGCCACGGTCAGAAATTAGGGTTCGGAAATGTGTGCCATCACGTAGGGTCAGCACTATAAAAGTGTGATAATTAGAGTACAAATCGTATTTTCTAGGCGCCTTGTAAATTATATACCCGTTTATTTCTTGCCCGTGCACTGACCGTGCCCAGCGACGTGCCGGGACTCGCGTATGCGCGGTACTACGCCTATTCCGTTACGGGAGCGCTAGATAGTTAAATGCAGTTTAACATGCGTTATGGCAAACTTTCCTATGCGTAGTTATCATACAACTATTATTTAAACACTGTTTAAATACTGTAAGTACGGCCCTGTACTCAGTAGCGGTTGGTGATATTTCAGTTAGCCATATCTTGAAAACGACGCATGGGACCCACTTCACTTTTTACACTTACACTCTATACAGAAAGGATTTATAGTGAAAAAACCGTCAGCAAAGTTTGCCAAAAGAATTTTCAAAAAAACTGCAGAATAACCTGGGATCTCAGTAACGCTCTGTGGAATATCTGCACTATATATATTTTTCATAATCTAGAAACAAATATAAGGATAGGTTTTTGATTTGTTACAAAATATTTAATAACAAATCGAAAAACCTCTCCTTATATTTGTTTCTAGATTATGAAAAAATATACTGCAAATATTCCACAGAGCGTTACTGAGATCCCAGGGTGTCCTGCAGTTTTTTTTTTTATTTTTTTCGCAAACTTAACTGACGATTTTTTCACTATAAATCCTTTCTGTAAGAGGTGTATAGTCATCACCTAAAAAGTGAAGATATGGCTAACTAAAATATCATCAAACGCCACTGCCTGTACTGCAACAAAAGGTTAAAAGCGTTTTCTTGGGCGACTGTGTACGTACGTGACAAGGCGAAATGCGCGAAGAGTTAAATGTCAGCCCACCTACAATGTAAAGTAATACCGCGATTTCTAGATCATGACTGCCAGCCCAGCACACAACTCAGCGGTGCAGACTCAACAATAGTTCACCGGTTTCTCAGCGATACGAAAACAATCACCGCGCCGGACTTTCTCCGACTTATGGAACTTTAAGTGATTTTTTCGCCGATTTCACTTCACTTTAATAATATACAAATCCGGTGCGTTACTTTACGAGCCGAAGAAATTTTTCGGGAGACCGAGGTCAATGATATTAATCAATTTCTAGGGCAGCGCTGGAAAATATTCGAAAATATTTCAAAAATAATGAAAGTTTGGCTGCTACAGTTCGCAAATTTCGTACAATGACCATGCACAGCGAAGAGAGTTTGTTGAATGGGTTTCGTTAATCGTCAAAATTGCCGCAATTGATTGTCGAAAAACAAATGCATCTACAACGTGTCACTGTTTGGTGCGGATTTTGGGCTGGAGGCATCATTGGACCACACTTCTTCGAAAATGAGGCTGGTCAAGTAGTTACTGTTACTGGTGCTCGATATCGCGACATGATAACCGAGTTCTCTCTGCCTAAATTAGATGATATTGATGTAGACATGCGGTTTCAACAAGACGGTGCGACATGCCATACAGCCTGCGAAACAATCCAATTACTGCATGAGACATTTCCTGGCCGTGTACTTTCTCGTTTCGGTGATCAGAATTGGCTCCCTAGATCATGCGATTTAACAGCATTGGATTAATTTCTATGGGATTATTTGAAGTCAAAGGTCTATGTCAACAAACCCACATCCACCAGTGCATTGAAGGAGATTCAACGCTGCATCAACGAAATTCATTCAAATTTATGCAACATGGTCATGGAAAATTTCGACAAAAAGAATGCACATGTGCCAGCAATGCCGTAGAGGTCATTTGCCCTATTCCATACATAACCCTATCCTATATATTTATGTCTTCAAAAAAAAAATACAAGGGTATTTATTTAATAAAAAAATAATTAAAAAAAACTGTGTTTTCTATTTAATTCAAATCTTGCGTAAATTTTGGGACACCCTTTACATCCAGGAAATTGCATTCCAAGTGCAACTATTTATAATTTCAGCCAGTTGTCATTTGGCCCCGACGTTAGAGAGTATCGACTGTGAATTTTCATCCTAAATAAAAATTAATTCAGTCAAAGTTTAATTACAGAGCCATTCTCTAGCCAATTTTTGTTCAGACGAGACGAGACACTATTCCAGTTAAACATTGTGCATATAGTGTCTTGTAAAAACGAAGTTTCGATAGAAAAATTCAATAGACATTTATGATAAAAAAAATGCATAGGATTTGCGATTGTAATATAAAAATGCGCTTTTCTATTTCCACTATTATTTGGTGGAGAACAAAATTACTAGGGCCAACGATGAGATTGATTGAATCGTTTGGGCGACCAAATTAAAAAGCATGTAGTGTTGGCACAACATGAAAACTGTTAAATGCAATATTTTTGTGCAATTGACACTATATATTGACACTATAACTCTATAACATGGTTATGAATAACATAATAGGAATATTTAAAGTTCCTACAAAACAATTCTCTATAAATAACTCTCTAACATGGTTATGAATAACATAATAGGAATATTTAAAGTTCCTACAAAACAATTTTTTTAGAAGCTTAACATTTCTATCTCACAGATTACCTCTAAAAATCACATGCTGCATGGAGCAGCTCAATAATTTGTGATTTTTCATAAGTACCTAATGTGTGATTTCTCTTAAATAACCACTTGCAACCCCCACATTTTTAACACAAACCGCCACTGGACATGTTCGATGACGTTATCTCAGAATACAAAGCATTTCTATGTACAAATATACACGTATTTATAACCTCAAAATAGCTAACACTTGAGTAATCGCATTAAATAATAAGTGATAATCTGTAATCAGTAAAATCAGTTATTGCAAAGCCATAAATTCTCCTCCATTAATCATCCTAAAATTACAATGTAATTCTGATGTTGCCAACCAATCTTCGAATTTGTCGTTTTCTATAAATTTTGAAAACATTTAATGGAACAACTAATATAAACATTATACACTCACGTCAAAGTTATTTTCATTAAAAAATATATAATGAATTATTTCACACTCACATGATGAAGTTGAGATGCCGGAGAAGTATCGGTGGAAATAATTAAAAAAATTACATCGATTTTACGCCCCATATATAGACTTAAAATTTCAAGTTTGAGCGAAAATATATATGTTTGAATGTCTGTTAATATATTTTTATGTACACGATAACCCGAGAATGCTTGAAAACAATGAACAATTTTGGAGCTGATTTTAAGCTTAATCCGTTGGGAGGTTGGGGGACAAATGGGTGTACCCATACACTTACTTTGCGTAAACATCATAAAGGCAATATAAGAAAGGAACTAGTTGCCTTTCACACGTTTTTCATATTTTATTACGTAATTACACTTTTCAAAGTATTGCATATATCGGATGTTGTACAACAGCACCAACGGACGGACGGGACGGAACTACTGCAATCATATTAAATTGAGGCAACCCTCATCACATGCTAGAAGAGTCGCCTATGAGTTGCGTCGCCGTAAGCCAACTTTACTTATTACACTTGATCTTTGGAGTAATCTCATAAAAAGAGTTACAGAAGGCGGGGTAAATCAGGTGGTTGGGCTGGGTACCAGTCCAACTCAGCATTTGACTCAGTCACTTTTTTTAAGAAATTTGGAAAAAGAATACCAAATGTGTTTTTGATATAGTTTTATTACCTACTGAAAAAATTAATGTGAGGAATGTCTTTCATATATCGTTCCTTAATGTTCAATTTTACAATACGTAAATTCTAATTTTAAAATTAAATCTTCCACTGTTTCTTTACCACGGATCAGTAACCAAAAAAAAAAAGGAAAGGAAGACAGTTAAGTTACACCTTGTTTGTTACAAAAGTGGCCAAATAAACCTTAAACTGGACAACAAACATGTCAAATCACTAAATATATGAAAATTAATTTGAAAATGGTAGACAATTTAGAAACTAAAATGCTACGTACTCTATTTCCATTTTAAATTGAAAATAGGTAGAGGTAAAAGCAAGGTTGTCAGATATATTTTCTAAAATTGCTAAGCTCACTATACAAGTATACTTCATACTTCAGTAAACTTCAGTAAACTGTTAGTTCGTGACGTTCTTAGAAAGCTAGTTTGTAAATATTTTAAAAAAATACATAGATATAAATTTATTACTTAGCATTAATATAAAGCGTTTAAAATTGCTGGAAAAAATAATTATAAATTAAAACAACTTTATGTATATTACTATACTTATGAAAATTTTTAAGAGCTGGCAACGCTTGACCTGCCGGCAGCCGCGAATGCACCAGCAAATGCCGACCATATGTACTATAGGATTGCTATACACTCGAACCCCTCTTATTTCACCTTCGCTTAATTCACATCCTATGTTATTTCACCACGTTTCCCCCTATTAGGTCGCGAAACCGTCCCGGTTAAGTCGCCGCCTGTAAAAGTTTTAGAACTACGTTTGGAAATTGGATTCTCGCATGAATATGTACAATTTTTATTGAAAAAAAAATGATTGTGGAATACATTTATTGATTTAAAATAGGTTAGGTATCTTTTAAAAATATTTAATCTTTAAAATATTCATTCAAGTGGAAAATTGAACTTTGTCACGCACGACTGGGTATACTTACATTGATTTTTCTTCAGTTGGCTCATTTTTCGTTATAACAAGTGCTGTGGTATATCTCTAAATATTTCTTTTTGCAGTTAAACACAAAAAAGTTGAGGTTATGATCGCGATTTAAGAGAGGCAAAATTTCGCGACTTTGGCGAAATTTTCACGGATTTGGCGACTTAAGAGGGGTTCGAGTGTATATGTAATACATCCAAATACTTATTCGGTCCACTGTGCCATACATTTTTTACGACGTCGTTAAAATGATTTACGACTTTAGAAATTCCACGTGTTTAAGGCGCCAGTGACGTGTATTTCAGCTAGGTTATTTAAAACAGACAATTTTTTGAGATTGTCTGGGTCAATGAGCATTATTTACAGCAAATTATATTACAAATATTAAGAGTTTTGTATGCAGGCTAATTTTAATCTTCCTATATTGATTTGAATGAAAAAAATGATTTCAAAATTTTTGAATTTATAAAAGATATGCACGCCCATGGAATCATAAAGTTGCACAGCTTTTTTTGTTCCCCAGGCGTATTTATCATTTTCAATTAAAATTAGAAGGACTATACGTTATCTTTCTTCTTTTCTTAATTGCATAATCCCTATTGATAAAATCGACTTTATCTGGTTAAATTTAGCCGGTTAAGTTGGGTAAAAGGGAAATCGATAAATCTGACCGTTAATCGTAATTTCAGCTTTATTGCAGATCTAAAATCGCACATACATAAATATTAATTCTGTAGATAAAAGAGATAACGAGATTACCCGTAAAAAAAGACAAAACAGTAACGGTACTAAGGCCGCCACCGTTCTCTTTTAATCACAAATTTATAGGTTTTAACAGTTTTAGCATTGGAACCGTTTCGATTTACTATCAGAATAACATTTACTAACAACTCATTTAGCATATTGGTGAATTATAGCAGATTCGTTCACTCGTTTAGTAGGAACATACGTAATATGTACAGGGTGATTCCTTGAGAAAGGCCTCTTTATTTCGGTTACCACTTGAGATTAAATAAGGGAAAAAAAAACAAGGTGAAATGGAATTTCATTTACCTTCTTAAATCACCTGTATGTACAGGGTGTTTATACGATACGGGTAGCCACATGATATGCTTCTTTAAACAGAATGGCCCAATTTTTTTTTTTGTGAAAAAGTGGACACAGCACTTCATTCCAAACATAACGATATTAAACAAATCAGTAACGTCTGAAATTTTTGGAAATCGGAACTCGCTACCTTCGTGAACTAAGTACTAAGAGGTCAAAAAAGTGCAAAAACGTCACAAAGAGGTGTTTTGTAATTATATGAAAAAAAAAGAAAAGACATAAAAAAAAAGTTATTTGAATTTGAAATATTTTTAGTATGATTTTTTTTATTTCCCTAATGCTAGTCCTGATTTGTCTTAATATATCGAGGTACTGAAGTCTAAAACAAGTGCGTCAGCACAAATCTTGAGCTACAAATCGGAGAAATCATTGGCATTCACGTGATCAGCACACACAAATAGTAGGTTCTTTCACAATAGTTGAAATATTCAGTGGTAAGGTGGGAATCTGGTTTTAGGGAAAATAAAAGTTGTCGCATTAGTCGAAATTTAGCCACATCAACTCATAAAAGTTCACTAATAATAACCTTTCTTTATTATCCGATTATGTCATATCCGCACTACAGTTAACACTATCTTTGTTGTCATATCAAAAATGCAAAACAAAAAAAAATTAAATTGACTTGATGTTTGACGATTTTTTTTTCAAAAACGTGTATTTTGTAGGTTATCTACATTTTTACACACCGTACAGTACGATATGGTTGTTTTGTTCGTAATTTTAGCCATAATGCTCACGATAACATAACAGAGAAATGTATGTTGTGGAATTGTATCTATTCAAATTACCGTGATATCAAACGAGCACAACAATTCGCTGATAAAATTTCACTGTGAGGTGCGTTATCGGTAAACATACATATTATACATACATACATACATAATTATAAATTTCAAAGTCAGAAACCAACACGATACTCCATCCCATTCGGGTGACGGCGGGAAAAAAGATTGATAGATACGAAAAATAATTCATTACACAGAAATAGCGTCGATCGAACACCAGTGGCAGGTCGTGAGTCCCTCTCAAGAGGGTACAAAATAATCAAAACCTAAAATAATACAAACTCTATGTGCTCTAAATATCTATATATTTAGAAAATATATTTTTCTGAAACCGTTGTTCATATATTATTTTTTTTTACTCGCTAGTGCTCTAAAAAATATTTTACGCACTAGTGCGTAAATAAAATCGAGTTATGCTCTTATTTTCGTTTTTTTTTTATATGTTAAAAGTTGAGTTCGAAAAAATATTTCACATAATTCGTGTGTAAAGTCACTTTTTTGACTCGCGTGAATGCTACACGTTGTAAAAACAAAAAACGGTTACTTTACGCACTTGTTACACAAAGAACTATTTTATTTCATCAGATTTTCACCTCTTGACTCCATCGAAAAAATATGACGTACATAAATTGAACTTTTTTGCTATAAACAAAACCCTTTCAATGTCATCAAAACCGTTTCCAATTGACATTGCCTGTTAGAAATAACGAGCCATCAAAGTCGGCCGGGGAAAAACAATTCAATAACCTTATTGAATTGTCAAGGCTGTCACATTATTTATTTTACAATTCAGACAGCCACTTCAGCTTCACCACAAAGTTTAGCTTCGACCTTCGACATAACTGCTATTTCCATCTCTCTCGTCATACGCAGATTTAATGACGTTTTTTTAATGGCTCATTAAACATTTATAGGTACATTCAAATGTCATTTTTATCCATCAATTTATTTGTCATGTGACAACTACCAATTCCCTAATGTTTAATGTTATTTATTTATTTATATATTTTTTTGATAATTTGATAATTAAAGGGCTTCTTCGCGAGTATTGGGTGGAATATAACTTGAATTTGCATTTTAATTATCAACTTTTAAACAGTAATAGTCATATGGTATTAGTCAGTGGCGGTGCGTGATATTTCAGTTAGCCATATCTTGAAAACGATGCATGGGACCCACTTTCACTTTTTTAGGTGATGACTATACACCTCTTACAGACAGGATTTATAGTGAAAAAACCGTCAGCAAAGTTTGCGAAAAATTTTCAAAAACACTGGAGCACTCCCTGGGGTCTCAGTAACGCTCTGTGGGATATTTGCAGTATATTTTTTTTCATAATCTAGAAACAAATATAAGGAGACGTTTCTCGATTTGTTGCAAAATATTTTTTTTTTTTTCAAAAAAGATGGCCATTTTAATTTTAATTTTATAGGAACATTTTGTTTCCCAAAATTAAAATGGCCATAACTTTTTTGAAACAAAAATATTTTGTAACAAATCGAAAAACGTCTCCTTACATTTGTTTCTAGATTATGAAAAAAAATATACCGCAAATATTCCACAGAGCGTTACTGAGAACCCAGGGAGTGCTCCAGTGTTTTTGAAAAAATTTTTCGCAAACTTTGCTGACGGCTTTTTCACTATAAATCCTTTCTGTAAGAGGTGTATAGTCATCACCTAAAAAAGTGAAGTGGGTCCCATGCGTCGTTTTCAAGATATGGCTAACTGAAATATCACGCACCGCCACTGGTATTAGTCATATAGTAATATAAATTATCTTGCACTGAAAGTTGAAGTGATAAGATGAGCATCTCGATAAACATTTCCGTTTCCATTAATGTGCAAAATTACGATTATAAAATAGGTTCAATTACATCTGCAACATTTATACTAATCAGTTATACAAAAGCAATAATAGGTCACCAATCACTAATAAATATTGCACTACTAAAAATGTTCTCCTTCTTTTCGCAAATATAGGAGGTTGGCCTTGAAATTCTTCCCGTTCCCCGCGTACCGCCGCCGCTGTAGAACAAAGCTAGGCGAACCTGCCTTCGATAATCTGAGCAAATAACTCACTAAATTCCATTTATGTTTTCCAGATGATGTCAGTATATCGGAGGCGCATTCGTCACCGATGCTCGCCTCCAGGAACTGCAGTAAAAGCGCCACCCCTAGTCCGGTGGCTCCGGGTTCTAGGCGAGGCACCGGGTCGGTTTCCAGCCAGGAATGGCAGAACGATGACGACATCGACAGGCTGGTCGGTCTGCATCACACCCGAAGCAGTCTCTCCAGTTTGGGGGTGAGTAATGTAATTTTAAGTGTATTGTTATGTATTTCGCCCTCAATAACTTACTTTTCTACTTGAAACACTTTTATTCACAATTTACAACTCCTTGATTACAACTTTATAACAAGACAATCACAACTAACTCTTAACTAGGCAACAACACATTAGATGTCACTGATGTCACCTCAGAATTGTCACAGCATTTATTTTAATAGGGGCTATTATCAATGTAATAATAGCCCTATGATCTTGTGTGGAGAAGGGATGCGGAAGGGATGGAAGGGTTTAATAGTAATACTATTTAACCATCCAGAAAACTCAGGAGGTTACCAAATCCAAGTTAGATGGGGGTGGATTTGTCACGTACCTGGTATCTATGCATTTACATGTACGCAGGTGTATTGGTGGCTGCATATTATATCTCGACAGTGAGGCCACAACGCATTTATACAACGCGAAAGGAAGAGTCCACAACGCATTTACATATGTGTATCAAAGTTTTAAACTATTTAATTTTACAATATTGTGTGTGAGAAAATTCGTTGTCTCATAAGTGGAGAGTATGAAATGTTTGTGCTGCAATAGAAAGCCAGATAATGATAGTCACTTTAATTTAATTTTGAATATTCAGTTCAAGTTACATACATCAGTTTACCTTATTGTTTGCCTTCTAGATTTTTGACAAAACTATGTGTATATCAGTTAAAATAACTGATATTCAGACGATTTGAACAGCTTAGATCGGTTTAGTATTATAAAGCCCTTTTGACGCTAAAAATCAACAAACAATGATTTACACTAATTCAACTCCATTAATAGTAATGGATTTTATGTAATACCAAGTACTTAATTTCAGCCTCAATTTATAACAATTTATTGAAAAAAGATATGGAAAAATATTTGACTATGAAAATTCAGTTGGTGGATTTGAACAACCAAGTTTGTTTTAGTACTATGGTCAGTGGCGGCTGGTGGCACTTGAAATCCCCATAGGCAGATCCAGAAGGAACATTTTCAAGGTCACGCGTTTTCCTGGCACTTCAGAATTTCAATGAAAAATCCATTTATAGAAAAATACCGACTATCACAAGAATACTTTTTGGAATTTGTAAGGATGCCAGGGAGGGGGGCATGGCTCCCATGTTCCCCCCGGTAAAATTTTGCGAAAAATACTAGGATAAAAAGTTTTTTTATATCCACTTGTACTTGATTGGGAAAAAATGTTTCGCAAATATTTTGCAATCCGTTTCCAAGATGTTCCGATGGGATTGATTATTTTTTTCAAGTTTCTTTTGAAACTTTTTATTCCTATTATAGCCTACTTATGTCGGTTTAGTAATAACAAGTGGCGGCCGGTGGAATTTGACATGCTCGTATTTCCGTACGGAGGCATGGGACCTACGCCATATTTTAGGGGGTGGTTACTGGACCTAAGTAGAAGGCTGTAATGGCAAAAAATCAGAGAAAACTTGAGAATTTTTTTTCTTCCAAAAATGGCTGCCTCGAGGCAGATCTTGGAAACGGCTTGCAAAATATTGACAAAATATTTTTTTTCATAATCACCGAGTAAATAAAATTTGTGATTTTTTCCAAATTCTTATTTTCCTTAATGATACAACTATTGCAAAATCTCATAGACGAAATATTGTGATGAAATAAAAATTCAAATTTCCATAACTTTTACAGATCTCAAAATTTCGATCACAAGTATGGCGGTGCGTGATATTTCAGTTAGCCATATCTTGAAAACGACGCATGGGACCACTTCACTTTTTAGGGTGATGACTTATACACCTCTTACAAAAGGAGTTTTTATTCGAAAACGAGGATCTCAATCGTCAGCAAAGTTTGCGAAAAAATTTTCAAAAACACTGGAGCCACTCCCTGGGTTCTCAGTAACGCTCTGTGGGATATTTGCAGTATATTTTTTTTCATAATCTAGAAACAAATATAAGGAGACGTTTTTCGATTTGTTGCAAAATATTTTTTTTTTCAAAAAGTTATGGCCATTTTAATTTTAATTTTATAGGAATATTTTGTTTCCCAAAAATTAAAATGGCCATCACTTTTTGCAACAAAAATATTTTGTAACAAATCGAAAAACGTCTTATATTTGTTTCTAGATTATGAAAAAAAATATACTGCAAAAATTCCACAGAGCGTTACTGAGAACCCAGGGAGTGCTCCAGTGTTTTTGAAAATTTTTTCGCAAACTTTGCTGACGGTTTTTTCACTATAAATCCTTTCTGTAAGAGGTGTATAGTCATCATCTAAAAAGTGAATTGGGTCCCATGCGTCGTTTTCAAGATATGGCTAACTGAAATATCACGCACCGCCACTGATCACAAGTATAAAAAAAATGTATTCACTCGGTGATTATGAAAAAAAAATATTTCGCAAATATTTTGCAAGCCTTTTCCAAGATCTGCCCGGAAGCAGCAATTTTTGAAAAATATAAATTCGCAAGTTTTCCCCTAAAAAATTTTTTGCCATTATAGCCTGCCGACCGCCACTGGTAATAACTTCCTAAAAATATGATGTAGGTCCCGTGTTTTATTACGAAAATACGAGAATCTCAAATTCTACCAGCCGCCCCTGCCTATGGAGCACTTTTGATGCAAAAAAAAAAAACAATAAATATATTTACAATTTTTAATTCAACTTCCTATAATTTCAAGTACCATACATAACTTCAGCTTCAATTTATTGGATAACTATTGAAAACGTGGAAAATCATTGGACTTGATTTATCCACTAAATAATTCACTAAATGCAAAAACATAAAATCGCCTTTTTTTCAATTTCCTGAAGTTAATTCTGAACGCTATACGTGTATGCTCCACATATTATTTATACCGCAACTGAAAGAAGAAGAAAGAAACTACCTTTTCCAACAAAACGGTGAATACAGACGGAACCTAGAGATCTACAGAGGATTAAAAGAAACAAGAAGAAATTTAAACTATTCGCCAGTGTATGCTTGAACGAGTTATGGTTGATTTCGTCCGTCGCTTAGAAGTATACACGCTTAATGGCCTGGGCACACAGAGCGCTATGTTCGCTATATGCAGTAAAAATAGTCCCCCTTGTTTTAAACGGTGGTGGCCATACAGACGTAAGACGCTACATGCGCTATGTTTGCGATGTTAGATGCGTAGCTGAGATGTATGATTTCTGGCTATATTTTTGCAACGTCGCCGAAGACGCGCGGGAATAGATGCATTTCACGTGTGCTGCAAGTACTGTTAAAGTAGTTCCTAACATATTATACCCACATTATGGAGCAATTAATCAATTGTTTTATTAAGTGATGTTATTCACCGAACTTTTTCATCTTTTTGTTGACATCGTGTATTCATAATATTTTGCGTTTCTTCTTTTTACACAACGAAAGCAGCAATACTGCTTCATCATCAGTACTATCACTCTCCCACGGCAACCGGCATGATAACATGTTTGTGGGAAACTAAAAGTCTTGTACTTACTATTTTTTAGGTGTGGCCATATTTCATAGCAAACAAAGCGAACATAGCGTACACATTGTTTATAGAGAACATAGCATAGCGCTCTGTGTGCCCAGGCCTTAAGGGAGGTGGGCATTTAACACATACAATATTGAAGAAGTAAAACTCTGTGTTTACTCTTTCATATGTATTATTTATGTAACAAATGAGTTACCAAAAATTCATTTTGGCTCTCACTGTATTGAAATGGGGTGTTTTAATAGCTAAACAACATATTTCGGGCAATATTTAACGGATGTTAAAAATTTTTATAAGTATTTGTGAACGTGGATTTCTTTGCAAAATATTCCTTCAATATCAAGCTGATTTATTTTGCACGATGAATAAAAAAGAACTATACAACAAAACAAATCAACTAGAACATATAACAAGGTTATTGTTACCAATGTAGGTATCCAATATCAGGGAGATCTACAATAATTCCATGCTCAAAACTAAATAACAGTTAGGTCTATCTAACAGTTTCGTATTTCTATGTAGGTGTATTCAATGGCACGTCAATTACTCATTTTTTCCCCGACTTTTTTAACCACTGACTTTAAAATCCTCCTTTTACATCAGATCTATATTTAGAGTGGCGCTTCATCTTTTCGCTGTAGCCTTGGAATGCAGACAATACCGGGGCTCATTTACGCATGATAGCATTTTCCAATTTTTGTAGTGAATACCGAGAATTAAGAAAAAAACGCAAGAAACTGTTTTATTTATTATCCAGTAACACACTGGACTGTTATTGCGGATTTAAAAATGTTAGAAAGAAAAAAAATAGTTACAACAAACAAGTAAAATGTTTCAGGACAACTGGTATAAAATTCATTAATAACTTCGCATATTGTCTAATAAACAAATTAGAATCACACTACACACATTAAAATTTAATACCTGCATATTCTTGTAAATCCACAGCTTCATTCGAGTCTCTCTTGAAAGTGAATACTCATCAAAGGAAATGTTCACTTTCTTTATTTCTTGATTACGTTGATATCATTCGTCTAAATGCCTACATCATTATAGACATGTTTATTGTGTACTATAATGAGAGCTTAATTTAACACCAGCCAACAAGTTTTATTAAATTTAACCTTATGACCAAATAACGAATTTGGCTTTTGATCTTTTGTGCTTATGATTTTTTTGCTTTTCACTTTTCTCATTTTCTTAATTAAATTCATATCAGTCATATAAATGTTTATAGTCATTATTATACCTATTATGTACTGGAATGAGGGAATTAACCCATACTAAAATGTAATCCAAAATAAGTAAAATGTTATATATATAATAATTTTATTTATTTTCATTCCTAATGACCAAATGATTAATTTGGCCATTCTTCTTTTTCTTTTTTTTTTTTTTTTGTTTCTGCTTCAGGTGAGGTCTGACTTCATAGCCAGTGATCGATCAAGGAATTTTCCTCTTTCATTATTTCATGATTAGCTTGATATGAGCCGCCTAAAGATGGTTATATATATTATGTTGTGGAATGAGATTCATTCATGCTAAATTGTAGGCAGTCAACGGGTGTAAAACTCATTTCTGCAGCTACTTTTCTTCTAAAAGTTCTTTTTAGTTTAATTTCTGATGACCAATTTGACATTGTGCCTTTCTTCTTCTTTGCGTTTTTGATTTTTTTTTACTTTAGTTGTGTACCGATTTCATCAAAATGTCATCAAAATAACTTTTCACTTTCCTAATTTCTTCATTAGACTGATATTAGTCGCCGAAATGTCGAAGGCCATGGTTGCGTATTGTAATGGCACGATTAATACATACCGAACTATGGTTCAAAATAAGTAAAAGTGGTCATCAGTCAACGAATGTAGAATTTATATTGACAGTCAAGTACTGTTTATTTTCTTATGACCAGATGATGCATTTGGCCTTTGCCCTTCTTTTCTTTTATGTTATTTTTGCTTCAGCTGAGGTCTGACTGCATGATCAGTGTCTCATAAAAATGTCATCAAAGGAACTTTCCACTTTTCTTATTTCTATATTAAAATCATATTAGTTGTCTAAATAGTTATAGACAACTTTATGTTTTGTATGTTATGTATTGTAATAAAACGAACAGTCTATACTGAACTATGGCCCAAAGTAAGTAAAAGTGGTTATCAGCCAATGGATGTAGAATTCATACCATCCACCAAATTCTACCCAATTTAATTTATTATGACCAAATAATGGATATGGCATTGGCTCTATTTTTCACTTATCATTTTCATTGGTTTTGCAGCTGAGATCCGACTCCATGGCCAGCGTGTACTCAGGCGCCGGCGAGGGTCGATACGGCACGGTCGCGGTCAGAGGTCAAGTCGAATTCGGACTGCAGTACAACTACAAGGCCGGCGCGCTGGAGATCCAGATCAAGCAGTGTAAGGACCTGGCGCCCGTCGACGTCAAGCGTAACAGGTCCGACCCCTACGTCAAGATCTACCTGCTGCCGGACAAGTCGAAGAGCGGCAAGCGGAAGACGAAGGTGAAGAAGCACACCCTGAATCCGGTGTTCGACGAATGCCTCAAGTTCCATATTTCTCTGAACGGCTTAGAAACGAGAACTTTGTGGTTGACGGTGTGGCACTCGGACATGTTCGGGAGGAACGACTTCCCTCGGAGAGGTCATGATGACTTTAGAGAATAAAGTCTTCGATGATCCTACTCCGAAATGGTACAACCTCCAAGAAAGGGTACGTATAGTAGGTAGAAAACAATCGCGTAATTTGACAAGTGGTTTTCCTTTAAAACGTTTCCGACGCTCCTGCATAGAAACGCTGAAGTGGTGCTGGAACTTTTGACATAGAAATAAAAAAAAACACACCGCTTACCCATGAAGACTACATCATTGTACTATAATTGACGCGCGCCTTGTCAATCATATTGCCGTCACTGAGATATTAAAACCTTCAATGGTAGAAAATAAGCACAGTTTAGTGTACCTACTGTTTTCGCAAAAACGTTTGTAGAAAGCAAAACCATATGAAGTCTTTTTGAAATTGTTTTTTCTTATTAGCATTTGAAACATAAAGTTGTTACTATCAAGTTGGCATGAAAAATTTTTTTTTTTTTTCAGACGGAACCATTCGAAGATGTGTTATCCTATAAAGGTGATATTATAGTGTGCCTAAAATTTGTTCCACCAGATATGACGGTTCATAAGAAGGGAAAACGCTCGAGAGGTGCCCTACACGTTTTAGTTAAGGAAGCCAAAGCTTTGACTGCCGTTAAAGCCAATGGAACGTCGGATCCGTTCTGTAAAAGGTTTGCATTCCCTTGTTAAATTAAGGTTAGGGATTAGGGTTAGGGACCCCTATTTTTGTTTAACTGAGTGGACTCAATCGCAAATATACAGATGTATCCGCGAATAACTACAATTTATTTTTTTTACCTTTCGTACACGGTGTGCTTCAAGGCTCCGTATTGGGGCCGCTATTATACTATACTTAATGTTTATATAGACATCCAAAAAAAACGTCATCAACTCTGGCTATGAACAAGAGAGATGGAAATAGCGGTTATGTCTAAGCTTTTCGGTTATGTCAAACTTTTGACAAGTGACTGTCACAATTTGTAAAATAAACAATGGCTGTCATATGATGTGACAGTCTTGACAAGTAAATAAGGTTATACATTTGATTAAGAATAGAAATACGTCTTTTTTTTCTCGGCCATCTTTGATGACTTTTTTTTGGATGTCTATATATTACATAAGTCCTATAACTATAATTCAGCTTTCGTCTACCACATGATTATTTGTGCTTTAGGACAAAAATAATTTATTTGACAGGTCTAAACTTGAATCACGGCCGGATGCAACTGTTCACGATTATATCAACTAAAATTATGTTATACTGAAAGTGTATGTACTGTTTCTCAAATTGTTATGAATAGTGCATAATCTTTTTCGTGAATATAAAGTAATTATGTTATGTTTTGTTGTAACTTGTCGGTACTTTATATCCACTCATAAGTAAAGAAATAGTACGCGCAATAATGTATTGCATACAGTGGAGGTTTCACAACAGCACCAACTGACACGGGACTACTGCCATCAACGCAATCTGGCTTTTCGTCGTCGGTAAATTGAGGCAACCTCCATCACAATGCTCTATGCCAGTTTATAAAAGATACATCACACTTGTGCGTTCAGTCTAAATAATCCATTGTTAAATAATAAACCAACAAATTTTTATACAACCATAATAATAACAATACTCACCCTATAATTACTCCGAACCCCTGAGATCCTCTCTAGGGTATGTGAGGGGGGAAGGAAGGGATGTCTATTATTATTATTTGTTCCATTATGTTCTATTTCAATTTCTACATTGTTTGACGGAGCATAGAAAACGTGTCTTAAGTATGTATTTAATTTTATAGTTACCTTCTACCGGACAAGGGTCGGAGTTCAAAACAAAAGACGCCAGTGGCCAGAAGGACGGTCAATCCAGTTTGGAACCATACCTTCGTGTACGATGACGTTACGCTACAGGAGTTGGCCGAGAGGTGCCTAGAACTCACAGTGTGGGATCATGACAGATTAGCGAGCAATGAATTCCTAGGAGGTGTCAGATTTTCATTAGGCACAGGTATTTATACAGCCACCATTTTCTATAAACAAAATCAAGAAAAATCTATACACAAAAATTATAAAAATATAAGTTAAACTTGATATTAAAAAAAAAAAAACATGGGATACATAATATTTTATGTGCCAATTATATCATGCACAATTTGACAATCAAAAGTCAAATACAAGAACACGTTTTAGTAAACTGTTATATTTGTAGAATTACAGTTACAGTTAATCTAACAGTTTCAGCTAAAATTACACGTTTCTGAACTTAAGGAGCTTTTTTCTTAGTGTGACAAAAACGCATATATTTTTTTACGTAACATATCTGGTGTCCTATCAAGATGAGCCTATATCGATATCTCCAAAACAACGGATAGTTTATCCTACAGTGGGTACTGGAACCTTCGGCGTAGAAACGAAAAACTGAACGTCTTCCACGAAACACCGAACTACTATACCTTTCTCGACGCGAGTTTCGCCAACTGAGTTGGCATCTTCAGGAGAAGGTTAAAACTCAGTTTTAATCTTCCTAAATACTCCTTAAGCTCAGAAACGTGTAATTTTAGCTGAAACTGTTAGATTAACCAACTGTAATTTTACAAAAATTCACTTTTATTAACTCAGTTTTAATCTTTTCCTGAAGATGCCAACTTAGTTGGCGAAACGCGAGTCGAGAAAAGTATAGTAGTTCGGTGTTTCGTGGAAAAAGTCCAGTTTTTTTAATGGATAGCTAGCTATATCAGTTATTAAAATTCTGAAAATTTGGCGACAAAGGAACGTGGTTATTCTGGAAGTAGATGTTAAACTTCATATTTTAAATGGAATACCCTGAATATTATTGCGTATTTGTATTCAGTGGAAAATAAAATAGGTTCTATGTATTTGTAGAAATGTGTAATGCAAAACAAATTTGGGCAATATGGACATGCAATTGTCTCACAGACGTATATAATGTTTGGCACAAGTTTACAGATTAATGGTCTTCCAGACCACTGAACTACAAGTATATATGACATTTTTTTTATTTTGATTATTGAAAATGTGTAAACGTTCAGAACTAATGTTACAACTTGACTTTAAGAATTATAAGTCTTAGAAGGTAATATATTAAGGCAGACGTGAGCTAAAAAAAAAAAATTAAACCAAATGTCAAAAAAAAAAACAAGAAAAAATACAAAAGTCGATAGATAAATTTATTATAACATATTGGTGTGCATTTTCTAAAACATAATAATTTCTAACAAAGAAAGGAGTAAGTATTGTAAAAAAAAATTCAAAATTGCAAAAACGAAATTTTCTGTAAAAAACTGCAAGCCTATTTTGAGCATTCCCTACAGATCTGGCTGGTTCTACTTCGTCTAACCATCTTAAAACTGTTGTTTCAAAGTCAGGGTCATCGTAAGTAGCTGTAGGCTTAGATGGACCTGGTTGTGCATCCGTTGAAAAACTGTATACAAAAAAAAACATATGAAATTAAAATTGTTACTGGGCTATACAAAGTTACACTTACTCAGATTACTGATCTGACAGACCAGGAGTCACTTTCAAACTACATACAGGTATAATAAAAATTCAAAGATTGGCGCAAAATGACGTGCAGTAGCAGAGGATGGATTAAAACTGAGTTGTTACGGGTTAAGACTACCCTCATTTCTGATCGCAAGTTCTATATAAATATTTAAAAAAACTATTGGATTAGGTATAGGTTATTATACATGAATTATTTTTATAATAATACACCCCATGGAGCCCAAAAGTGTAATAATATATAAGATATTCCATTTACAATAAGCAAGTTGACACCTACCTCCGGTAAAAGCAGAAGTCCTAGATCTCTCAAAATACTTACTAGTTAAACAGAACGTATTAGCTATACTTTGTCGCTAAACTTTCAGATTTTCTAGTTTTAGTTTTTGAGATATCGATATAGGCCCACAACGGTGAGATACTCCATGTACATAAATTCTTTGTTAGCATTAGTTAACCTTTTATGTTTTTACTATATAGTGATGGACTACAATCTTAAGACGGAAATTTTTAATGAAAGCGGTAATTTTCAAGCGATTTTGATATGAAGTCAACATCATCTTCAAAAATGCTTAGCCAACTTAACTAAAAGAAACTCTGTGTTTTACTAGGTAAACATTATGGAAAGTCAGTCGATTGGATGGACGCCAGTGGCAAAGAGTTGAGCTTATGGAAGAGCATGCTGGAGAGGCCAAACTTCTGGGTAGAAGGATGCCTGTCGTTGAGATCAAGTCTAGATAATCGTACATCATAACAAGATACTCAACTGACATATCTAGGATTTATAAATATAATGTTATTAATAATTTTTTTTTAAATATTGTTAGTATATTTCTGAAATGTACATGGGTTAAAATGTATAATCATTTTAAGATGTAAGTAAATTTTTATTACTAGTTATTTAATGTATACCTATACAGGTAATGATTTCTAACAAACTGATATATTTTCTTATAATAATAGATGTTTTCTACGTTTAGTGAAGTTTTTTTCATTAGACGTGATAGTGCTACGTATATCATATGTATACATCAGACACCGATCGGTTCTAAAAAATGACAAATTCTATACTTCCGTTCTAACGGTGGTGGCAACTAATATTCAACACAATAACCATAAGTTGCAACTCTGGAATAAATATCGGTTTGAAGATTTTTGAAGATTATAAAAATACCCAATACATGGATCATAAGAAAAAGAAGAAAATTTAAACCTCAATACACGCCCAAAATGTTGTGGAGTAGATCTTACTCACCTCACGTTACACAATAGTATGTTATTAATTACCTGATCTAATATTTTTTGAGGCACACAGTCACAAAAAAACGGAATATCCACAAAAATACACATTTTTATAGTCACCCCACATAGACAAACTTTTTGCACCCCATATTTTAAAAATTCCGACAATTAGGTAAACATAAAAAACAGAAACAACCTATGTAGGTGATATTCTTGAACAAATGTTTAAACTGGTAATGTTGGTGCTACTGTCATATGAATTTAAGCATTTAAGCTACAAAAATTAAGAATGTTAAAATGACGTTTAACAAAATTAACGGCATAAATTATATGCAAGCAATATATTAAAAGTGCCTAGTAGTTGCAAGATTAATTAAAACACAATAAAAACTTTTAGAAGGCCTTGACTAACTGTTGCCAACTGTTGCCAAGTGCGCAATAAATTATCCTACCATTTGAAAAATAATTATAGAGGATCTAGTCAGTTTGTTTGACGAAAAATAAGTAACAATTGAAAATCGCAACAATCACTAGTCGATACTGCGCGTGGTAGCAAAAAAAATTACGTGGTGCTTATTAAAAGAATTCTCTTAAATGTGTTTCTATTGTTACAGTGGAAGTGTAATATTATGTAGAATCAGTGCTGTTTGTCTCCATCATTGTGGACTCACAATTGTGTAAGTTTATGTATAGGTACTAGCCTTAGTTCTGTATTCTTGTCTATATAAATGTACTCCTATAATATGGGTTACACAGGATATAGCCATACAGTTTATCAATCTGCGGAAATCTCATTCACGCTTCCTTTTTCCTTTATATTAAGAACTCGATGCTTTTTTTAAGATTTGTAATCTACTGTAATACTAGTATTTTCATTGAAGAAATATCTTTGCTAAAGCCCACCGTACTTATAAAACACAGTCGAAAGTCAATAGACTATTTTTGGCAATAATTGAACAAAAAATCTTAAAAAATTTGATTTGAGGGCAGTGTAATATACTATTAAATCTACTATTATAATATCGATCAATCCAGCAGTAGATAACATTTCTCGTAAAAATTATTTGTATCTCTCCAGAGATTAAAAGTATCTTGCACCAAAGGCCGTAAAATTAGAGCTACAAGGAAACTATTATTTTCAACCCGATGCAGACCCGAAATATCGAGCCAGTTATTGAACAATGGCTGCTGGATAACAGTCACAGCAGCTCCGTATATGACCTCAAAGCTCCCACGTCAACCTAATTGAACATATTGTGGGATCACGGCCATGCAAACTTTATATATCTAATAAACCCATGGCAAAGGAAAAATTGTTGGATATTTGGAAATGATACATCCCCTACCATTACTCAAAACTTAGTAGATATTATGCCAATTAGTTCTCTTACGAAATATTAGATTGTACTTTTAACTTTTATATCTATTAATAAATATGTAGGGTATAGAATAGAATAATTTTGTGACTTAATTTTTGGACTTTTGGTAAATTATTTTTAATTTTTCTAATCTTTGTTCAATGACTTCCAAACTTGTATGAATCTTGGTTTTTCCTATTTTCTATCATTAGGATTTTTTATGTTAATTTTAATCTTGGGAAGGGTACGGATAATTTTGTGACACGGTAAGTATTATCGGTTGAGATGCAAATACATTATTAGAATAAATATTAAATAATTTTGTGTAATTAAAAGCAAAATTTTCACTTACAAAAACACAAACCTCATGTGTGTGCATTGCCAAAATTAAAACTAAAGATGCATGATAGTATTTATTTTGGCTAAAAATATTCTTACAATTACAATAATTTTTCTCTCTGTACTTATATTCTAACTTAATAGTCGGCTTTGATAACTCCAGTGTCGTACCATTTTTTTTGACAATTTAGGTATTACTTTAAATAATGTTGCACCTTGAAGAATTTTGTTATATTTCATCAATATGTGATTTTTGTAGGTTCTAAAAAAATAAGAAAAACCGTTTTATTCTACAATAAATTTATTATTCACTGTTTTTAAATCTATAAATACTATATTAAATTAAAAAAAAATACAACAGAAACAGTAAAACATTCTCAATTTTGTCATGTAGAATGGTTTAAAAAAAATAATTTTAATCCACATCGACTACATAATATATTTTTCAAGAAACAAAATTATAATCTTAAAATTTTGTTAAAAAATTATAGTCCCCATCTAAATATGAGAGCAATGGTTAATTTACCTAATAATATACCTACCACATGTTCATAAATTCACCAAGTGTGACTATACATGTATAAGTTTCTACGCAAAACGTCGACTAATAGTTCAACGAGTGTTCACCATTTTGTTGGCCTCATATCAAAATGTTGAATTTACGAACCTGCAGTACATAACATCTTGGGTTACAATGCAGATCCACCATTATATATTGTTCAAGATAACAAATAAATAGTCAAATAGAATACAGCAAATGGGACTATTTAATCTATTTGAGTTAAATATTGATTTTTTTTTTCTTGTAACAGCTGCAACTGCAACTATTCTATTTGGCAGTTAAATTAATGGCATAATTATGATATATAGTGGATAGTGTTATCACTTATTCCAAATATTTAATAAAAATTCTGCTATTTTCCACAATCTACAGGTTCCTTATAAACATTTAGTGTTTCTATTCCAACAATTGAACAGAAAAATAAAAGTGCCTGATACAGCTAATTATTTATAGTCTCTACATACAATGGTTTAAGGATGAAAGCGTTTTTTAGTAAAGAAAGTGCTGAATAATTTGCTGCATTAAGACTGTTATCCAATAATACTATTTGATAAGACTTATAACTTTGATCTGTTATAGATGTAATTTCAGCTGCAGCTGTTGCATTTGAATTGACAAACTGAGCTTATTAGGTCAAATTATCTAAAAAAAAAAATAACATCAGAAAGAAAATTAAATTACTTACAGGCTAGATTTGTGTTTTTTTCTTTTTTTATATTGCCAGAATTGCTGACACTATAGATATATTCACCGAAAATTGATAGAGTAACAGAAAATTAAATTCTTATCGAATAGAATCACTAAACTACCACATAACATTGAAATGCTATTATAAAATACAACCTATCTCGATTCGGGCTTGTTCTTAGGAGGTCTGAACATTTTTATTTTCTTGCTGGACTTTTTAGCTTTGGACTTTGTATTCGCCTGGAAGTTCTGCCAACTTTCCACTCTGTTTTGGCGGGATTCCTAAAAAATGAATAACGTTACATATAGCTTTGAATTTTGTTAATGCCTTATTACATTTTGTATTTAAAAAATACTTAAGATTGTTTCTTATTACAACTTAAAGTAAAATAAATAATGAAATGTATATAAAATAACAGTGATAATACAAATGAATAATAAGATACAATTTTTGGCTACGATTATCTTAAAATATATAACCCTGAAGCAAGAAGGTATTCCGCAAAATTAAAATAATGTTTCACCAACCTCAAAATTCTTTTGCCATTCTTTTTGGGCTTTGGCGTTTTCTTCTTCTTCGATCTCCGACTCTCTTTTTCTTTTCCTTTCCTCTTGGTCCCGTTCGGCTAGTTCCCGTCGTTTCCGTTCCATATCTGCAAACAGTTTCATTGTCAAGACATAAATGGCATGTTTATATTTGGCGGGGTCATCTTCCGGTATGCCATTCTTTCCATCTTTTTTGGCTTTCTTTCTTTTCTCTGCAAGCTAGAAAGCCTTATTATTTAGTCACAATATCAGAAAAAAATCTGCAAATGGGGATTTTCATATTTTTGTTTATCATTAATACATTGTGACAGATAAAAAGTTTCAAGATACCTAATAAGCAGACTTTTTAGTTTATATGTGTCTATTAATATGCTAGGTTAAGGTTAATTATATATAAATCTGTACTGGTGATATATTCATACTAGGTAATTTTTTGGTTAATTCTTATTTATTGCTAAACATAGCCATTACTTATTTGAATAGACTTTGCTTTCAGTTAATCTATTATTACTTACTTAATTACAGAAAAAATATGAATTTCCCCATTTTTAATGCCAGATCCAGGATTGGGATGAAAATATATAATTTTATTTTGAATATAGATATGTAGAGCACAGTGATATCCTAACAGAGTACAGTGATAACCTTGAGATATTACTGATACAATTAATATGAAAAAGTATAAAATATAGCGATATATTAATAGGAGGTAATTCGAAAAGATTTATAGCAAGGATTTACAAATTTTTGAAGAAGGATAAAAACATTAAAAGGGTAATTAAGAAAGATAAAACATATTTTTTAATGACATTTTGGCAGGACCTACCATCATGTCGGTGCGCCCAACCGCTTCCTCAATAATATCGAGACATTTTTTCCTGGTTTCCTCGCTCTCCAGGGTTTTCCATGCTTTATTTACAGCCTCGAAAGCTTGTTGTGCCCGATCGGCATCGTCTGGATTCTTATCTGGATGGACTAAAATTGACAGCCTTCGGTATTTCTTCTTTATATCCTCTAGCGGAGTGTCGTGTTCAACTTGCAACACTTCGAACGGATTCAAATTTCTGTACGTAGAGCCAGGTCTTAGGAGTCTCTCAATTTGCTGTTTCGGCGTTAGAACGGAATCTCTTTTCTCTATTTCTTTCACCTAAAATATCGCATAATACTTAATTGGTTTCCAATACAGCTCCTTTCTACATACCTCGGTATAAAATTCGTCGAATTTTTCATCTTTTCCTACTTCTGGTTTTGCCATATTATGTAAATTCCTAGTATATTACGTTATCCGTGTTTTCTTTAAACTTTGGGCGTCTGTTGCTTAGTTTATGTGCTCAAAACATTATACATTTACGTACAAAAATAAAGTGTGACAATACAATTGACATTTGGACAGGGTTACCAATAATCAAATACGTAAGACACTACATACTGTATACTGTGGAGCAATGGAAACTAGCAATGCCAACCTTTTATTTTATAGACCTAAATGTGGGAACTCAAATATAGAACATACAATTAACTGCTGGATAAATTATAAAATAAAAAAAAAATCAAAAATATGTTATTAAAAATTAACGACTATTAATGTAATAAATTAACTAAAATGAAAAATTTATTAGGAATCTATATTACCGATTTCCACCCTCTATTGTTGAGCAGTCTAACTAAGAGTTGTATAGTACCAAAAAATGTAGTAAACTGCTTTAAAGAAACCTGTTTTATTTTTCTGAAGTCTTAATTAAATTTTAAAATATGCTTTTGTGACAGTCCAATGTTCGTATATTCAAATGCCCGTATCACGACGTACTTACCTTTTAATTGTTCATATAAATGTACCGGGTAAGTATTATAAATGTTAACCCCCTTTTATTTTTGTCATTTCTGGCAGATTTGGTTCGTTTAAACAGTGGTTTCGACTGATTTTTAACGTAGTTTCCGAATCTGTTAACGGTTTTTGAAATTTTTGTAAAATATACGAGGTGTGACAAAAAGTATGCTTTTTTAAATGGAACACCCTGTATATTCGTACATATTTCAATGTATGGTTCTGTTCTGAATACAAATATATATAATTATAGGATATTTGGATAAGAAGTTTTTGAGTTATGATGAAATATGTAAAACAACAAATCCACATATTATCATATATTATAAGGCCTACGAAAACAAATTTTCATTTTGTATATACGTCAAAGTGGTTAAACAGTATTTCCAATGTCTAAAATTGTTTATTCGTAAAATATTTTGTCAATTTGTTAATTATTTATTATGTATAACTAGCGGTTATCAAGATATATATTATATATTTACCAAATGTTCCAACAAAATATAAAACAAAAGCAGACACAGAAGGATACAAATAAAACAGAAATATCAAACTTAC
Source organism: Aromia moschata (assembly GCA_029963805.1). Taxonomy (NCBI): domain Eukaryota; kingdom Metazoa; phylum Arthropoda; class Insecta; order Coleoptera; family Cerambycidae; genus Aromia; species Aromia moschata. The sequence continues at coordinate 2,011,131 of JAPWTK010000054.1, read as the reverse complement.
AAACATTAGAAAATAATTACTACATAGTATCTTCAACATAACTTCCATTATTTTCTATGCCTTTGAAACATCGCTGTAAAAAAATTAATCGGACGCTTTCAAATACCGCTGCTTTTTCGTTAATAATATTTACTTCCTGTCGTATGAGCTGTTTTAATTGCACAGTGTCCCCCGATAGTTCTTCGCTATAAATATTGTTCTTGAGAGTACCCCAAATGAAAATATCTAGTGGATTTAAATCGGGGCTTTTTGCTGGCCAATGGATGGGACCTTTTTTTCCAATCCACAGGTTATATTTTTGGTTTAAATAGTTCGTCACAGGCCTAACGTTATGTGGGGCGTCCGTCTAGCTGCCAGATTGTTCTTGCTAGTATACTAGTTTTTTCACCATATGAGGATTTTCTGTGGCCCAATAATGATTGTTATGCCTGTTAAATAAACCAGCAGTAGGAAAGGACGTCAGGCCAAAACATATTATGCAAAAAATCATGGCTTTCATTATATATTTCGATGATTTGTTGACACACTATTCTCTGTCGATGATCATTTAATTGTTAAATGTTGAACAGGAAGGATGTAAAAAGGTTTATCTTTATTCCTTTTTAAAAGTTGCATAACGCTGCTCTGGCTTAAATTTAAATCTTTAGATATAGAATAAGTAGACCGACTTGGATATTCTATGACCGATAATAAAATATCCTTATGTATTTCCTCATTAATAACATTCCTCGTTTTTCTTCTAGATGCATTATTTAATGAATTTGTATTACAACATTTATTGTCAATTTTCTTGAACGTCACTTTAGCAGGCACAGTCTGATCAGGATACCGCCTTCCAAATTCTCTTTGTGAAGCAGCCATATTTTTATTGCAATATAAGTATATTTCTAAAATTTTACGCCTATTTTCTAAACTATGATAAGGCATAATACGATTTTTTCTAGCACATAATATTAAATTAAAGAACCCCAACAGAAAAAACACTGACTATTTAACCAGTTTGACTTTTATAAAAAAATTAAAATTTTGTTTCCATAGGCTACTTCATAAAATAGGTTAATACGGTTTAGATTTGTCATTTTACATATTTCTTCATAACTCAGAAAATCCTTATCCAAATGTTCTATAATTATATATAGTTGTATTCAGAAAAGAACCATAAATTGAAATATGTACGAATATACAGGGTGTTCCATTTAAAAAAAACCATATTTTTTGTCACACCTCGTACATTTTTCAAAAATTTCAAAAACCGTTAACAGATTCGAAAACTACGTTGAAAATCGTTCGAACCCACTTTTTGAAAGAACCAAATCGGCCAGAAATAACAAAAATAAAAGGGGGTTAACATTTATGATACTTACCATGTACATGACAAAATGTGCATATTAACTTATCAATACTGTTTTAATATTAAATAAGTTTGCCAAGAACTTAAATAACTTTAAAAAATGATAGAGTACCTACATTAAATCAAACTAGTACCTATGTTACGTCCCCAAAATACATTTGTTCGACTACGTTTTGATGACTCGAGGGTCAGTTTCGCAGAAAAGTAAATATTTACTTGTCAGCATTGTCCAGTTACCAAATCAACCTCTAAGCACTACACTCAAAATCCACCATTTTCATTTTGCCTTTAAAATCAATTGTAGAATCACCTTGTCACAAAATGCTTGGAGGAAAAGCTTGACCGTTTTTTACAATGTTTTACAAAAACTTCGGACAATCTGTAGAATTGGCAAAAGTAAATATTCGCAGTTTGTAGGAACAATTGAAAAAACAAAATGAGTTATGAGCAACAATATATTCTCAAAATTTCATACGGATGGGAACATTATTGAGTTGTCCGGATTTGAAGTACTTCATCTTCAGTGTATAGAATTTCGATTCTAAATTGAAAATAGGTAAAAAAAAGCAAGGTTGTCAGATATATTTTCTAAAATTGCTATGCTCACTATACAATTATACTTCATACTTCAGTAAACTGTTAGTTCCTGACGTTCTTAGAAAGCTAGTTTGGAAATATTTTAAAAAAATACATAGATATAAATTTATTAGTTAGCATTAAAATAAAGCGTTTAAAATTGCTGGAAAAAATAATTGTAAATTAAAACAACTTTATGTATATTACTATACTTAAGAAAATTTTGAAGAGCCGGCAACGCTTCGCTGTTTGGCTGGAAATCGCACGATCCATTAGATGTTGTGATTTGCATCGAATAAATTCGTTAAATACTTATTTGGTCCACTGTGCCATACAATTTTTACGACGTCTGCTAAATGATTTATGACATTAGGAATTCTTACTTATTTAAGACGCCAGTGACGTGTATTTCAGCTAGTTTTATTAAAACAGACAATTTTTTGAGATTGTCTGGCTAAATGAGCATTATTTACAGCAAATTATATTACAAATATTAAGTTTTGTATGCAGGCTAATTTTAATCTACTATATTGAATTGAATGAAAAAAATTATTTCACAATTTTCGAATTTATAAAAGATATATGCACGCCCATGGATTCATAAAGTTGCACCGCTTTTTTTGTTCCCCAGGCGTATTCATCATTTTCAATTCAGAATAGATGGACTATACGCTCCACGCTCTCGCAAGCTGCTAGTATCTGTTCGCACCGTGCAGTATTTTATAAAAAATATGTAGGTACCTACCTACTCGTGCTTATTATAAAATAAAAAATAAATCAATTTTTTTAATAACGTTTATGGTTAACTAAAACGATATATTCAGTGAATCTAAGTAATGGAGAGCTGCCTTCAAAAAGTGAAATATGTACAAGTATCTAAATGTTTAGGAAATTTATGCAAAATATGTGTCCCAATCAGATAGATGCGGGATCACCCATTTCTTTTTGTATGTCATCAATAGAGATCGCCAAAGTGAGGCTCATTACAGGGTCGCACTGGCCCATACATATAATAAACTGACGTCTTACCTATAAATGCCTATTAACAAAATTGAATGGCGCAGAAAGGTGATGGGTAGAAAACAGTTTGGCACTATTTTAGATTATTTAATTACAAATCTGAAATGTAGGGTGTGAAGAATGCTGAATCTCCCCAAATTATTTTAACTTAAAGGGCTTCGAATCGAATCCTTCACGTAACGACACTCCACCAATCAGAATTGGGGATATTTTTTCTGCAGATTTTTCGGAGGAATTTTTTCGGTTATTTTTTCGATATATCGCACCGTTCGCGCCAGTTATAACCCATTATTCCATAAAGAGTGTGAAAAAAAATCCCTTCCCTTAAAAAGTCCCTTATCACTCTAACCGATCAGCTAATTCTTTAAAATATGGAACCTTTTCCCACGAATCACACTCACGACACGTTTTTGGCCAACACGGCCAACTGCGTTAGCGTGACTTATACTAAAACATAACGGTAATCGTGTTTTATGATACTCACCCCATCTGAGCTGCGTGTTGCCCAGTCTTTCCCAGTTCGGTAGGTCCGATCTGCTTTGATCTTCACGTCCGCGATGTATATTTATTATACGTAGGTACATATATGGGCTAGTGCGACCCTGTATGAGCCTCACTTTGGCGATCTCTAATCATAAACAGAGAAATGTTCAAGGCGAGTTAGAAAAAGTTGGTGAAATGCCAGTTTCTTTTTTGATCAGGTGCCAAGTGGAATAGCAATTTTCTCTGAATTTCCTGATGAGAAACGATACAGTATACTAATATGTGCACGACTTTGTCGTTTAGTGGCAACATTGCGACCGGTGGTGGAGTAGAGGATGATTATAATTATAAATAAGCGTTACCACATGTTTTCATTACTGTCATTATTCTCTCACCACTTTCATGTGCGTTATATACAAGCTGATTACAGAAAGTTGTCACTACACGGTTTTAATCATTTTGTATCACATTGTTGTGGTCAAAGTTCATTGCAAATGTAACGTAACGTAACATATTGACACAAGAATAACTTGAATAGTGAATATGGAATAAAACATTCAAGTAGTACTTATTAGGGTTCGGAACGTGTGCTGTAACGCAAGGCCGGACTCGTAATCCGTCATGTGTTGACGGAAAACGACAATGTGAGAGATCAAAAAAGACTGGAGTAAAAATATGTTAATGTGTGTGTATATACATTATTACTCGTGTCATTCAGTAACACCGGCTGTCCTCATTGCTTGAGCGTACGTTGCCACGACCAATAGCAGTCTTTCTACATTCCTTCTCGTTAAACGTGAGCGATTTGGCCTGTACATATGGTTGTAAAAGAAAAATGAACTAAAGGGACACCTGTCACTATCGGAATAACTCGTTGTCTTACAGAGAAATTGTATTACGGTGTCCTGGGTTCTTGCACGGGACTTCGTCCGGGACGGCATTGTACGCACGGTCAGTGGCGTGGGTATACAGGGGCAATAAATATGCGCTTAAAAATACGGTTTATACTTTAATTATCATAGAGTTGTATAGTGCAGGCTCAGGTACCTACTTCTTCACGTAATATACATATCTTTTTTTTCCAAAGGCATCTGTGTGGTGGGTTATATAAAAGTTCACATTGTGATGGTAGAAACAGCTGAGAATTCGATGTGGAAAGGAATAAACCACGCTTTGAGCCGCCTGTAACGGGTGCAATTAAAGTTGCAGAATTTGAACTGACGAACGATACAACACGAACGGTTAACAAAAGAATTTGGGGAAGTTTTGTCGTTTAAATACATTTCCAACACTGTATATTGTAAAACAAAATTTCCAACCCTGTATACTGTAAAACCGAAAGATATTATATGCCCAGTTTTTGGCGCACCACGCTAATGGTGGCATGAATTTGAGCACGATTTTGACAGAATGACATTTCAGCACGAATTAATTCAATAAGAGAGGGTCTTTAGTCTAGCGACATGGCGACACTGGTGGTCTAATTTGCAATTCATTTGTATGTATACATAAATAGTAGTGTATGCACATAAATATGCACCCACGTATCTGTAATTGTTCCAACTAGTGTAGGGAATATTTTTGTAAGTGGTGTGGGAGTAATATAAATAATTATAGGATACATTAATATTAACCGTTCAGCATATACATACATTAATACTCATATGAATGAAGAAATAAACTCTTTCGAGAAATTTTAACTTGAGAATGACAATCGTTCTATATATGTATATGTAAATATTTACACGTCTTGTGATCTCAAGAAATAAAATAATTCTCTTTAAATAAATGTAAAAAGGACAATGTTAAAAATAGGCGTTTTTCTGCCCCACCTGGGAACGACCGAAACCCACCGAAAACTATAATTTGTAGTTAGAAAAAAGTCAAATATACTCATTGGCAACCCGGAATGTGCGGGAAAAATTAGTACGTCATCCCTAGAGTATATGTATTACCTTACTTCATGTAATAAGGTTTTTATTTAATCAGCACAGTAACGATGATAGTTCAAACACGAATAACCAATAATTCTAGGATAATTAATAATAACTAGTCAATGATTACAGAAAGTATCTGGCATACAAGAACTACCCCAATTACTACATTAATCTACGTGAAATACATACTTCACCTGAACCTTTCCGCACCTCTCTACTATTCTCAACGTAAAGGTCTCACAGGCCTATTACGACGTTTTTATAATTATTTTTAACGATGATTACATATCATTCAAGGATCATTATGTCCCATCAGCTACATTATGTGTTCCCGAAATCTACACGTGAAGTGAAATCTACACGTTGAGAATAGTACAGAGGCCTGTACCCCCCTGTATGTAAACACCCTGTATAGAACGGCGATTGACTACCTGAGCCATTCTAAATTTATATTATAGAACATCAGTAAAAGTATAAGTGTTAAAAACAAAACTGTACAACAACTTTGTCGAAGGTCAAAAAATATTAATGATACCAAAGGTTAGACGTATTCTTATAACAGACGTAACAATTTATTATTTTTATCTTAATTTGTTAGTTGCTCATCTCATTACAATGCAGCTTTATTAATAAGTTTGCTATGGGCGTACATGTTAAATACAGGGTGTACTATTTTTTATATAATTCTCATTAGAGCTCGGAGGTTAATAATAGATCCGTGTTTTACCAGGGACGACTCCAGGATACCATTATTCGTGCGTTCTGAAATGTTAAACAGGTCTTACCTTGTACAAGTAATGGTGATTGTTGCAGCCCAACTAATCGATAAAAGAACCACAATCATAAGACACAGAACTTGCAAACACGCGGTAACCGATGCTATAATGTGTCCGCACTGCCAGTTGAGTTTCCATAAATTATCAATAACTGTTTCATATGTTCAGGAGTTAAGCTGTAGCGCCTGTCAGTTAAAATAGCCGCCTGTACCCAACGAGTCTCAATAGGTTGCGTTGGTAAGTGGTGTCCTTGGTAGAACGTACAAAAGAGATTGAAACTCACGAAGCTACGCACGTGAGGCCATGGAACATTCTATGTCTTTGGACCCATGACGTTATGCGTCACATACATGATGCTCGGTAGAGTTTTTCCCTACCCCAGATTTTGCCCCTTCATGTTAGGCAAACCATCAAGACCCATGACTTCATGCGTCACATACATGATGCTCGGTAGAGTTTTTCCCTACCCCAGATTTTGCCCCTTCAGGTTAGGCAAACCATCTTTACCAAGCGTGACGTGACGCAAAACCATGACGCAGATCGCAATATTTTCCAGGGGCAATCCCATAATAAAGACATGGAATGTCAAAATGAGGAGAATTGAATGAGGGCTGGAATGAGTAATTATATGAGAGTTAAATGAGGGCCGAGTTGAGGGTTTAAATGAGGGATAGCTCTTATCCAGGCCCAGGCCGGGTGTGGGGGGGGGGTGCGTGATGTGACGCATAACGTAATATTTTCCAGGGGCAATCCCATAATAAAGATATAGAATGTCAAAATGTTTATCTTCTGGATGTTGCTTTCACAAATACCTGTATCACATTCACTTTGATAACATTCAAGGCTGCAGAGAATAGAGTAACAGTTTCGGAAATTCGATGAGGCTTGTGTACCAAACGTGTGACTTGGATTAAATTAATATATGGCCCTGAAGCTGAAACTTTCAAATGCATTTTCATGGTTTTTGCCTCATTCAGTTCCTCAACCACTAAGCTAGGTATGTTCTGTACTTTAACATCCGTTGTTTCGCCAACGTTAAGCCATATAGGTTTTTCGTGCAATTCCGAGACGATATTTTTTATGTCCTCAGACAGTTGTGCTATGTAAAATCGTCTAACAGTTGTTTCTGTAGGGAAACTAACTTCACGTACTTTCCACCCACAGCGTTCTGGACAACTTGAACTGAACTCGGGATGATCTAATTTGACGAGTGGAATATTACATGTTACCATCATTTTGACTAAATCCAAGTTAAACTGTCATTGTCTGTATCGCGCACTCATACCATCACTTACACGAGCTTTATGTTTGCCTGTAGCAACATGCTAAAAAATATCTGTTTTTACGTGCCACGTCAGTACACTGTCACACACGGTACAACGCAGTTCACTGTCATTAAAGGTTAAGGTCGATTCTCACTAGATGTGCAAGGAACCGGATCGGCAACGGCACGGCACATGCTCGGCATGGGCAAGGTTTTCTGAGTCAATTCACACTGCGACAGGCTTGGTGCAGGCACACAAGGGTTTAGTAGTTTGTAGTTTTTGAAAAGTGATGTTTGCGACTTCCACATTAATAAAAATTGCTCTAATATTAGACGAAGAAGAACAAGAAGATATGAAAAAACATTGCAGAAAGAGAAAAAGACGTTTTTGGGTGCATAAAATGCTAAAGAAACGCAAGGAAGAAGGCGAATTTGCAACGTTGCACACAGAACTTGTAGATGACCAGATGAAATTTTTTAAATATTACCGAATGTCTTTGGATGAATTTAACAATTTATTGGGGCACATTGGGGAACTTATTCAAAAACAAAACACTACGTTCCGTGAATCCATTTCACCAATTCAAAAAACTCGCAGTCTGCTTGAGGTAAGTAATCTAAACATCTTAAGGAATTAACAACATAACTTATTAAGGTTAAAGATTGTAGAATTTAAGGCAATTATGCCTTATTTATTTATTTATTTATTTAATGCATTAATTTGCAATAATGAATTCTCATATTTCGGTTACACAGTCCTTAATAAATTCCACCAATTTAAAAAAATATATTTTATTGTTCATAAAACAGGAGGTAAATACGACCAATCATATAAAAAATTAAACAAATATTCTAACTTACTATGTAACTACTTACTAACTAATATAATATAGTTAACTAATCATTGCCTGTCGGGGAAAAATTTTCGAAATATGATGAGGCTGCTGATGATTGAGATAATGAGACATTTGAAGATGGACGAGCTGGCATCGACATTGCTGAAGTAGACATATATGAATGTGGTGAAGATAATGGTCGCTGATCTTGGCATTGTTGAAATTGCGGATTGACTTGATATTGTATATTATGTTGTATGTTGTTGTGAGAATAAGTGGGAATATGTTGAGGAAGCTGCTGGCCGACATATTTACCTTCAATATCCGAAATAATCATAAATATTCTATTTTTCGCTAGATGTTTGTCCGCAGGTGAAAATTTTTTTTACGGTACCTTTGATGCTATCAAAAAAAAGATCCAATTCGTCTTTTTGTTCACTTTTTTTCTCCTCTTCTAGTAAGTAACTCATAAGAGTACCACTAGCAGTTTGTTGAGTCAAATTGTCTTTAGCTTTTTTGTTTCATTGACTTTCTTTTTTTAGGCGTGTCTTCTGTTATGTCAACAGTGGAACATTCAGGCATATCAGAATTCTCAGGAGTTGATATATCGGCATCTCGGCTTAAAGATTCATCCTCGTCATCCATTATAACGCTTAAAGTTTCATTTGCAACCGAAGTCAATCGTTGTTTATCTTTCATATGAGGTCTAAGAAATTCCAGTTGGTCCTCATATTTCCACTTTGACCTTATATCTGCTGCTTGTCCTGTGCTGGTCTTTTTGGACTTAACGATCTTTCTATATTGGCCGCGAATGGATTCCCAGCGATGCTTGCATTGTGCTGCATCTAAAATAATTTTTAGTTAACAGTGTTGCAAATTTCCAAAAAAAATAATCGAGAAACTTAACTTCTAAGTAAAGGCATATATAAGTAACGAGGCAAAACATTTTTGCTTTGCATTTTTTAAAAAATAAAACCGTTAATATAAAATTAATATTTATTATTATTTACAGATTTCTAGCAACTGGGGATTCTTTTCAAACAATAGCATTCAGTTATCGCTTAGGACATTCTACTGTACACGCCATAGTTCAAGAAGTATGTAATGCAATAGTAACCAAGTTGTTGCCAATATACATTCCTACACCTCATAGAAAAGACTGGGAAAACATTTCTGGGCGGTTTTGGACTGCTTGGAACTTTCCTAATTGTTTAGGAGCTTTAGATGGCAAGCACATTGAAATTGTAGCACCCGGTAATAGTGGTTCCAATTATTTTAATTATAAAAAAACCTTTTCGGTTGTTTTACTTGCATTGGTCGATGCAAATTATAAATTTATAACCGTGGATGTAGGATCCTACGGGAAAAACAGTGATGGAGGCATTTTTGCGAACTCTAGACTGGGGGAGACAATTAGAAAATGACTCATTGGATATACCTACCAATAAAAATTTACCAGAATCAGATATTGTAGCACCCTACGTCATTTTGGGAGATTCAGCTTTTCCTCTCAAAACCCACCTTTTGAGGCCCTTTTCCCAAGTTCAGACACTGAATGATGTGGAAAAAAAGGATATTTAATTATCGGCATTGTCGTGCAAGACGAGTAGTTGAAAATGCTTTTGGCATTTTAGCACAACGATTCCGTATATATTTTAGGAAAATCAATTCACAACCTGGCTACGTAGAAAATATTATTATGACAACATGCATTCTACATAACTATTTGCATAGAAGTAATGTAATCATGCAAGAAGAGAGCCCATCTGTGGGCAACAATGAATGCATACTGAGAAATCTACCTGGACAAGGGGGTAATGCACAACAAGAAGCATTCAATACTAGAGAAATATTTACTAGGTTCTTTAATTCAGAGTCCGGATCTGTGCCTTGGCAATATGAAAAAATAGAAATGACATAACTTATAAGAAATCCTCTTTAGTTTTGTGGTGTAAGGTATATGAAAAGTATAAATGAGTTATGGAAATCTAAAGTACCAGAACATTCCGTAATTTAATATTTTCAACGTTACACACAACAACACCCTGTAGTTCTTTGAATGATGATCGAGGGTTTTCTCTGCCGTGCTCTTTCCATCGTGAGTTCAAGGCGAGTACGGCACTATTATTTGTTACTATTGATCTAATTGTTGTTAATAAATTAGGTGTATTTTATCTGTCTGTTTTATTTAAATATTACCCCTCAAGTCTTCCACCCTTCGCTCCCGGCTAGTGCATCAGAGGTAGGTAGACAATAAGATTAACACAGCGTAGGGATTTAAATGTTATTTCATTATATATGATTACTGGCCAAAATGTCACCTTTTGCCTCTTGCAAATATTTGTACGACCCGGGTTTGTTACACTACATAGTATATTTTTAATAAATATACACGTACTTACCTTGTTGTAATTTCTCACTAATTTTGTTCCATAACGTGTTTTTTGTACAGACTGTCAGAGTATTTTTTGTGACAGAAATCATAAAGAGCCTCATTTTCTCGGACATATTCAATAAGAATTTCATCTTTTTCCGATGAAAAAGTGGGCCTCTGCTGACGCTTCATCCTCTCTTGTCACTATGAAACTGAACTAACCCTTTGATTGCCGATTGACTGCCGGGAACGTATTCACACTTGTCGGGACATGCACGGCACATGCCCGGCAAATATTGTTTCGAATGAACGTCGCGTGCAACGGCCGTCACTTGCCGAGACGTGGCGCGTATAGTGTGAATTAAACTTCGCGAAATCCATAAGATACAATGATAAAGATATTTTGCCGAGCCGATGCCTTGCCTGTGCCGAGCACGTGCCTTGCACGAAAGTGAGAATTGGCCTTTAGTTCCGCAAAATTGTTTATCCAACGCTCCACCGTAACATGTGACGGACGCTGTCCCGACAGTTTTACAAACTTATTCGACGTTTCATGTACACGAATGATGGATCGATCAGCGTAGGTTAACTAGTAGGTACTAAAAAATACGTTATTAGAGTTGGCCGACCAAAAAAAAGATAAATTTCTATTTTTGATCTTAAATTTATAATCTTATTTAATTGTCAAGGGTGTTACATTCTGTGACAGCCATTATTTATTTTACAGTTGTGACAGTTACTTGGCAAAAGTTTGACAACAACAAAGTTTCGTTTCGAGCTTCAACATAACCGCTATTTGTATTTCTCTCGTTCATAGCCAGATTTAATTTTTTAGATGGCTTAGCCATTTTTTTTTATGGCTCGTTATAACAAAATTCCAGTCGCGTTAAGGCCGGTCCTGGAATCTATTATTAACCTACGGGCTCTAATTATCATATATCAGTGACAACAGGAAATGCTCAAATTACCATAGAACTATGAACTATGAAGTCACAGACCAACTACATCAAGAGCGGCCGTATCTTCTGTATGAGAACAAGTGAAGCCAAATCCCGCGGGTGAGATGTGTGGAAGGAAACGCAAGCCCCGCCTTTTTAAACAGAGCTGCATTCAGAAAAATGAAAAAAAATATGGAAGTATTAGTAACAACCAGTTTTTACATTAAAACACGTTAGAAAATAACGAAAATAATTCATTAGGTTAGTCAATAGTAAAAATTATGTACTTCAACTTAACAGCAGTTTACAATGTTGTCGCTATTCAGTGGCAACGCGATCGAAGCCACCTAAATTGAAATCCTATTCTGGAATTACGAAAGTGTGCGAATCAGAACATAAAACATTAATCGTACAAAAATATTCCCTCAAATACTCGATTCTTGTTTTATTTTATTCCTAAACATTTTCGAAAATACATATTAACAATTTATTCGTAGACATAAGTGTAAAACATGTCATAGTGTTTAATTTGGAAATGGTAAAATACTCATTGTAAACTTGTTTTGAAATTTTAACCCCATTTTATGTGAAAAAAAGTACTTACATTTCTACTTACGCTATGATATACAGGGTGTTCCAAAAAAACATCCGTTGTTATGTTACATATATTTACGTTACGTATGTTACATATATTTTAGGAAGATGTAACTATGTATTTGTTGACAAAAAAATTAAAGCACGTAAAAGGGAAACCTATATTTGAAGAATCACTACCTACCTATATTTGGAGATCACAACAGTAACGTCACAAAGAACGTTGGATGGGAACTCTTGAACAACTGACAGGAGGGTAATCTTCGCAACTATAATGAGGCAGATAATTCCCCAGAATAGTCCTGTGTGAACTGACACAAATTTTTCATTACACATTACATGTGTGAAAAGACATCAGCAACGCAAACTGAACTTAATTGGTTGTCGTTCGTCTTCGATCACGTTTGGCAGTCACCTCCAGTAGCACACACATGGTGGTAGTAACCTAGGTCAGGATTTAGAGCTGCTGATCTACCTACTCAAGATAAATTTGAAATGGTTTAATTTAACGGTTGAAATTTGTCAAACGGTTTATTTGAAACTATCAAAAAATTATTTTTATATGAAATTAATTTTTAACAACTAGTTTAGTAGTCGTAAGATTTGTTTATTTAGTGTGATTTGTCTCGTTCTCCTCCACGATATTTTTGTTTCATGAAGTCTGTAAACACCCTGTATTGAATCTGTACATTTTTTTCATATAACATGAACCAACTCGAACGACTAGCAGGCTTGATAAAATATCATGTATTTTATGATTTAAAAAAAGTATATGGATTACACCATGAAAATTGAATAAATATTTTACTTACAGCACTCCTTACTAACGCTTCCAGTAACGTTATAATAAAATTATTAGAGTAAAGTGGTTAGAACAAAAAAAGTAATTGCGTTAACGGTACCCAGGAATATTGGCAGTAATAAAAAAAAAGAGTATCCGAACTTATTTTTTACGTAAAAGAAAGATCAATCACAACTTGCATATTTTACTATAGCCTTAAATGTATAGGTAGTCTGCCATATCAGGACTCTTCTACAAAGCTAACATTTCTAATCGAAATTTTAATTACCTCGCTAACGAAATATCAGGTAAGAGATAAGCCTGTTTTTTTTATTATAGTTCGTAGAATAAACAGTGTCTTGTTTATTTCGACGTCTATTAATAGTTACCACTTATGAATCAATATTTGCTTAGGATTATTTTTTTCATACAACGCGAATTGTGATCGGTTGAACGCCACTGCATTCCGCGTGTACCGTCGTTTAGCTAATTATTTTTCGCTGGCAACGTAAAAGCAGACTTTTTTGTTATTCTAATACCTGGATCATCCGAAACCTTGAAATTATTACAGCGTAATATACATTTTTCATTGTTTTCATCATGGAATCGTTATCATAGGTCAGGTCACATACACTATGATTTTTTTTAATATTAGGCGTACTTACGCACACAATAATGAGATATGAGTTACACGATATGAAGGACTTTATCTTTGATCGTTAATATATTGTGTGAGGTACGTGTTTGCTCAATGATAATTATAATCACCTGTCAAGAGTAAGTAGGTATTATTTTATGGAATTTTACAACAATTACAGATATTAGGTACAGGCATTTATCGATTATAGTCTGAGTGCATGGAATTTGCTGAAATTTTGGATTTAGGCTTGTCTTACCCTCCTTTTCAAAAGTTATATATGGGCGAGGTGTGCTTTTTGATTTTAAGAGGTTAAAACTACCCCCTAGTAAAAAAACATTTTTAAGCATTTCTCGCATTAAAATTCGGTTAAATTGTTTAAAATAAATGTACTAGAAGGTGTTTTGTTCTCTACTTCAAGTTTTCAATCCCTAGAAACCACCCTTGTCGAGACCAACGTGGCATTTTAGGAAGTGGCCGTTGGCAGCGCTCACGTTGGTCTTGACAAAGGGAATAGCTATAGCTGTTGGGTGTGCGAGTATGTTTGTGTATAGACTATTCATCTACAGCATTAATATATGTACTTTAGAAATCTAAGAGCTCCAAAATATTAATACTTCTCACGCTCCGAAATTATCTCATAAAAATTTCATTGGTTTTTCTTCAATAAGTCGGTTAATTTTTGAGATTTGTTATATGTATTATATGCCATTTTAAAGGTAATTTCAAGGGCTATAAGGCTAGATTCATTAAAAAGTCCACGTACCTTTTAATTTTAAAAGGTAAAGGGTTGAAGAGCTCGGGACAGATGGTGTTCACACGATCACACATGTTCACATGACATGAACTTTATCGGTAATATCTCCGTCAGTTTTCATCCTACAGATATTTAACAAAAAAAAAAAAAAAAACGAAAATGTTAGTTGAAAAAAGAGCTATATTTGTGTATTCATAATTTTTTACGTATATATCATAGTTCTTAAGTTATCTTGAAAAAAAAGGAATTTTTTTTAGAAATTTGCAAAATATGCGTTACAAATTAATGTTAATTTTAAAAAAAATATGCAATTTAAACCGGTCAAATTTCTGGATCTAATAAATAATACTGAAATAAAATGTCGTGTGGAAGGAAAACGATAAATTTTGATTCTGGTGGATATTAGGTTAATTATACTGCTCTTTTTTTCTTAAAAAAATCCGAGAACTCTATCTTTTATGCGCTATAACTTTAACATAACTAACATGCAAATGACTTTTGTGAGTGCTCATTTTGAAGATTTTTTCAAGGACTAAAAAAAAACCTCTCTATCATTTTCCCCGAAAAATCAACCCTTTTCTCGTAATTTAACGTTGAAAACACTGATCCAAGTATTCGCAAAAAAAGGGTCTCCTTTCACCGATCATATCTCGCTTTTTATTGCACCTAGAATAATTTAAAAAAATGAATATGTTTTTTGTAAGCTTCATTTTTGTTCTGTATACTTTTTCTGATTAGAAGCGTCATTTTTGAGTTATTCGTGAAAAAAACGTGGCTTTTTTCGATGAAAATTCAAGGTTTTCAACCACTAATAACTCAAAAAGTATTGACTTTAAAAAAAACTTCGTAGAACAAAAGTTGCTTAGAATTTGATCCTCTATCGGTTCCGGGTTTATTTTGAATAAAAGGAATTTCAACCCCCCGAGAAGGGGTGGCAACCACCCCTGGGGCAAAACCACACATCGGCATTATATAACTTTTGTTATTTAAACACTTTCCTATCATCTCACCAAATTGTAAGTGAATCGGTTCAGTCCGAAAGAATTCGGAGCTGAATATCCCGAGTAACTGGACTATTATTAATGGTGATCGTTCTTTATTAACACCACATTTTTTTCTTTAACGGGGTTAGCGTTCAAATATGTTCGTGCAGTGTGATTGATCGAGACTTTGACCCCCCTCTATCTTCTTTAATATTTACGATAAAAAATTGCGGAAAAAAAGAGGCTGTTGTATTTTATGTTGTGTTGCATTTTAAATGTAGGATTAATTGTACAGGAGTGTTAAAAAAATCACGTAACTCGATTTTTTTAAATGGAAAACCCTGTATGTTTTTTCAAAACCGGAATCTTCCGTTTCTTCGGAATACTAGTTATTGAAATTTCATATGACCAAAAAAAGGTCCTAAAAATATGCCGTGGAATTAATCCCGTATGTTTTAAATTATTACTCTTAGAACTGTCACAGTCTGAAGCTTTTATTACACTAGGCGCAGAAATTAATGGATAAAAAAAATCCCAAATTTTTAAGTGATATTCAAAGAGCAGTAACTTAGAGAAAAATGGTCGTAGGGAAAAGAAAAAAAAGGATATTGAAGCTCCAAGTTTCTAGTTTTTGGATCTTGAGTTTGAAATTTTTTAACATTAGCAGTTTTTAATCATAAGAAAACCATAAAAAAATTAGAAATGTTTGTTTGTCTTTTAAATGGTCCACGGACCTCAATATTTTTTTATTTAGATAATTTAATTCTCTTTAACTTGACGTATATTGCCTGTGCGATGATTTTTTGCCGTTCAAAGCAAAAATGTCATTGTTGACTTTGATAATTATCATAATTGATTATAATCAATTAGTCGGGAAATCATGAACGTACAGAAAATTCAAGTAGGGCTTTGAAAACTGTAAAGTATCCTTTGCAAGTAGCAATGATTGTTGTTTTTCAAAAAATTTTTTTCGAAACGAAATTGTTGATTGAAAAAGAGGTAAAAAATTGCATAATTAAGAATATTTGCATAGCTTGGCATAACTTTGCAAATAATGGAAAGACTAAGGATATTGACTGCAACTTTTCAACCTGAAAGTACCCCAAAGAAACCCTGATAGTTTCAAAGCGCTGCGGTTTTTCTTTCTTGGTGCTCGGAATGATTGAAATTGTCGTATATGCTAAAAATCAATGTAAGGATCAATTTTTCACTTTTTGTTTTTAAGTTAAAAAGCAAAAAATCCGAGCAAGTCTGATCGAGTACAACGGCAGAAAAGACGGCAGGACAAGAAAACTGTGGAACAAATTTTAAAAGGGTTTGTTTGAGTAAACTTCCTTGTCTGTGTTTTTATTATGTTGTAATAATTATATACAGGATAGCCACTAAAAACTGTTCAACTGTATAAAACAATTTCCGAACATATCCATTTTTGTTGTAATGATAATTTTATATATCCTATTCTACTATTTAGGACCTAAAACTACCTAAGGATCTTATTGTATTTACCTATTAACAATAATTGTATTATCTCAATAAACACTGTTATTTTTTATTATTACTTTATAATAATTTTTTTGACAACTCCTGCTTTACCTAAGACATCTCTTTAGAATAAGAAAAACTGTTTGCTACTGGCAAGTGCAAATTAAACACGTAATAAAATAATTAGAATATCTATATTTAACATTTATTAGTTGAAGTGTTGACCAACAATTATTTTAGATGGTAGGTATTTGAAAAATAATAGTTCTTCAAATCGCTCTACTGTAAAAGTGTTGAATAAATATATAAAAAAGTGATAGAAACAAAAAAATCCATGTATTATTAATTATTAAAATCCGTAATCATATCAAGTTGCCTGGATCATATCTGTTTCTAAAAACAGCAACACAAATATTGTTTCTTAGCCACAATCACTTTATAAAGTAGCTGTATTTTATTTTCATTGAACTGTGTAAAGTAACATCCACTAGTGAATTAAAGTAACAAAGTACAGAAACCAACAGAGCGCCTACCAAGTTGACACGACTTTTTTAAAATGCCACTCGACGTGACAGTGAGATATATTATTTATAAATTAAATTCAGATGATACTTGCTCTGATTGTGGATAAAACTTTGTATTACCTACATTTGTTTTACATAGTTGTTTCATCCATTCAAGAAAATTAAGCTCTCGAATTTCGTTTACGCGGGTAAACATCCTTTCATGAACAAAACACTTTCTAAAACACTTATTCAATAAATTATTGTATATAAATTATTTCATCGTTCCAATTCCACGGTCGATATTTATCAAAACTTATCTCCACATATGTCTATAACATATCTACATAAATAATAAGTTTAATGAAAATAGCAAAAATATAAAGGAAAATAATACGACTTCTTATGGCAAATATTGGGATCGTGGGCACAAGGTGACGTCATGCGCAAAGCGGTACGTATTTCAACCGCCTAGATATCATACCTTCTATGAGTAATCACCATCTTCTCTGGCGCTTTATCCACTGAGCTATTGCCGCGGCGACAATGGACGAATTATTTTGTATTTTGCTTCTTCCAAATATCCCGTGTCAAATTGAAATATAATAAATTTCTAAGCAAGAATCAAACTCGTTTAGGTATTTTCAGTTATTAATACAAGATTATATATTTGTTTATAAATGTTAAAACACAATACAACGGCAGTCTACATACATTAGAATTAAACATGAAATTTTAGTGATTTATCGTTATCAATATTTCTTTGTGTGTTTTACCATTTTCTTTCAGTGTTCAAGCCTAAAATGGTAATTTTAGGCTTGAAGAAAAATACGTGGTGATATACTATTAATTTTTTTTTTTACTTATATATGGTTGGTATACCTGTTAAAGAAAAATAAAAATGTTACCACCTTATCATTTGTGTGGAAAAGAATACACGAGAAAATATATTGGATTTTTTAAATGCATCGTTTTGAGTTTTGCAGTTATTTGGAAGATAAAAAGGATTCGGTCAGAAGTCAAGGCTAGGCTGATAATGTAGGCGATATGTAGTACCTAAATTGAAGTAAATTCATCATAATGCTAGTATTGATATAATTTTTATTAAATCATTTTCAAACTTCTTGGAGTCATACTAAAGGGAAATCTGCAGAGTATCTGTCTGACTAACTGAGCCATTTTGGATTTGTTTGACATGACATATTTCTAGAGCTAAACCAAAAATATAAATATTCTAAAAAGCTCTGTACGTCACACATTTTAACTCTAAAAATTACGGATTATTATCCCTCTAAAACACGCAATGTTTTATTAAAATTATATGAACAGTGATTTTTTACGAAAACTGTAGTAATGATGATAAAGTTTCGAATTTTGATAAGGTTTTTGATTCAACTTTAGAAATTTGGTGGACGTTTTTTCAGTACCTTTTGAGACATACTGTATATTATTACGTAATTATTGATACTCTCAAATTTCTATTTTTGTAATCATTCCATCGGTTTTAAAAAATGTACTCTGAACGCACTCTCCACGAAAATTAATTTATAAGGTTCCTATATATTTTACGCACAACATAAAATCACGTTATTTAGTATTGAGTAAACAAAGTTAAGATACAAAATTTAATTTACGAGACAATTTAATAATTTGTTATCATCCGTTATCATTTTCGATTAATGATAGACGAAAAGAACATAAAGCATTCAAACATTTTTATTTATATAAAAGAAAAACGAATAAGGGTCTTCCTTTCGTCTAAAATTATTTATCTCTTAGTAGATATGTTCGAATGTGAAAATTTGTTTCATATGATTGTGATAATACGTAATAAGAATACCTACCCTTAGGGGAGAAACACCCTAAATTTGGAAGTCGGGAAATCCGGTAAAGGTTGTCAGCAAAAGTATGTATATATACATAGGTCAAACAGAATATAAAATTTAATTAGCTCTAAAAAACACATAGCCATCTTAAAACGCGGAAGAACAAATGCATTTTGCCACACTTGTTTACCAACATGTTTTTGACAATAATTATAGGGTAGATACCTAAGAAGATATCGATCAGAAATGAAAAAAAAAAGTAAATACACAGGTAGATAGATGTTCGTGGGAGCTTAGAAGATTATTGCTAGCTGTAAATAATAATAGATAATGATCGATATAAAATGCACATAATGGCTCTACGCAAAACTGATTGCACAGAATAAATGTTGTTTACCAAAAAAAAGAAGACATTTTTATAGTATAATAGGTTAAAATCGTAGGTTAGTCATTTTTAGAGTCGAGAAATCGCTGACCCCAACGGAACCGGTTTTAAGAGGGAGTAGGTAACCGTGGCGGCTGGTGGAATCGGAAATTATCGTATTTTCGTCATGAATATGAAAAATGAAAACCCAACACCCCACTTCCAAATTTTGGGTAGTCATTATTAATGGTGACATATAGGGGACTGCCCTCTAGTGTGCATAAATAGAACTCGACGTGTTACGGCGGGTTTGACAAGTTCAGCAACCTCTAGATATCGTTCCTGGCTGCACAGTAGATCGTAGGTCCGTTAAGGTCAAGTGTAATGAGAATTAAGGGGCACACCTAGTGTGACTGCCTAAAAAAAGGTGATTTTTGGGAATTAAATAAAAAAAAAGTACTGCATCAAATGTTTTCAAATTGAGGATATATTTGTACATAAATAGTGAATACATAGTAAAATTTTTAAACAAAAAAGTTTAATTTCCAGCGAGTCTCGAAAAAAAAGTTCCTCCACTGCTGCAGTGATTGCGGCCTTCACATTGGCTGGAATAAAAAAAATAAATAAAAAAACTATTAAACTAGAAGGTATTGCCTATGCAATGACCCAGGATTGTGAAAAAAAGGGGAATTTAAGAAAATGACAGAATTTTGAAAAAAAAGTTTAAAATTTCGCTCAAAAATCTGATGATTTTTGGCGTGCCAAAATTACATTTTTCATACAATCGAAAAACTGGAGGGTCATTGTATAGAGAAACATATACAAAATAAGCAGAAAAAAAATCAAATTGATCGGATGATTTGTAATCGAGTTATAACTGCAGCAAATTAGAAAAATGCAGTTTGGAGAAAAACGCGTTCAAAGATAAAATTATTGATTTCATTGTTATAAATAGATAAATATCATACCTAGAGCTAATCTGCTATTTCAGGCCCATACAATTCACCTTGCTCTTCTTCAAAAACCGCCTGTTGGAATCCTATTATAATGACTTACGATGACCAGTGGCGGATTTACATAAGGGCACTTTGGGCACGTGCCCGGGGGACCCCACAACCCAGGGGTCCCCATAAGTTGAATAACCCATATTTTCTGTCTCCTACATTTTCGAAAAATCAAAGAACGTGGAACACACATACACATTGATCATTCAAATAATAAAATTTCTTCGAGAGAATATAATAATTAATAACCGATATATAATTAGATAATAAAAAATTTGATTTTCTTACAAGGGGGCCCCCACAGCCTTCGTGCCCAAGGGCCCGTTAAATATAAATCCGGCGCCGGCGATGACGACAGAGTCCAAACAATAACTCAGGTAGGCCCCGTAGCAAACGTAACTTTCTAACCAATGAGCGGCTACTCTTTAGAAGGCTGTAGTTCAAAAACTATTTGAGATACGCACGTGAAATTTTAGTATGTTATTTTTAAAGGTGTAGACTATCGAAATATGAAGAATTTTTTAAAAAAGAAAGAATTTTTTTCAAAGTTTCACACTAGGTGTGCCCCTTAACGGACTTGCTATTAGTGGTGTGCTGCAAGCAGCGACATCTAGATGTTGCTGACTTAGCTAAACCCGCTGGAACACGTCGAGTCCTATTTGTGCACAGCAGAGGTGCCATTGTCACCGCTGTATTTTCCCTTTTCCATAACTTTCATAGACCTCGAGACAAGGGCGTAGCCAGTAGTTATCTTTGGGGGGGGGGGGCGCTCAATGCAGTTCAAACAAATAAGCTAAAAAAAAAAAGGTCACTACAGCAAAGGGCAACCACATTCCCCCGAGTATTTCGGTTTTTACTTGACCCTTTGGGGGGGGGGGGCGATCGCTGCAGATGAGACAAATAAGCTAAAAAAAAAAAAGGTCACTACAGGCAACGGCAACCGCATTCCCCCGAGTATTTTGGTTTTTACTTGACCCTTTGGGGGGAGCCCCAACCCCCCCCCTGGATACGCCCTTGCCTCGAGATTTTGAAAAATTTGCTACAATAGAAATACTGTATTTATTTTTGTAAAACTTGCAAAATATATATTTCCCTTAAACACCAAGTTTTAACTCCCGAAGTTTTTCGAGCTTCAGGTCGTCAAAGCAAAATAGGGCGATGTATTTTGAAGAAAACAGTCACATAAAACATTACTCTTATTGTTAGTAGAGACATTAAAAAAAGTCATCAAATCTGACTATGAACGAGAGAGATAGAAGATGTCGAGCTTTTAGGTTATGTAAAACTTTTGACAAGTGACTGTTACAATTGTAAAATAAATAATGGCTTTCATATAATGCAACAGCTTTGACAATTAAATAAGGTTATATATTTAAGATAGAATAGAAATACATCTTAATTTTAATATTTCTTTTTGTTTTTTATTTTGGTATATTTTTTAAGCAGGAATTTTATAAGGATTAATTTATTGTATCTTAAATACTTAAAGTATTGTGTCAGACATAAAAAAACATACTATTGGCGGCAATAACTAAAATAAGAGGGAAAGCGAACCTACGTGTCTTCATTTCTAAGAAGATAGTAAATTGTGATCAGCCTATAATTGGCAATTTCTTAAACGTGGGGATCTACGGACCCCGCTAAGATTAACAAGAGTCAAGTGCTGCTTCACACGATGTATTAACCCTTAGCGTGGTGCGAACGCTATTAGCAGAGCCTGCCCTTCGTTTAATGATAGTACGGTGGTTAACGTTAGAAATCACCACACCATTACCACACATTAATTTAAATATGTACACGTTATATATGTGCCTGTAAATAATTCAAAATTAATATTTTTTGGTAGTCTCATTTTGTCTTTCGAAGTAGGTATATTTTATAGTTCCATCTAATTTCTGCTAAAATTCGCATTGCTGTAATCTGTAGGTAGTCAAGGTTAAAGGCTATACGCTGTACTCTTCCTATTGATTTTTCATTCCTTTAATTTTTTTGCAGATATCCTACAGAAATTTGCGAAGGAAAACTTTTGACTGTTTAAATCAGGGACGGACTATGAACTGTCTAAAGTTACATGGTAAGTGAATGAAATAATTATAATAAATAAATTTAATATTGGTTTAGGATTTGCATGTAAAAGGTTACTAATATATAGTGGATGTAAGTGTGTATTTTTATTAAATAATTCATAAGTGTAATACACGAAAGTATAACAAGTAGCCTTCCGCACGTTTGCCATAGTGCATTATGAAATTATATCACACTATTCAACATATTACATATAGCGGAGGTTGTACAACAGCACCAGCTATCACAGGACTACTGAAATAAATACGAATTGAGACAACCCCCATCAAATGCTACGCGAGTTGCATATGCGTTGCATTGTCATATGCCAACTATATATGAATATTACTATTATGAATATTACCAACTATTTGTGAATAAAACTTATCAGAATATAGGACAATTTAGCGCATACAGAAGCCTAAAAATGTAACGCTGTTTCATAAAATGCATCAATCTTCGCGCTAAACGTCGTGAATCACTTCCGCGGTGAATATTTCAAAGTTAGGGATGAGAGTTAACACATTGGAGGAAAAGTAGGCGACTGTTCAAACCTATGGGGAATTTACCGTTTTATAATCTAAGTCGAAGAGAAAAAAGTTTGTGCATAATATCTGCCACAGACTGTTGAAAGTCTGATATATTGTATTGCCATCATAATTGCAATGTGTCTCGCGGTAAGTGGAACCCTCGTTTAAATTTTAAATTTCGTCAATCTTTCTTTAAAAAAATCAACTGTTAGTTGTTGTTTTCAGTATTATTGTCTAGTTGTTCAAAATAAATAAGACATCGTCAGTCGATTCGTTATAATCGTCGATTACACAGCTACACAAAAAAATCGTGATCCTTAGTAGCCCCATATATTTTTCGACGCTTAATTCGCATCCAACCTCAAAAAAGTCAATACACCCTCAAAATTTTGATATAGGGGTAAGAAATGAAAATTTGACAAAATACGCAATTTTTGTTCCGAGAACATATTTCTGGGTGTTTTCGAGGTTGCTAATTTAAAATTTCAACATGCCAAAAGCAGGAAATATACCCCAGAGGTGAAAATCGAGTATAACAGGGGCTGAAGGGGGGTATTTTGTCAAATTTTTTCTTACCCCTATCTCAAAATTTTGAGGGTGTATTGACTATTTTGGGATTGTATTCGAATTCAGCGTCGAAAAATACATGAGGATAATATCCAAGATCATGATTTTTTAGCTGTGTACAGCTACACAAAAAAAATGATCCTGGATATTGACCTTAGTAACCGCACGTATTTTTCGCCGCTGAATTCGAATCCAACCTCAAAAAAGTCAATACACCCTCAAAATTTTGAGATAGGGGTAAGAAATGAAAATTTGACAAAATACCTGACCCTTCAACCCCTGTTATACACGATTTTCACCTCTGGGGTACATTTCCTGCTTTTGGCATGTTGAAATTTGAAATCAGCAACCTCGAAAACCCCCCAGAAATATATTCTTGGAACCAAACTTGGGTTTTGTGTCAAATTTTCATTTCTGACCCCTATACAAAATTTTGAGGGTGTATTGACTTTTTTGAAGTTGGATTCGAATTCAGCGGCGAAAAATACGTACGGATACTAAGGTCAATATCCAGGATCATGATTTTTTTGTGTAGCTGTGTTATAACTAAAGCCGGCATATCCGAGCGGCGGGCCATCTCAACGGGCCATATCTCAACGTAAATAACAGGGTAAGTTTAACACATCTCTTTCTAAATTGCAACAGTTTATTGTTTTTATAAATTTTGTTTTTGCACATACAAGTAGTAAGTAGTATGACGCGTACGATTATGGCCCGCCGCCCGGATCTGCCGGCTTTACTTATAACTATAGGTGCGGGGACTAGCGTATATACAAACATGAAAATACATACTGTTTTTCTACATAGTCTGCTTTTGTTATGCATTTTTTCCAACGGATTTGATGTTTTTTAATGCCATCATCATGAAAAGAACGGCGGCGTGTTTCCAGCCAGGCGCACGAAAGCCTCAACACCATCGTCATCGACGAATCGCTCACCTCCTAGTGCTTCTTTCAGTGGCCCAAACATGTTATAATCACATGGGAATAAGTCAGGACAATAGGGAGGGTGTTTCAATGTTGTCTAAGAACTTCCTCCAAATTTTAGCATGTCAGATTGGCTGTGTTGGGGCGGGCATTGTCATGAACTAGAAACACGTTTCTGATCTGAAACTCGTGTATTTTCCCGAAATTTTTTCGGAACTCCAGTTCATCTATAATGACTCCCGAAGCTTATCGCGATCTGAAATGCAATTTCAGCAACCGTTAAACGGCGCGGCGGTCATATTCCAAAAAGGCGCCGAATAATGTCAATGTTTCGCTCATTTACACTGGCTTGAGGACGACGGACACGAGGTTCATTTTCAACTTGTATTCGTCCTTCCAAAAATGTTTTGCACCATTCCACAGTGGATCAATTATTCCACAATTATGCTAAAATCGTTATTTGATATATTTTTTTGAATTACTGTTTTCTAAAAACTCCAAATTATATAAAAATAAACATAAAATATTTTGTTGTTAATTCACGTAGCAGTACAGAGGACATTTTTGGCGAAGAAAATTTGATTTTTATTGCCTACAAAACTGAGTATTAAATATTAAAGAGCATATCTCTATACTTAACCATAAACTTAAAGTTTTTATTATATTTTACTCAATATGATGCATTAGCTTGCAAATGGTCAAGTTACTGTCATGGCGTCACTTATTTAGTAATAATAATAATAAAAATAATTTTTATTCTACAGTGAATTACGAAATAAAAGTTTTGTCTTGAGTTTTAAAAAAATGTTTAAATTTGCACAACATTTCTTTATATCCGTTATTGAGGTCAAAGGTTCCTTAAAATAAATATAAAGAGATTTGCTGCAACTAGGCGCAACTTTAGAAAATACAGGGTGGTCATAGGTAATGGTGCATAGTGCAACAACAGATTCGTCCAGTCAAAGTGATGTGACTCACTGTGACAAATTTTTACTTGTAATTGGACTGACCAGAAGCACCATCGAACCTAGATTTACCTATGAGAGCAAATTTACTGGTGACATATAGACATAGAGAGTGATTTAGAATTCTTCTCTTCCTATGTGATGCAAAAGGGACTGCAACATAATTCTTGAAAAGTTACCACTATAGAATTTTGTGGAGAATCTTAAAATTTAAGATCGTTTACACATTTACCTAGTGTGTATATAAATCATAATTTATCTTCTATTTGAAACCCAATAAACTAAAACTGAGCTTCGGAAAAATAAGTGAATTGTTTATGTTGTCACCGTATCTGTCATCATTTTGGTTAATATTTTTTTAGTGTGCGATTTTTAATTACAATTACGTTAAATTTATTTATTTCCAAATAGAACATGGAAAACCTAAAAACCAATTATGATTTATATACGCAATTAACATCATTGGGTGTTAATTTAAGTGATTTTAAATCATTAGTAAGTGTTATAGTGAATAAACTTCATCCGGATAATTTGAATGAAATGGAAACAAGTATTTTAAGTGAATGCTTAAGAACATTTTTTTTAAATTTATCAAAAAAATGGAGAGAATGCAATCGTACAAAAGAAAAGTTTTTAAAGAAACACGAATTATGGCTTAAGGGGACCGCCTACATTAGGAGGTCAAAATCAAGCACTTTTTCGTGAATTTGTTACAAAGAAACTACACAATGGATTGTTTTGAAATTTTTACTGTTTATTATGTATATCAACAGGTTTACAAAAAAAAAAATATTAAATTAAGTTTTTATTAAATTTCATATGTTTAAATAAAAGTTATTAATAATTGAATGCCGATCGATGCCTTTGAAAATTCCTTCTCCACGGCGTGCGGGATAGCGTCCCATAGAATCATCTGAATCATAAAAATAAAATATTTTTGTAAAGTTTATGTGTATGGCTTCTATTTGAATTAAAAAAATCATGAATTTATTAAAACAAATAAAAAAAAATGTTGTTTTAAAAAAAATTGATTTTATGTGGAAAATTTTCGTGTGTTTTTGTTAATAACTTTTTTTTGGCAATAATTTTTACTTTTTTTTTAGTTCAAATAGAAGGTAATTAAATAAGCTTTAATAAAAAAAAACAAAGTCGATCCGTCCAGTAGTTTTTGAGTAATCGTGCACGCCAATTTGAAAAACACGTTTCGAGAAAAACGCGTTTAAAGTTTTCGTACATGAAAAATAGTCTTGATAAAAAAATTTTTTTTCGTTTATTTACCTTAACTTTTTGGCCAATCTGCTATCCCTGCTCTATAATAAAGTCCCTCCTCTTCTTCAAACAGTTAATTACTTTGCAATTGTTTCGGCTTGATTCGTCTTGATTCGGCTTCGTTCTACCGACGCTTCGGAGCACGCGCACTATATATTATATTTCGACTGTTTACAGTTCGAATTCGGACTTGAAACTTTGGGAGCATATTCTACAGATGATATACTTTCAATTTAAGCAAAAAAAAAACAAAACGATTTTTTTTACCCTCTAATGTAGGCGGTCCCCTTAAACGAGATTTTACTTGGCCGCGATTTGTTTTAATACGTGTAAAGCCGGCATCCAACATTGTAAAAAAATGTAAGAAATTTGAAAATATCTCTTTAAGACAAAAGAAAAGAAGAATAGAAGATCTAAGAAAGGAAAATGTCGAGGAACTTTCGTTTGCTATAATGTCAAAAACGGGTATTTATGAAAATCAAGATCTTATTTAAATTTTTAATACAAAATCCCCAACATGTGGAAAAATTAAGACATTTTATAACAAAAAACATATTTTATAATTCATGTAGAGTGATTCTAGTTCAACGTTGTTTAATGTACGTATTATGTACTATTATGTAGAATTTCATAATATTAAACGATCTTTATTCCACAAAAAAAATAATTTAAAACACCCTATATGTCAAGTAATTGTGCATAACATTTATTTTCGTGACCATCGAGGTTATATTAACAAATGAGTTTTTATTTCAATTCCATAAAGGTGTGTTTTTGCTCACTTTGGTCCTTTCTCCACAAATCCCTATGCGTCGATCCACTGTGCATTCGTACACTTAGACGTCTCCCTAAACTGTGCTTCAAGTCGAAGCACAAGTCGGCTGGTTTGACGCCTTCAACTGTGAGAAATTTTATAATAATACATTGCTAGACCTGAGGGTGAACCTCTTGCTTACTGATTACGATGCGAACTGAAGAACGGAGAGACCGGAACAGGAGGACAGGAAAACAAGAAGAAAGCCGATAATAGTCGTATATGGATCGTAAGCGGCAGTCTAATGCGTACATTGGTGGATATTAACAACATATTAAATGATACATTTTTATGTCATAGTTAGGGGAATTTACTTGGGCCGGCGAGGCTTGGTTTTAGTGGGGGGTTTTTGGCGGAAATCTAAAGAGCAACGTTGCGGCGAATCGTAGCTCAGGTCAGAGTCGGGCTCAGGTCACTATTATTGCAAAGCGATACATAGAAAATACATCAGAATACATTAGTGAATATTCGATTAAACGTACTATGAAGCGTACTATTACACGACGGTATTTAGGTGTGACAATGTCAATGGTCACGAAAAAATGAAACTTAAAAGGACTTACCAATTAAAACTCATAAATTGTTTGATACAAAGAGTAACATTACTTTTTAACAAGCGTATGATATTTTGCAGGGCATATTTTTGCAACTTTTTTCGTCTTTTGTTAAACAGTTGCAGTTTTATTACAGCTGATTTTGTGTTACTTAATTAATTTTACCTTTAATCTGACGAAATATTAGAGTCTTCCTTGTCTCAAAACAGGTATTATGGGAGCAAGAATTTGGAACAGGTATACCCTGGAAAAACGAGTCTTCCTTCAAGGGCAGACCTGTTCCAAATATCCGTTTGGCAGGTATAAAAATTTGGCAAGTAAGACTCGAATATTTTGTCGGTTTAAAGGTAAAACTGATGAAGTAAATTCTAATCAATTGTAAGGAACCGCGATTGTCTAACAAGAGACGAAGAAAGCAATAGCGCTATATAAGCAATATACTGCTATCACCGACTTGTGATCTATGGCAACAACACGGATCCTGTATGCCCCACTTTTATAACTGGTCATTAAAAATCTAACTGTCATTATAACTTTATAACTTGTGAATAAAATTTCTTTTGCATTTTAGGTCGACATTTTGTGAGCTTCGTGGGTAAGTTCTTTTTTAAGTGCCATGTTTCAGGATCACTAACATAACCACACCTAAATACGTCTTCATTTTGTAATAGTTAGCCCCTTAGTACGTTTTAATTTTATGTGAACTATCCGAGTCCGCCTCTGTTGAGATTCGCCAAAATCTGACATAATCATCATGTTCATGTTAGTAGCATCTATTGGGAAATTTTTCGTTAAAAATGACTTTAATATCCCTTACAGACCGACCACCAGAATATCATTTAATTATTTGAACTCTTTCGTCAATGTGATAAATGTCCATTTTTATTTTTGTGAATGTATGTAGTGCTTCTACAATACGCTCGTAATAACGCACTTTTCTAATCAGGCACTATACCAGACTAAAATATAAAATGGTATTCCAAATTTTAATTCAAACAGCCCTACTAACAAACAGGATGCCTTTCATACGCCTGCGCTAGCGACTAGATCGCGATTTGTTCTCACCTCATGTTTACATCTGCTCAATAAAGAAGTTAAATTATCAATTGCCCTTCATTCGGCTATGTACGCATTAGGGTGCCGCTTACTGTATGTATGCTTTATAATGTTCATAACTCTACGAACGACCTTCAAATTTGTTCATATGGAAAAAACAACTTGTTGGTTGATCAATTTATTATTTGCCCAATTTAAATGAAATTGAAACACAATGTTCAGGCTCAAATTAATAACTTACTTTTGCTGAAAAAAAAAAAATTAAATGTACCTACCTATATCTACCTTATAATTACTAAATTCATCGCAACTCTTTTTAAAATTCGTATCAGGAAACAAGTCTTGCTTCCAGCCGGTGTAAGTCCTTTCCTATTAACGTTTCGAAGATAATAAAACGGGTTATCGAATCGCAATACGAATCAATCAATACGTAAGAACAATAGGTACCTATAATAATAATTAGGTTTATGACTGGCATAACAAATTTTTATAAAATAACGAATTGGTAGGTTGGTACATTACTACGACACTAAATGGGCCACTTAACCTTCAGAAAATTCTTATATTGTCTTTTGTTTGATTATTTAAATGTAATGAAATATGATAAAAAAATGAATCAAACAAAAGATAACAGTTTATAGTCCCCGTAGCATGATTATATGATTGGTCACAAAAGGTAATAGAGGGGAGAGTGGTGTATAATGGAATGAAGGAGAAGTAGAATTCGTGTTACGTCATCAAGGTCGCTGCCGAAAAGTATTCTAAAAACTATTTATTATTTTATAATATTGTATAATTTTTTTAATACATTGAATTCTTAAGACCAAGCATACGAGGTGTGTAAATTAAGTAATTAGACGATAATAAAATGGTTTTTTAATTTTTTTTTTCAAATAGAATTACAATTCAGTATTGTATCCTTCAAAGTAACTCCCTTGGGAAGCTGCACAGCGCAGGAGGCGGTTCTTCCATTCCTCATAGCAGGGCTGTAATTCTATACTGGAATAGCCTTCAGTTGGTCGGTTACAGCCGTTTGAATGTTCTTTATGGTCCCAAAATGACGTCCTTTGAGGTGATTTTTCATTCTCGGGAAGATAAAAAACAGTCACAAGGACTCGAGTCAGGCGAATGAGAAGGCTGAGGAGCAGCAGGGATGTTTTTACTGGCTAAAAACTCGTTTACTGAAATGACTGTGTGTGACAAGGCGCATTATCGTGATGATCTAGTTGTTCTTGATGTTCTTTTCAAGAACCTCTCTGTAAAGTGTTGATTTACTGTTTGGCCTAGAGGCACAAACTCTTTCTGGAGAATTCCCTGGCTATCAAAAAAGGCAAATTAGCATGCATTTTATTTTCGGCTTGCTCATTCTTTCTTTTTTGGGTCTTGGAGAGCTTGAAGTGTGCCATTCCATGCTTTGGCGCTTGGTTTCCGGGTCGTACTCAAACACCCAATCTCATCACTAGTAATGACACGTTCTATAAAATGGGGATCATCTTCAATCGATTCCAAAAAGTCAAGACACTTTTCTCTCCTGATGTCCTTTTGAATGTTTCCTAGAACCATTTTTGTGCATATTTTTCTTATCCCCAATTCGTTAGTCAAAACTAATGAATAGTGGTGTGATTCAAATTTAACTCTTCCGCGATCATTCTTGTCGTTAACCGACGATCTGAACGCACAAGATCCCGTATTCTATCGACATTTTCATCGGTTCTTGAAGAAGGCCTTCTGCTGCGTGGTTAATCTTCAGTCGACTCTGACAATGCGTTAAACCGCTGAAAATCATGGGCTCTTGGAAAAACACTCTCTCCGTAGGCGTGTTGAAGTTTTGCAAAAGTATCCATTGTGTTGTGCCCAAGTCTGAAGCAAAACCTGATAGCACACCGTTGCTCTCAATTAATGTCACTCATTTTTAAAACGCACTAGAAAAAATCGGTTTACAAAAACAGTCTCAAAGAACAAACAAATGACACTAACAAGTTCAAACTTGTACTGAACGTGCATTATATATTAATCTACCTGCCTTCCAAGTCCCGTCTCCGCAGTGTTGCTAGATCGGGCGCTACGTTACCAGTCTCATTCCCTAATTTACACACCTCGTATATCCCTATTACTGATAAAACCGTTAAGATTAAAATACAAATTTTGTCGCATTTTATCACTGCCATCTTACAACGTATCATATATATGAATCTACGTGGTCTTCATATTTATAATATTTACAATAGAACGCGACGGCAAACAACTTTCAATCGACCACTCAATAAATTATCGCTTTCAGTAAAGTCGTTAACATTTTTTTTGCATTATTTTCAACTAATGCAAAGGCACGAGTCGTCAGTTAATCTTTAAGTAGTATTATAAGAGCCGAATGAACATATATATATATATAAAAAATATATATATATATATATATATATATATTTAAGAAGTTATGTTAATGATTAGTGATGCATTTAAAACTGAAAGTGGGCTTAAATTACCATATACAAAATTTTACCATATACAAAAAAATTACGATAAGAACTTATTTTGGAACATTATCATGTAGATAAGTAAAACGATGTTTTATCTTAATGTGATCTCTTTTAATCAGTCATAGCAGTGAACCCAATATAGGAGTAAAAAACGCGAAAATGAGATTTATCTATGATATCTCAAGAGGTTGTGTTTATGTAATTCCCAACAAGCCCTTAGATAGATCCGGGATCTTGTGCGTTCAGATCGTCGGTTGACGACAAGAATGATCGGGGAAGAGTTAAATTTGAATCACACCACTATGCATCAGTTTTGACCAACGAATTGGGGATGAGAAAAATCTGCCCAAAAATGGTTCCAAAAAATCTTTCGCAGAAACAAAAGGACATCAGGAGAGAAAGGTATCTTGACTTTTTGGAGTCGATTGAAAATGATCCCCATTGTATGGAACGCGTCATTACTGGTGATGAGACGTGGGTGTTTGAGTACGACCCGGATACCAAGCGCCAAAGCATGGAATGGCACACTTCAAGCTCTCCACTACCCAAAAAAGCAAGAATGAGCAAGTCGAAGATTAAATGCATGCTGATTTGCCTTTTTGATAGCCAGGGAATTGCCTTCAAAGAATTTGTGTCTCCAGGCCAAACAGTAAATCAACACTTTTTCAGGTTGTCACACTTTTACAGGATCTCACACTTTTCAAAATATAAACAATGTTTTTGAAGATTATTAATTATAGCAAACGTGTATGTGGAAGTAGTGGTACCTAATTCAGCGGTTTTTCCTCTGTCTTTGTTAACCTTTGGAGTACTGGGATTTGTCATTCATGATTCCCCTCATAAAATGCGTAAAAATAAACATATCTTATACCGTGGACTGACCATAGAGAAAGTGTCGATCATGGGTCGAACCAGTATACTGGCTTTCCAGCCTGGAACGGTAAGGCAGTATGTTTTCAAATAGATCTAGTAAACTTAATTTATTTTCAATTGTCATAGTAGACTGAAATTTTGCACTGATAACAATAAAATAATCTATGGTTAATTTTAGACCTCGACGTACAGGAATCTGGTCGACGTACATCTTTAAGGAATTGGGTCGACTTTCTTAGCGATGGCTATGGCATTCGTTTTTGCAGTTCAGAATGATATTCAGGCCTTGGGCATTTAGCTCGCCTATGATGGGTAACCCTGAGATCATCTCCCAGAAGATGGATAACCAGGTCCGAGGAATCAGGCCGGATTTCTAGATGGTTTTATCATTTGTTTTTTATGTTTATCACGATGTCCTAGACTTGGACAAACAGCTGGCTGATGATTGATATACCTGGTAATAATAGAGTTTCACCGATGACGCGGTAGTGGATTATTTGGGGTACGCATTTTCGTGATAATCTATAGTGATAATTGTCTTTTTTCAAGAGATCATATGTTAAAAAGTACTACAAACAAAACTGCTCCAAAAAATAAATGTATTTTCTTACAAGCGTTTCTTGTAAGCGACTGTAATCCATGCTTACTAGCGATATGTCTGGATGTCCAGGATAGCGATTGGAGGTCCAGGTTTTGATATTGTACTGTCATCGGTTATAAGGATCTGAGCAAAATTTTAGCCCTCCAGGACATCTGGCACAGTTTGATTAACCGGTTTACTGGTTTTGTATCGTATATGATAAAAAAACGTGCCAATTCTGGTATTGTATCATACATGACACAATAATACAATTACTTTCTTAATTTTGTAGGAATTTGAACCAAACATCGTATATAATAGTTTTTGGGGGCACTGAATCCGTATCAGAATTGTAAAATTCAATAGGGCAGACTAAATATGGCGTCTTTAACCCACTAGTGCCGAATAATTTTTTTTATTTTTTTTTTAAAATTTAACTGGACCAGAAATTGCTTTGATAAATGTTTTTTTGAGGTTGCTGATCGCAGTTTTTGGAGTTGCTGAATCTGGAATCAGATTCATTTTTATATATATAATATTTTCGAAATTTTAGATAAACTGCATGCAAATTGTGAAAATTCAAAATGCCGTATCTAATATGGCGGACGAAAATTAAAAATTTGCGCGAATCTGAAAAGGTATGTGTAGGGGTCACTGATAACAAATCTGAAAACAGATTTTGAAAATCCGAAATGGTGGATTCAATACGTCAGATGAAAGTGAAAAACTTCTTGAGTATTATATACAATATTAATTCGAACATTCAATCTATAATTCGAATACGAAACCAAGCTTGTACCGCCGTAATGGCAAATCAAAAAAAAATCTCTTGCAATCGAATTATAGACACAAACAACTCTGTATATGGATGTAAAATTTTGAATGGTTTGGTAAGGGATTGAAAAAAACTCAAAATTTCATCTCCACCCGTATTTTTCTCCATTCGGGGGTGAAGATGAAAAAAAATAATTTGCAATCGAATTAGTGACACAAAAAGCCCTCATATAATGTGTATAACGGTTTGGTAGAGAATTGAAAAAATTGAAAATTTCACCCCCAGTGGTAGATAAAAAAAACCTTCAGAATCGATTCAAAAAACCTCTTTATACTAAATATTGTATAACTCCGTAAATTACACAGCCGCACAAAAAAAAAGTTTCTGACCTGGAGGTCTCACTGTGTGTACTATATGTTTTTGGGCTGAATCCGAATCCGGGGTCAGTTTCACCCCAGCACGTCTGGGTTCGGCCATAACCTCAAAAAAACACCCTCAAATTTGCTATATCCTTTAAAACCACAAACCCTATAATACACCTATAATACAATAACCAACTGACCCCACAACCTAATAACTCCATAACCCCATAGTCACATAACCACATAACCCCATAATCACATAACCCCATAACCCTCAAACCCGTTAAAAAAAAATTCTGAAGTGGGGGTCTCACTACGTGTACTGTGTGTTTTTGGGGTCGCTGAATCTGCATCCGGACTCAATTTTATCCCAGCACGTTAGAGTTCGGCCTCAAAAAAACACTCTGAAATTCACCATATTCGTAAAACCACAAACCCTATGGCTCTTAATCCTCATGATACTATAATACAATATCCCAATAACCCCACAGCCACATAACCACATAGCCACATAATTACATAACCCTATAACTCGATGCTGTAATCATGTAACGCAATCGCTCACAATGAAACTGATTTTACAGTTCTCAAGCAAATATACACCATAAAAAAAATCTATAAACAAATAAATCTGTAAATAAACTAATGAATTTGGGAATGCCAGAACTCCGACTGTATATGTACATGTACATGCCGTCATCCAACGTAATGTACAACTATTGGGTTATTGTATTATAGGATTATGAGGTTTCGGAGCCATAGTGTTTGTTGTTTTAACGGATATAGCAAATTTGAGGGTGGTTTTTGAGGTTATGGCCGAACCCAGACGTGCTGGGATGAAACTGATTCCCCGGATTCGGATTCAGCGACCTCAAAAACATATGGTACACATAGATCAGACCCCCTTTCAGAAACTTTTTTGTTTTAGGTTATGGTTGGTTGTTATGGTTAGGGGGGCTGGGTTTGGTTTAAATAATAGGAAGTTGTACCAAACTGCCCGACTTGCCAGTGAACCGATTAAGCTTGCTTTTTTGAGCCAGTATCCTGGCTGTCTGGTACTCAGGACACACAGATTAAATAAATTTAAAGGCGAGCAATTTTTTCTACACCCATTTTTCTAACGACCTTCCCATAAAAGTGTCAGAAACTTTTTTATCGGGTTTTAGGGTTATGGGTTTATGTGATTATGGGGTTATGGGGTTATGTGGTTATGGAGTTATTAGGTTGTGGGGTCATTTGGTTATTTTATTATATGATTATGTGGTTTCGGAGCCATTGGGTTTGTGGTTTTAACGGATATAGCAAATTTGAGGGTGGTTTTTGAGGTTATGGCCGAACCCAGACGTGCTGGGATGAAACTGATTCCCCGGATTCGGATTCAGCGACCTCAAAAACATATGGTACACATAGTGAGACCCCCAGGTCAGAAACTTTTTTTTTGTGTGGCTGTGTTATTTAAGGGTACCAGTTGTACCAAACTGTGCCAGTGAACCGATTAAGCTTGCTTTTTTGAGCCAGTATCCTCGCTGTCTGGTACTCAGGACACACAGATTAAATAAATTTAAAGGCGAGCAATTTTTTCTACACCCATTTTTCTAACGACCTTCCCATAAAAGTGTCAGAAACTTTTTTATCGGGTTTTAGGGTTATGGGTTTATGTGATTATGGGGTTATGGGGTTATGTGGTTATGGAGTTATTAGGTTGTGGGGTCATTTGGTTATTTTATTATATGATTATGTGGTTTCGGAGCCATTGGGTTTGTGGTTTTAACGGATATAGCAAATTTGAGGGTGGTTTTTGAGGTTATGGCCGAACCCAGACGTGCTGGGATGAAACTGATTCCCCGGATTCGGATTCAGCGACCTCAAAAACATATGGTACACATAGTGAGACCCCCAGGTCAGAAACTTTTTTTTGTGTGGCTGTGTTATTTAAGGGTACCAGTTGTACCAAACTGTGCCAGTGAACCGATTAAGCTTGCTTTTTTGAGCCAGTATCCTGGCTGTCTGGTACTCAGGACACACAGATTAAATAAATTTAAAGGCGAGCAATTTTTTCTACACCCATTTTTCTAACGACCTTCCCATAAAAGTGTCCTCCAGCCGGGCGCTGATAAGCCTTATCCCAAGGGGTCAGTTTTAATGGAACCGGTGACATACTCTTTTACGGCCCGCCGGTTGATACATAAAAACATGAAGGACCGGTGGAAATTCGCGAATTTCCGGGCGATGAAAAGGAACTGCGCAAAATTCAGGTTTAACAGCCGCGCTATCAGATCGCTAAATCCACTCGACACAAATTGGGCCGTAAATTGAATACCGGAGACAATAAATCAGAGTTGCAGAATTGTAACGCACTCCGCGGCCCTCTACCGCCTGAGTTATGGTAAAAGTGGATTTATTTTATGGATTAGGTTTTTGGTGCTAATGAATTAGCGGGGGCGTAATCGTCGAAAGATTAATCATTTATCGCCGGGTAGTTGTTGGTAGAGTGAATTCTGAGTGTACGGTGGTAATTAAAATTTGCTTTAATTAAAAAGTAGATTTTTGTAATAACATCACAGGCCGACAAGGGTCAGGAAGCAGAAACTCTAGTATACTACGAGGTGTGTAAATTAGGTAATGAGACTGGCAATGTACTGTGTAATGGCTAGGGTGATTTTTTTTCAACTATTTTTTTGTTTTTCAGTCCCCACTTGAAATTTTGTTGAATATGTCGAAAAAAAATCCCTGAAAGTTACAGTCCTTAATATTAATTTTAAGTACTTTCCCAAAGCGTGAAAATATTTTCCATTTAAAATACACGTAAATCAATTTTTTTTTTCAAATTTCTATAAATTTCTATAACTCTCATTTTATGCTATTACATTGGTCTTGGTCTCGATTTACTCAGAATAAAACACTCTACAAAAGTGCCCATTGCAGCGAAAATGTAACTTGTACTGGTGAGTTGGTACGGGTCGCTGAAGTTGATTTTTACCCAAAATTCTCGTTTTTTTTGCTATTATCTCCGAAATTATTAATTTTACCGAAAAAATGTAAATGAAAAATTTATTGGAAATTTAATTTACTACAAAAAAGGTCCTATATACCAAATTGCTGAGATTAATATTTCTTAATATATTATACTTTAACTTATGAGTAGTACAAAATCATCGAAGCAGTTTGCTTCTATAAAACGTAAAAATTTTGTACTACTCGTAAGTTACATAATTTCAGAGATAACAGCAAAAACGAGAATTTTATGTAAAAATCAACTTCAGCGACCCGTACCAACTCACCAGTACAAGTTGCATTTTCGCTGCAATAGACACTTTTTGTAGAGTGTTTTATTCTGAGTAAATCGAGACCAAGACCAATGTAATAGCACAAAATGTAAGATATAAAAAAAAAAAAATTGGGGTTTTTTGGGGGGAGTTTTTTTTTTTTGTTGGGGGGGGGGGGTGTTTTTTTTTTTTGGGGGTGGGGGGGGTTTTTTTTTTTTTTTTTAAAAAAAAAAAATGGGGGGGGGGGGGAAAAAAAAAAAAAAAAAAAAAAAAAAAAAAAACCCCCCGGGGGGGGGGTTTTTGGGGGGGGGGGGGGGGGGGGGGGGGGTTTTTTTTTTTTTTTTTTTTGTTTTTTTTTTATTTTTTTTTTTTTTTGGGGGAGATTTGTGGAGTTATTTTTTTGGGGGGGGGGGTTTTTTTTTTTTTTTTTTTCCGATTGGGAAAAAGGGAAAAAAATTTTTTTTAGGGGCGCCTGGGGGGGGGTTTTTTTTTAAAAGGCCCCTTTTTTTGGGGGGTTTTAAAACCCCCGGTGGGGGGGTAAAAAAGGGAAAAAATTTTTTTTTTTTGGGCAGGGCCTTATTTTTTTTTAAATCCTTTTTTTTTTTCCGGCGATATATGGCGGGGTCCGTACAGTCAAAAGTGTAAGCTTCATTACTTATTTAACAATTTATGCGAAAAAAACGTGCTTTTTTCAAGTTTGATCTTATACCTCAGTTCCCTGGCACTTTTTGTATAGCACATACATTTAGAAAGTTGTTCTATATTAAATTACCTTAATTTTAAGCCCAACCGGAAGTCGCTAGAGTTTTTTTTTTATCATTGCAATTAGCGTTAAAAGTTGCAAAATTCCTTTTATTTTGACATGTTATTTCTTAACGAATACAATTCTTAGAGGGCTGAAAAAAATTCTCGGAGAATATGCTCTCAGTATTCTAAACAAGTGCTATAAATTTCACGGTGATCGGTTGTTAACTTTTCGAGTAATTAACGATCGAATTTTTTTCACAACTCTTAATAAACAATGGCGCCATTTCTTACAGAAAGCTTCGATTTTGACCAGATAGAGCTAGAAAGATCACAAATCTCTTCAAGTTTATGACGCTTATTGAATTCTGAAAAATATTAATTACAGCGGATTTTATAAGGTTTTGTACGCGACGTATATAACGTTGTATCATTGCGGTATTGAAATTAAGAAGTTCCTTACCAACATATCTTTAAAGTGCGTTTCAAGACGCATATTGAAAAAATATATATGCCGCTACGACTTCAGGGAGCGGAGATGATTTTTTCTTAATTCCCAAGCCCGTTGTATAATACGTAGAGGGCTGAAATTTACAGGGTTTGCAGTTTAAGAGTTATACTTTCAATAAAAAAATACTGCAAATCGACTGGCCGACTTTAACTGTTAAAAAGCACTGGTTGAAGTTGACGCTACGGCTGCGGTATGCGCTCGGACGCCTGGCGGAACGGAGTGGGAGGAGAGACTGACTGCCGGGCGCGGCGCTACCGAATCTGAAAAAAGCCCTTCAGCTTCCTGATGTCGTAGCTGGACATTTTTGTTTAATTAGGGGTAGCTTGCCGAGAAATTAAAGAATATCGAGTTTATTTTTTATTTTTTGCGGAAAAAAAGCCTTGAAAATTGACAATTTCACGAAATTTAAATTTCTTTTCGGCTGTAATTAATATTTTTCAAAATTTCAATAAGCGTCATAAACTTGAAGAACAGATTTGTGATATTTCTAGCCTTATCCGGTCAAAATCGAAGCTTCCTGTAAGAAATGGCGCCATTGTTAATTAAGAGTTGTAAAAAAATTCGATCGTTAATTACTCGAAAAGTTAACAACCGATCACCGTGAAATTTATCGCACTTGGTTAGAATACTGAGAACATATTCTCCGAGAATTTTCAGAATTATATTTGTTAAGAAAAAACATCAAAATAAAAGGAGTTTTGCAACTTTCAACGCTAATTGCAAATATAAAAAAAGCTCTAGCGACTTCCGGTTGGTCTTAAAGTTTAGGTAATTTAATACAGAACAACTTTCTAGATGTATGTGCTATACAAAAAGTGCCAGGGAACTGAGGTATGTATAAGCTAAAACGTGAAAAAAAACACGTTTTTTTTTTGCATAAATTGTTAAATAACTAATGAAGCTCACACTTTTAACTGTACGGACCTCCGCCATTGTATTCTACTGGAAAAATATATAGGATTCAATAATAATTAAGGCCCAGCCAAAAAATACATGAGAAAAACCCCTGGCAACTGGTCTATAAGGCACTCTCAGAAGGAAGAGAGTCGATTGAAAATGAACCACGCAGCGGAAGGCCTTCTTCTTCAACCGATGCAAATGTCGATAGAATATGGGATGCATTGGGGATGGGAAAAATCTGCGCAAAAATGGTTCCAAAAAACCTTTCGCAGGAACAAAAGGACATCGGTAGAAAAAGTATCCGCAGTGTTGCTAGATCGGGCGCTACGTTGTCAGTCTCATTACTTAATTTACACACCTCGTACCTATGCAGTCCTAAAGATCTCACTCATCAGTGGTTTTTCGAATCTCCATCTTTTTTTTATTACTGAAGCAGACAATACGAAGTTGATAGTATAAATCACATGGAGAACTTGTCTGAAAATAGGTATAAACATATTCATTTGGAAAACATCAGTCATATTCTAAAGATTTATATTTGGCGACTAAATAAAGTATAAGTCAATCGACTCACAAATCGGTTTCATTTTTAATTGGACCAATTTTGAGTCAATAAACACCCACACATATAAGAGCATGGACGAGAGTTTAGAGAGAGGCGACATGGAAGTTAAATCTGAACGCCTACTGCAAATACGCCAAAGTCTTTCGACCTTAACTTCTTTTTGATGTTATAAAGTATTTCATTTACTGAATATTCCAAGGTATATAGCCTGTTTTCCTTGCGTTTGCTTGAAAATATAACACGTAGGAAGGTGCCGGGGAGCAATAATAAAGTGTAAAAGGCGTAAATGCTTGCGTTTATTACAGGACTTTCTAAACTGCGAATATACGTTGAATTTTCTGTTAATTCTACAACTGTGCACCTATTGAAGGCGTGATCATTCGGCTATGTACGCATTAGGCTGCCGCTTACTGTATAGGAATGTTATATTGAATTTTACATTTTGCGCTTGATATTCGTTGTTATGCAGTTGGCAGGAGATCCGAAGTTGCCGCGTTGTATTACTTGACATTTTTTGTTGACAGTTTGAAATTATCTAAACCTTACGTTGGCTTTAATAATGATTTGTGTCTCCTTTGGGCTTCAAACTTTTATCTTACATTGTAAAACTGTTATTTTCAGAACAATCAAAGTGTTATAGTTGCAAGACTTCCGTTTGCGAAATGCCAGTTAAACAGCTGCATGCCACATATTTGTA
The DNA here is from genome assembly GCA_029963805.1 of Aromia moschata. Classification (NCBI taxonomy): domain Eukaryota; kingdom Metazoa; phylum Arthropoda; class Insecta; order Coleoptera; family Cerambycidae; genus Aromia; species Aromia moschata. The sequence goes on along the minus strand of JAPWTK010000054.1, from coordinate 1,970,150 downwards.
GCTCAAGCAATTGTGGGTGTTAAGTAAAAGTCCAATCTTGGATATGAAGTTTATAAAATGGAAATTATACTTTAATACGTTTGGAAAATGGATAAAACTGGATAGTTGACAGCTATGATTTTGTGTTGTTGCATTATGAAATGTCACTGAATTTTGTAAAAAAAAAAAATACCTACACTATTAATCCCTCTTAGGTATTGATGTAATTTAAGTCAATTTTAAGAGTTAAATTATAGAAACAGTAAGTCCTGATTTCATGATTTGTTTTTATTGTTCTCTAAAACTCTCTAACACTTTGATGTGAAGGTATGCATAAATGATCAGCTGCCTAAGTGTAAACTCCTAGGATGTACATCTACTTTTTCCTCTTTTCAACATCTCCGCGTTAGGTGATCGTAGGCATTGTAGTACTCAGCCGTCACAAAATGGACACAGATATACAACAAGGAACTTACCTACACATTTTTTATTTGTGCTTTGGATTTCAGTTTTGTTTTCTCTTTCCCAAAAGATAATGACAGCGGTCTTCTGTTCTTATCGAAATCAGCCTTAAATGTCTGAAATGTCTGTTTATAAGAAACAAAAACAAAAAAAGAACAATCTGTTAAACGAAAGTTAAACAGATTGGTGACTTTTTGAATACTGAAGTGACTGTGGAACAAAAATCTTAGAACATTTTATAACATGTTAACCAAGGAGGTTTACTGTAGCTGGTGTAGCTTTTGTGTGTATGAATGCGTTAGCAACTTGGGTTAACCTGCATATTTGTCTTATATTTATGAAACTTATGGTAGTCGTGCAGATAAAAGTTACTATTTTTATAATGTGCATATCAAAGTAAAAGAAAACTTGCAAATTCGTGTACATAGTACATTAATAGTTTTTCTTACTATTGATTATACCTACCATGATGTCTTTTATGCATTTATATTATCCATTAATATAAATAACCCTCAACGAAGCGAGATTACGTTGCCATTTAAAGATTGACTATTTTTTATACAAATTCTTCGTTTTGGCGAGGACCTAACTGTTATCAGTAGTTAATGACAAAGAGCGCAATCAGACAAATAAAGAATAATAACTCAAAGGTTATAATTTATTACAGATGTTAACTCGTGAAAAAAAGCCTCATATGTATGTATTTACTCCAAAACATAGGGAAATGTGGATTATATTACTGCATTGTTTTATATGTTATGCTTCTTGATCATAACAATAATTCTGATTATGCCACCCTCTTAAATGTTTTTGGCACGCTATACAATATATCATGCTCCCATTCACTTTTAAGTCCGGTATACCCTCAAAAATCTATGAGCAAATGGTGCAAATCGTTGCATTTTAGTAATCAGCATAAAAGCTACAAGTAAGTACATCACCTCACCGACGAAATCACCTGTTTTGTAAAAAACGTCATACATTAGCGCGCTCCGCATCCGGTCAAATAGCGACTGAACGACATAGAACTAATTCATTAGAGTCCCTATACGCACGAATATTATACCGGTAAAATAAGGGAATTTTGAGGATCGTAACGTTACACGGGTTGCATACTCTTCAGGTAGACGTATGTTCTTAAGTTTTACGAGTTTTAACTGAAAGTATGTACTTTTTCATAAATTATTCGTTATATAAACAATCTCTATTGACTCTCCGATTCTCTCTTAAATATTTTAGTTCTATCTGTAATAGGTACATATCCCGTGTAGAAATTTATGTTCGGTTTATTCCTACTAGGTATCAAAAAAGGGGCTATTCAACCCTATCCGCTTTTTAAGGTTGAAAATGTGAGTTTCTTCATGCCCCCCCCCTCCATGCGACCTTCCTGGATCTATTGTGGGCTCTTATTTTTATTTCTCCCAATAGGTTTTCAGTTCCTTGAAAAAAACTAATTAAAACACGGAATGGCTTCTTATTGCATATGTATTTCCAACTTTCCGCTTTTGCAATCATTTTTTTTTTTAATAAATAATGTAAAAATTTTCATATGTGTAATATTTCGACACGAGCTATCATGGATGGCTTCCCTGTTGCATATCCGCGTCCGAATTACGCTTCTATTACCGAAGGATACGCGGCTCATGTCCATTTTCGGATTCGATTTTAAAAACTGAAACGAGCACACCAGGTACTTATTTGGCCTGCTTCAGATTTCATCGGGAAATATGCGGAAGCTTGCTCACGCGGAACGGACCCGTTAAATGTTTAACGCGACGATGAGACGACGATCTCGGTAGGCTGCGTGTATTTCCTATTCCCATAAAAAAATTCTAGACCACGGAAGCTCGCGATAATTATTGTCTTTCTGTGGCTAGGTCGACAGAAGAAAAGTATTGGGTCAAATGTTTAATATTTGCTTTCTCACTATAGATTGCACATGACATGTACGAGGTGTGGCAATTAAATAACGAAACTTTTTCATTGACAAGTGACAATATCGACGCTCCGTCGGATTTTAGTCATGGAAAATACTATTTCTATATCTATATATTATCAAATTTGTGCTGTAATAAGGTCGTTAATGTAATGATATTAATTTTAGATTTAGGTTCGCGCTCCGTATGTACATCTAAAGTTAGCAATTGATTATTTAGCAAGTATTACTAATATGTTTGAGTCTAGTCTAGATTATAAGATGATGATATGAGTGTGCGGAAAGTTTTTGAACGATTAACGTCTAGTAAGGTGTTTTCAGTAATAGATAGCCGATTAAAGGTGAGTGAGGTATTCAGTGCTCAATAATTTATAGAAAAAAGCTGCCTAAGGAATCGCCACTTACACTTCTTCCACATTTAATTAGATGAAATCTCTAAAAATAGTTGCATTTATTTATCTATATGACAATGAATGGATTCACTCTTTCAATTAATTGAACGTATTTTCAAAATGAAAATATAAAAATCATTAATTCAATGTGTTACATCCCTACAAAGGTACTTTCAGGTCATCTTATATTTTTAAATATCAACTCATCAGTGAGATGAGTTGATATTCCATCCACAATTCCCCATATAATATTCTAGTCCATCACTTAGAATTCCCTATTACTTGTATAATTATTTCTTCATGAATTATTACATTATCATTTTTATTATTCAAATCTTGAAGTTAATGGGCTAAATAGTAATCTAACTTAACCAATATCGACGACCTAGTAATATAACTGATATAACCAGTAGCAGCAAAAAGTTAAATCACAGAAATCATTTACTGACTCAACCAGGTAACTCAATGTAGTTGGTGATAAATGTGGTGTGCATAAAAGGGAACAGGACAAGTATGTATTTGGTGAATTTCAGATTATGAAATTCAGATAGTTTCAGATATTTCGCCCCCGAAAACTGATTGAGAGGTAGTACATGGGTTTTGCAAACAACGGCTAAAAGTATAGAAATAGTAGTGACACATGCATTGTCCTCTGTAGGTGTAAAAAATAATGTCTGATGTTAGTGACAACAAACAACTGTTAGTGATACAAACAACTGTGCGAAATTCGTGAAAATAATGTGCGTGTCGTCTTCTGTCCATGTGAACCGTTTTAAATTAGCACCTTTAACATCAGTAGATGTGGAACGATTATTTTTCTTCCACAACCATATGTACAGGCCAAATCGCTCAGGTTTAACGAGAAGAAATGCAGAAAGACTACTGGTTTTGGCAACATATGCTCAAGCAATGGAAACAGTCGATGTTTCTGAATATACACAAGCGATAGATATGTACATTATTACCACATTTTGACTCCTGTCTTTTCGGTCTCTTATATGTCTTTCCGTCAATGACATGACGTATTACGAGTCCGACCCTGCGTTCTTGCACACTTTTCGGGCCATAATAATCACATTCTGTAGACTAAATGCATATGTGGTATGAGTTGGACATCAATTATGTTTGCAGTTTTTCAGATATATACACTGTGAAAGTAATACGATTAAGTAACTTCGATCAAAAATTATTTGACGCGAATAAGAGCAACAAATGGTTAGTAAATTTTTCGTGAACTTAGGGAAAAAACCAGGCGAAATGTGCAAGCAAAAAGTACGAATATTGCAAGCCATATATGGCGAATATTGCTTATTCAAAAAGAGATCAAAAGACTGTCTACAGCAGGAAACCGCGTCCAACGAAGACCAAGATGTCAGTCACAACTCAAGACAATGCTCATTTCTTTCTTCGATATCCGAGAGCGGTCGAAATTTTACGAACGTTGCAAGAAATATACGTCGAAGAATGTTTATTCAAACAGAGATAAAAAACTGTGGAGGAAAACTTGTGGAGAGCGGCCAGTCAATGGTATGTTGTATCTCATAGTTTTTAAGTGCCTGTGAGAGAGGGAGTGGTCCGAATTTCTCCAGAATCATATGGGAGCAGATAGCTGATGCATTATTTTTTTGTTCAAGACTGTTCCATAATCATTTTTTATTCAAATATTATAAGTGAATAAAAAATTATAAATCATATCAGTTGTATTATCATTCCATATCCATCCAATCCATATATAATTTCCTATTTGTTTGTCAAATACATTTGCCAAATATTCGCATCGTTTCTTGCGAATGCGAATGGCAAAAAATATGCGAATATTCGCGAATGCGAAAGCGAATGCGAACATTCGTTACATCACTAGTCTATATCTTGGCTCTAAACCGATGAAACTGTGACTTAAGGATTATTTATTTGATACATAGGTATCGATATAAAGAACCACGCGCATTTGAGTAATTTCTATGATGAAAAGACAACTTTTCCTAATTGTGTGATGGAGTACCTCAATTTATTTAAAGATCTATTGCGTGAAGTAAGGAAGTATTTCGCCTAGAAGTAGGTCTGCCGTCTCGGATTTTAATCGACAAATTGAATCAACGTCGGTCGGTTCCGTCGCATAAAACAAGTGTCGGAGCTCCAATCTCAATATGCTTTTAATCAACACCTCGTGGCTCTAAAGCATTTGGTTTCCTAGAAACTGGCACCATCCTATAACGGCCGTAAAATTGCGGTGAATGACGTCACATAAAATAGTTCCCTACAGGTTAAATGCAAGTGATTTTTAACCGGTTCACTGGTATTGTATCATATATCATCAGACAGAAATACTTTCTTAATTTTGTAGGGATTTGACCAAACTTAGTATATAGTTTTGGGAGGCATTGAATTACAAAATTCAATATTTCGGACTAAATATGGCGTCTTTAACCACCTAGAGCGGAGCAGGATTTTTTATTTTTTTGAATCTAGACCGCAAATTGTTTTGATGTTGCTGATCACATTTTTGAGGTTGCTGATCACGTATTTTGGTGTTGTGGAATCTAATATCAGATTTTTTAAATTTCAAGATGGCCGATCTAAAATGACGGCCGAAAATTTAAATATTTTCGGAATTTTAGAAAAACTGCATGTAGTGGATTTTTTAGATCACTCACTACGAGTCTGGGATCAAATTTATGAAAATTCAATGTGGCGGATGAAGATTAAAAATTTGTGCGTATCTGAAAAGCTATATGTAGGAGTTTATGAGGTCACTGATAACAAATCTGAAAACAGATTTTGAAAAAAACTCGAAATTTCACCCTAACCCCTATTTTTCAGTGGGATGGAAGACTAAAGAAATAACTTTTGCAATCGAATTAGAGACAAAAAAAACCTTGCATACAAATTGGGGAACGGTCTGATAAAGAATTGAAAAAACTCAAAATTTCGCCCCCCAATCCCCAATTTCAACCTTCAGTGGTGGTAGATCCAAAAAAAAAACTTTCGGAATCGATTCAGTGACTCAAAAAACCCGTATATACTAAATTTTGTGTGATTTCGTAAATTATTCGAGCGTACCAGTTTTGGCACGAACAGTGACAAAAACTCCACCAGTGAACCGGTTGTAAACGGTGGAGTACACCGCAACAGTACACAACAACATAGTGGAGTACACAACAACATATTACAGCGTCGTCATATTTGAAACGGTGGCTAGTATGATGGAAAATAGTTCGTTGACGTTTTTCGACGGTCGGAAATCGTAGCGGTGAACTGAAACAACGTTTCATTTTAGGTGATTCGATTTATTGATGGCGACAAATCAACATTAAATTTGGTATGCGCCGTTTTCAGCTCTTTTCTTATAAATACCAAATGAACTGTTTCTTGGGCTATTTTCTTCCGATTCTTCGTCCTTTACCACAACTAACAGTGTAACATCGAGATCGTCCATGTCTCTTGTGTACGCCAGTCAATAGAGCTCGAAAAGGGGTGAGTTTATGACACGATTGATACCTGAAATCCGACTACGGGATACTTTTAAGTTCAGTCCTTAGATGAAAACGTATATGAATTGGACAGGGAAATAGTTGCACTTTTTTCTTTTAATAACAAATTAGTGAAAAAAAAAATTGAGTTTTTTCAGTTTTTTGCTTATAGAAGAAAAGCTATTGAAGCAATTACATCGCATCCAATAGGAAAGTTGTAGGGAATTCAAAAAACCTTTAAAATGAAAAAAAATCTAGTCAATAGGTACATTTTTCGCTGAGAAAACTCGGAAAAAACGCAAAAAATTACCTTTTCTTAATGAATTCGTAATTCGAGTATTTTTGCATTAGAAGAGTCAATCCTGTGGGAAAATGTAGGTAATATCACCTAAGAATGAGTGTGCAAAAACTGGATTATGTCCGATGAATGGTTTTTGCACAATAGTCGAATAAAGTTTTTTACATCGTATTTTGAATATTCCATAACACATCGAGCGATAGATTAAATAACATTTTCTCGACGGATTCGGAAACTATTGAGTGTAAACTACAATTCGTCCATTTACTTTGTTTCATTTAAATGTCATTAAATTAGTTGAAAACGCCTCTGAACAAAAAAACGCCTCTGCGCGAAATTTGTTGGTCGCTGCCGCCGCTTCCCCTCGCTCCCCCGCCACCTCTATCGCTCGACGTGTTATGGAATATTCAAAATACGATGTAAAAAACTTTATTCGACTATTGTGCAAAAACCATTCATCGGACATAATCCAGTTTTTGCACACTCATTCTTCGTGATATTACCTACATTTTCCCACAAGATTGACTCTTCTAATGCAAAAATACTCGAATTACGAATTTATTAAGAAAAGGTAATTTTTTGAGTTTTCTCAGCGAAAAATGTCCCTATTGACTTGATTTTTTTTCATTTTAAAGGTTTTTTGAATTCTCTACAACTTTCCTATTGGATGCGATGTAATTGCTTCAATAGCTTTTCTTCTATAAGCAAAAAACTGAAAAAACTCAATTTTTTTTCACTAATTTGTTATTAAAACAAAAGTGCAACTATTTCCTAGTCCGATTCATATACGTTTTCATCTAAGGACTGAACTTAAAAGTGTCCCGTAGTCGGATTTCAGGTATCAATCGTGTCATGTCAAAAAGCTCTATTGACTGGCCTAGTGTCAACGTAAAGCAGATTACATTTCCAACTTACTTTTCACCGTCAAGAACACATATTTGTTGACAGCTACATGACATCACCCAACGTTATATTACGGCCGCTATATGACGGCACCGCTATCTAGTCCAGTAGTCAGAGTGTGTTCTTGTGATATAGGGCTAGTTTTGACGGTTTCCTATGTACTTTTTTTTTGCGTAGAACACAATGCGCGGGGTCCGTAGAGCTGAAACCGTCCGCTAATTTTTTTAATTAACAATTTGTGAAAAAAAAAACGTATTTTTTTCACATTTTCACTTATATCTCCGTTCCTTGGCATATTTTATGTAGCATATGAATATAAGAAGTTGTAGCCTATTGAATTTCCTAAATTCTAAGCCCAACACGAAGTCTCCAAGTGCTATTGTTAACTTGCAAATGACTGCTGAAGTTGAAAAAGTGTTTTTTTTTTTCACTATTTTTTTTACTTCGAAAGTAGGGCGACTATAACCATGAAATTTCTTCGGGGGACTGCTGTTTGCAGTATGAAGTTACAAAAAAAAATTCAGCTCAATTCGTCAAAACTAGCTCTATATCTTCCACGAACAGTTTTTGATGATTTTAGTTGCCTGCCCACTGGACTGATCCTAGGAAACCAAAGCTTAAGTGATTTTCCGAATTATGTGAGAAGCGTAGGATTCGTGACTATTCCTTAGTAAGTAGCGTGTCGTTTAGGGTAAAATACTTGAAAGAATTCGAGTCGGTTGAAGTGAATCCGAATAATGGGAGCTCGTTCCCGATACGTCTTCATTTACGTCCAAGATTGAAATAAAGTTATGGCCCGAGTTTCGGCGCTTCTTGAAACCCAAACTTCCTTCTCACTTAAAATGTACACCGTTAGTCGGTGTATTCGGGGGTCAGAACTCAATCGTGTAAGTCAGGTCCGTACTCGGGTTTCGTTCGCGAAGGGGATACATGAAATGAAACTTTTTATAGGGTGTCTTTAGTATTATCTAGGTATTTTTGTACGGCTCTCTCTAATTTATTATTATTTATTATTTTCCCGTAGACCATATCTTAGGTAGGACACGTCAACATATGTATACAAAACAGGTTAAAATACATATAATTAAGACAGATAATTATTGATGATTACAAAGTAAAATATACAGATTAGTAAAAATATTAAAAAAATATAAGTAAAATAAGTAAGTGTTTATATAACTTTTTAGTTCATCTAGCAATTAAGGTTTACAATCAAATATGAGATTCAATTTTTTAACATTTGTCTTAAAGAAGGAAGTTTTATTATAACTTTCCCGACATGGCTTGAATATTCACTCGGAAGAAAATTACTTTTTCATATTAAAAAAAGTCTACTTGGAAGATTTTAACTTTTCGACATGGCCCCCACATTTTGTGAACTACACTCCCCACTGTTTCCATTACCAGGTCCAAACTTTTTGTTTTTGAAAACATGGTGTTGTTTCTTAATCAGATTTTTAAAAATTCGTTACTGTATACGAGGCGTTTAAATTATGTAATGGGACTTTTTTTTTTTTATTTTTTTGTTATTCGAATAGAATTACAATTCAGTATTATCCCCTTGAAAATAACTTCCTTGGGAAATCACACAGCGCTGGAGACGGTTCTTCCATTCTAGCGTGGGACTCAAATTGGAAAGCCTTCAGCAGTCGTTCCAGGTTAAGTTTTCTAGGTCCCAAAATGACATCCCATGAGGTATTTTTCAATGAAAGAGAAAAGTCACAAGGACTAGGTCAAGCGAAATAGGCGAATAGGAGGCCGAGGAGTTGAAAATTGTTTGTTGAGGAGGCTGAGGAGCTCCTTTACATCCAGTTGTTCTTGATGTTTGGTCTCACACGCACGACCCTTTTTCGAAGTTTTTCACGAACCTCTCTGTAAAAGTGTTGATTTACTGTTTGGCTTGAAGGCACAAACTCTTTGTGGACAATTCCCTGGCTATCAAAAAATTATCCATTTGATCTTCGACTTGCTCATTCTTGCTTTTTGGGTCTTGGAGAGCTTGAAGTGTGCCATTCCATGCTTTGGCGCTTGGTCTCCGGGTCGTACTCAAACACCCAAGTAATGGTACTTTCCATAAAATGGGGATCATTTTCAATTCCAAAAAGTCAAGACACTTTTCTCTCCTGATGTTCTTTTGGTCTTGCGAAAGATTTTTTGGAACCATTTTTGCGCAGATTTTTCTCATCCCAATTCGTTAGTCAAAATACGATGAACAGTGGTGTGATTCAAATTTACGCACAAGATCTCGTAGGTATTCCATCGACATTTTCATCGGTTGAAGATGAAGGCCTTCCGGTGCGTGGTTCATCTTCAGTCGACTCTCTTCCTTCTCAACGCCTTAAACCACCGAAAAACCCGGGCTTTTGAAAAAACAAAGTTTTGCAAAAGTATCCGTTGCACTGCGTCTAAGTCTGAGACAAAATCTGATAGCACACCATTGCTCAAAATTAATGTTACCCATTTTTAAAACGCACTAGAAAAAACAGGTTTACGAAAACAGTCCCAAAGAAAACAAATAATAATAATAATAAATAATAATAATACTCACCCTATAATTACTCCGAAGAGTAACCCCTTAGGTCCTCTCAGGGACCTGTGCGGGAAGGAGTGGCTATTATTATTATTTGCCATGACGCACTGGGAGCGACTTAAGATTATTTCGGTAACGCATTTTCTTTACAGTTCTGAGGAAACCCAGAAAACTCAGAACATTACCAAATCTAGGGCATGTGCGGTTGGATTGGCATCTATGCATCCACGCCTATACCCTAGTGTATTAGTGGTTGCATATCAAGCCCTGACGGAGAAAGCGAGACAATTAAAAATCGCTACCCCGGCCGGGACTTGAACAACGCGCACAGAGGTATCGCGACTGGAAAGACGGCGCTTTATCCCACTCGGCTACCCGTGCCCTGAATGAAATGACTGAACTGAAAGTGTTAACCTACCGCCCTTCCAAGTTCCGTCTCCGCAGTGTTGCTAGATCGGGCGCTACGTTGCCAGTCTCATTACTTAATTTACACATCTCGTATACTTACCATTAATTCAAATAGTTTCTGGGGAATTTTTGAAAAATGTAAGTAAATAGGATCAGTAAATTATTTTAATATCTAACATGTTAGTAAGTAGGTATTGCACAGTATGATAAACGTGTGACAGCTTATAATAGACAATATGCCATAGTTTAATCGTAACGTTTGAAATATGAAATTTGATGAGATGAAATAAAGTATTGAGAAACAAATAACCCTGGAAAAATCCAATTATTTCGCCATATTCGGTCCCCCTGACGTCCAAGAAAAAAAACGACGGTAAATCCGAAATTTGAAAAAAAAATTCGATTCACGTGTATTTTAAATGGAAAATCTTTTCACGCTTTGGGAAAGTAATTAAAATTAATATTAAGGGCTGTAACTCTGTGTAAGGCTGTGATTTTTTTCGACATATTCAACAAAATTTCAAGTGGGGACTGAAAAACAAAAAAAATAGTTGAAAAAAAAATCACCCTAACCCTGATATTCTAAAAACTAGTTAGAAATACTCTTTTTTGGTTAGAAAACTAGAAAATACATGTTTCTTCTCACTGATAATCTTATACAAACAACCTCAAACCGCTATCGTTTCCTCTGTGCGACAACAATAAGTTTAACCACTAGCCTATATCTATAATATTTTTAATAAATTTATCTTTGTTTACTAAAAATTATCTGTGCTATCGCTCGTAGTGTGTCTTTCGGTTTCCAACAGTATACATATCAAACCCACGTATAAATTATGTACCTACCTAATACACCGTGGAAAAAATAAAAATCGCGTATAATGCCTGTAACTTTTTAATAACATTGTATATGAAAAAATGTCCTGCATAAAAGCTTTTTTTATCAGTTTATTTGCCATGTATCTGTCAACATGAAATAATTTTGCCTTTTCGTGTTTGATTTTTATGGAGACCAACTTTATTTTTCTTAAATGACATTCCGTAGGCTTTCTCTCAATATCTGAAAGAACAGCTTTTTCTCTTTACTGTATACTAAAAAATTGATATGGTTACACAAAGACATTTTCGCAAAAAACGCGTTTAAAGTTAATTATTTATTTTTTAAAAATGAAACAAAACGATAGTTAGAGAATGAGGTGTTGAAAGTGAACTCCATTTTCCGCTAAGCCATGCCCAAGCCAACCGGTCCCGAAACTCTTCAATAACATTTACTAGGATCTGTTCAGGAATGGCCTGGATTTTATTCGAAATTTTCTGTGTCAAGTCTTCAATGTTATCTGGTCGATTGACAACGTGACCGTTTAATTACCCCCACAGAAAAAAATGTAATGGATTTAGATCCGGGGAGCGCGCCATTCAATTATACCTCTTCTGTCTATACGGCGTCTTGGAAATTGTTCGTTTAAATACTCCTTGATATTTGGATGCTCCATTCTGTTGGGACCATAGTCGTTGGTTAAAAACATTATTTTCACCTGGAAGCAACAATCTGCAAGATGGAATGGAATGTGATTCCTTATCAAATCTAAATATTTTTCAGAATTTTAATTTCCATCTATGAAGGAAGGTAAAACAATACGTCCTCCAACAATACCTGCCTAAACATGAACTTTTTGGGGATTTTGGGTATGCGCTTATTAGAACTAATGAGGGTTCTGACTTGACCAGTAACGGCTATTATGTCGATTAGCAATACCATTGAAATTGAATGTAGCTTCACCTGAAAAAATGTATTATTGGGTGCATTCAGGGACACTCAGCCGTTGACCGCTATGTGTTAGTAGTTAGCCTTTTCGGACAGTCAGCGGCTTAACACTCCCTGAATCGTTTGTATTAGTTTCGCAAAGATCTAAAAAACGTAATATGTTCTATGGCATAGATAACTTTCATGAATCATGGATTCATAATTCCCTGCCGTGTTCTGTGCTTAAAGACACTTAAAGAACAAAGGTTCGTTTTCTTTTCTATAACTTTTGTTTAAAAACAAGCAATGTTTTCTTTTCTATAACTATTGTTTAAAAGTAGGTTAAAATTCAGTTGATCACAGCACAGATAAAACGACAGAGAGAATCATGATAGAATTATTGTCAAGTCAGCATCTCAGCTATAATATTTTGGGCTTAGTAAATTGGTCAGCCGCTGAGATCAAAAAAGTGTCAGCCACGTCCATTCAGGGAAGTAACTAAGTTAGCTACTCAGCCGCTGACCGTCCCTGAATGCGCCCATTGTTATTGCATCTTTCCATCATGCCTTCACAAAATTCAGCCCTTCTATCGAATTAATCCAGAAGTAAATATTAATCTTCATGATACATATGTCTATATTTACCTGCAGACGTCTATATTTACCTTTACATAGCTATACATACTCTTCTTGACATTATACAATATAAATAATTTGGGTAACACTTTTGCTATTACTGTATTGTGTAATATATTTTGTATTATGTTAAAAGGGCAGGTCACAAAAATGTGTTAGTAAAGGTGGACATACACTATAGGGTTTAATGTAAGACGAGCCTTCGGACTACTAAACGGAATGGCTGAATGCTACTGAGGCAAGGACGTTATGTTTCTGTAGCTGGTTTCACTTAGTTTTACATTGGCGTGGTTAGGGTTATCAAGCGATATATTTTGAAGATTTAAAGATAACTGATAAGATAAGACGAAAATTTAGACGAAAGCATTCGAAACGATTAATTTCTGCGTGGATCGACAAATAGATTCTCATGTAGATACTGCCATTGTTATACTCAGTATATAATAAATATATTGTGATTAAAACCAGATATTTATTTCAATTACTTATATCCATAATTTCCACTAGTAGTCCAGAAAGGTTCCAGTACTGTCATCTTAATTACAAGAAGATATTCTCATTTGGTATTCCCACCCAAACTTAGAACACCCTTGCGATATGCGATTCACCTTTGGGACTCCAGCAAGACGTATCGTGTATGCCCACCTTATTTTTATTATCTTCCATGGTCTAACAAATACCTGATGAACTGAGTCATCATGATTTAGATCAACTTTTTTTTAACATCACAATTTAAATAAAAGCCTACCTATACTACCTAAAGACAATAGACTACCAAAGTGTTATGTTACTTTCGCCAAATTTATAACGCGGGTGGGGGGAGACCAAAATTAACACCTTTAACTTCAGTATATGTGAAACGATCATTTTCCTTGTACAATCATATGAAGGGTATAGATGCAAAACTCACATTATCCACTTTTTAATATTTTTCAGGAAGATGGAATAAAACTGATTTCTCACTTTTCAAGTGACTAAGGCACTGAATTTTTTTTGGTATTTGTATTAGAACTTTAACTTTGCTTCTCAATTGGTGAAATAACAGCACAACAGTATTTGACTCCAAGAAAGTGAATTAAAATTTGGATAATGTGAGTTTTGATACAAATTTTTGATAATAGTAGTCATAATATTATTTTTTACACTAATTCATGAAGTTAAGCTAAGAAAAGGAACTTGGAAACAAACTCAATGGTATATCAATAAAAATTCTATGTAATATGGTAGTTCATAATCAAAATAAAAAGCCGCACAAAATACTTAGATCATTGATTCAGATTTATTATCATCATTGACTGATGAAGTGAAATATTTTTATAATGAACCTAAAATTGCAAAGTACAAAAAATGTTGACAGTAAAAAGTTCTAAAAAGTTCTAACATTCTCATATTCTCCTTAGGAGAATGTGAGTTTTGAGACAATTCACAGATTCCACAATTTAAAATAAATACGAAAATGTGAGTTTTATACCACTTTTAAGATTTAAAATGGTGTAGTTCAACACGATGAACAAGATAACTATTACTAACTCTATTTCGAAAAATTATGGATAATGTGTTTTGCATCTGGACCCCTCATAAGAAAGACTAGGTACTGGTTGTGGCAACGAACGTTCAAGCAATGAAAACAGTCGATGTTTCTGAATGACACAAGGGATAGGTGTGTACATTATTAACACATTTTTACACCTCTTTTGTGGTCTCTCATATGTCCTTCCGTTAATGACATGACGGATTACGAGTCCGACCCTGCGTTGTGGCACATTTTCAGAACCCTAACTATTATTAAGAAATACAAGTCATATAAGATGTGAATACCAGCACAACATTAAATGTGAAGCTTTTTTTCCAAATATTTTTTGTGCTAGCTCAACAACTAATAGCTATATTAATATAATATAATAATAATAATAATAATATTCATACACCCAGGTTGCTTAAATTTGATAATTTTTTTACTACAATATTGATTGTTTTTTTTATTGCTTAATACAGAATTAAGCCTGTGAAATTCTGCGTCTGATAAGCCCAAGTTTAAGGTGGTATGTTGGGTGTGTGGAAAGATATCGCCAAAAAAAGTAAAATTGCAATGTTTCCAAATAACCGTCAAAAACTCCAAAAAATAATAAGTTGTTGGCCTCCTATTAAAGGGAAATCTTCAGAGCATCTGTCTGACATCTGTCTTACAGAGCCATTTTGAAAAAAAAAAACCTAGACATGAAAAAGTCGTATAAAAAAATATTATAGAAATTCAAAAAAGTACGGTGCGCCACACATAACTAAAGTAATTAACGGGTTAATAATTTATATGTCTACATTTTTATAAAACCTATAGTAGTAGTTATGTAAATAGAGGATGGTGCTATTGAATGATATTTTTGGTTTAACTTTAGAAAATTTTTCATGTCTAGGAATTTTTTTCCAAAATAGTTCAGTCAGGCATCATATAGATACTCGAAAGATTTCCCTTTATTTGAGTGCAAGAAAAGGATTTAATACTTCTGGAGTTAATTACGAGTTTTTTGAAAACAATCGCAATTTTACTTTTGTAGCAATATCTTTTCATGCAATCGATATATCAGCTTTAACACGGACTGGACAAGAAGATAAATATACGGATGGATGGATGGAATCCTAACGAATTGTCATACAAAGACAAGAATATTTGCGACAAATAAAAAATATTTGAAAATGAAATGAAAACAAGTACAGTAAAAAATATATTTATAAAATAATTCACATTCATTGTCCTTAAACTACGAGTAATTCTTATTCTCTTTTTGACCTGACGTATAGGCGTATAGCCTAACACTAATAACATTATAACATAACAGAGAATGAATATGAGAAATAAGAGAAACAAATATAGACACACAAACTTACAAGTTATTCAAGAAGTTATTAATATTTTGATACTTTGAAACAATTACTGTTGTTAAAATACTTGAACACTGCCGGCAGTACTAAAATAATTTTTAACGCCACTGGATCGGTTTTATCGAGACTGTCTCGTCAAAGACACCAGCTTTGCCGCCTTTTTTCATCTGTTCAATTATCAGTCAATGTTCAATTTAGTCCTTAAATTAGACACAATACATACATACATATGTAAGTAGGTTCTAGGTAGGTATTTACATACGTATGTATAAATTCTGCGTCACCCTCTGCACCGATACCCTGCCCACGAGTTCCACGCGGTTACCATCCATCGGCGACGTGATTAAAAGCCGCAACTTCTGTCCTCGATGAGTATCTCAGGAATCCCCGCGCCCGTCGGTGGTGTCTGTGCGCCTCGCTAATTCCAGAAGGCCCTTTTCCGCTAATTACACCCAGGTACGGCGTCACGTGGACCGCGCGGTGCGTGTGCCACAATTACACAATCAAGTGTGCGTGCGTGGCGCCACTCAGCGCGCATGCCCGGGTGGGCATGTCCTCCAACGCGATCTACGACTCTAGAGTAGGGCAGACGATCGGCATTCAGCGTGCGAACTTCATCGTGAGAGTTTGTCGTATTGCTCCGCGCGCTTCTCGCGTATACTGCGTCATACATACACACACCGTGTTTATCTCTTCCGAAATTTCGGGCCGCTCTATCTTACGAGATTATCATCTGGCGGAAAATGGAATCGTACCGGTCGGCCGACGCCGTTGCCAGTGCCCTATAGTTTGTGGTTACACAGGACAACGCCAGTGTTTGCTAAGTGCGCGATTTTTCGTGGAAGACACTGTCTTTGGACGAACGATCCGACGTATCGCATCGAATCCGGCGAATCGAGAGATGAACATACGCAACTAATAAATAAATAACGAGTGAATCTGTGCTGGGAATCTTGTGCGCCGCGAGTGGTGTCCGACGAATTGCGCCGCAAAGTATATTTAGGTACTGCTGCTCGCCGAAAACGGTCCGGCCGAGAGTTGTATAACCTGGTGAGGCCGCAGAACTACTTGTCACTTCACCTGTGACCGCAGCGTGGTCAGAGCGAGCGAGCCAGTGGACCCCCGAGCAGTCGGCGCGCACTTTTTCGTCTTTCCCTCGATCGCCGTTCACTCAGTTTTTATGAACGGGGGGTACGCCGCGTGGCCCGTCCAGCAGAAGATGAATCTGAACATCATGGAGACGCTCGACGAGCACGGCTTCGAGCCGCAGACCCGCGCGCGTTCCAACACGTGGCCGCTGCCGCGGCCCGAGAACTACGTGGAGCCGGGCGAGGTGGAGGCGGGGGGCGGCGGCGTCGGCGGCGGCAACAAGTGCGCGGGACTGCCGGTGCCGGTGCCGGCGGCCGCGTCCGCCGTGCCGGCCAAGAAGAACTCGAGCCGCCGCAACGCCTGGGGCAACCTCAGCTACGCGGACCTCATCACCCAGGCGATCACCACGTCGCCCGACAAGAGGCTGACGCTGTCCCAGATCTACGAGTGGATGGTGCAGAACGTGCCCTATTTCAAGGACAAGGGCGACAGCAACAGCTCGGCAGGATGGAAGGTGCGTCTCTAATCTAGCCTAGCGCTCGGGTCCACATCTAACCGATAAAACAGAAATAAGCAAACGTTTTTAAAACAAAACAAGAAGCACACTGCAGTTTACACTGCATACCTACACAAATTTTAATTCAGAGCAAAACATTACGTGGCCACGAAAAGCAAACGAAGCCCTGTTTTGTTTTCAATAGTCCACACCACAATCACACTACGCAGTTGTCGAAAACCGCGACAAAACAAAAACGGTGTGGACCCGGCATAACTTGATATTGTCGTCATAAGCGATTACTCATTGTGCCGGGTTTACGTCTAACAAAACGGAAACAAACAACAAAAACGCAACGTTTCGATATTCTTTTAAAACAAAACAGTAAAGACACACTCATCAAGTCCACACTGAAAATTGTATCTTCAAATTTAGAACAAAACACGAACCACCTCAAGCAAGGGACTATGTTTTGTTTTCAATAGTTCACACTGCTTCGTTGTAGTTGCTCAGGTGTAACCAGGACAAAACAGAAACCCAGACAGAAAACCCTTTGATATTTTCCGACAACACACGGTTTTTTAAATATTGCCATTTTGTCTGAAATTCTTGGAAAACATCAAGTTGCTGTTTTGTTTATATTTTGTTTATTTGGTGTGGACCCAGCATTAGATTGACACATTCACTTCTTGCTTTCAGTTGTAACTTTTGATTCCTGATCATGTGGTTGAGGATTAAATAAATCCGAGATATGTAGATCCATACTGTCTAGACTCTAGGGTGACCATAATTCAATAGTTAACTCAAATAGAGGGCAAACGTTCAAAAGTCATTGAAATGATAATAAAATTTGAGATAATAAAAATTAAATTTTATTTGATAACTTTTATTGTAAGTAAAAAAACAAATATCACAAGCAAACTATTTATTTCATGGGCGCTGACCGAGCAATGTTTACTTAGATACGTAATAAACGGAGAACGGACGATCGTGTTCTTATAGTTCATTTCTTATGTTGGTAGTTGGCTAGCTAAAAAGAGGACTTTTCGTATATAGTGCCGAAATATATACCGGACAAAAATTATAACGTCAAAAAGAGGACTTGTCCGGGTAAAAAAAGAGGACAAGGAAGTCTGATCAACCTAGTCTGGACAAAAGACTTGTCAAAGGGGTTATTGGGAATCCTAAGTGATACGAGCAGGAACATTGAAAAGATGCACGAGAATGAACGGGAGAGACATTAAGTACAATATTAATTACAGATAAAGGCTCTTTCATATTGTGTCAATGTAGTGACCATGTAGGTACTTGTAATATACCAACCTGCCATTCGTTAAAATGTTACATTACAGACAAATGCTCAAGCCAGTGTCTGCTCACTTTATTTGAAACAAAACATGGAACTTAAAGAAACCGCTGTTTGCGACACCTTGGTTCTACAAACCTGTCTACTTAATTAGACCATGATTAAAGCGTTTTCGATGTTCTGTTACAAGTGACTGTTGTAATCTATGGGATCCTTAAAAACACGGTGCAGAACTTGTACAGAAATTGTGATTATGTTCCAGCCAATGTTATTTGTTATCATTCTTTATTTACGGTATAGCAAGGTGTAGGTCATATCACCTAATTAAAAGGGGTTAAAAAAATGACAGTCTATTACAGCCACATATGTAAATAAATGTTAATGATGATTCTTGTTTCAAAAACTTTTGTTTCGATATGGTCATTACCACATCATTAATTCATTGTTTTTAATTTTTGTATGGGTACTCGTACTCCATTGAGCTTCATCGGCCGGCCCTCTTGGGTCGTTGTCCCTTAACCCGTAGGAGCGCTAATGTTTTCAGAAATGGGACCTAAATCAAATTAACACATTTAAAATGCGTAACTGCTATTTAGAAATTGTTATCATCTAATCTGTAACTTCTTCAACATCCTATCGACAAATTAACATATAGTCTATTTATATGAGTTAATTTATCAAGTAATTCTATCGACAAGTTAACCGCACAATATTGTATATTATACAGCATGTGTTAGGCCAACATCGGTCGGTTGTGAAAACGGACAAATTCAACACTTCTCGTTCTAACGACTAGCGTAGCATGGTGAGAGAACCGGTCTTATTACCCCACTACCTTCTTATCTGTTGTCTCACTTCTGTTTGTCCTTTTTCATAACTGGCCGATGTCGGCTTTACACAAGCAGTATACTTAATAATTTATATTTCAGGGAATAATATTGTTGTCTTAGTCTTAATAAATATAAGGAAACATATTTTTTGAGCGTCATGTTTTAAAAAATGTAAACACGTTTTTAACAAATTGGTTGCAGCATGTGCGCGAAAATACACGCTAGATTTAGATCTTCAATTGAAATGTTAATGTTAACGAACCCGGTATGGAATAAACAAAGTTAATTGAACTACCATGCTTTGAAGAATTCGATTTGATTGATCCTGCAAATATACTTTTAATTAAATGAAATGCGTTTACGGTAGTAGGTATACTGGTTATATATGATGATTGCAAAGTGGCAAAGTGCAAAAATAGGGTCGCTAATCCTATGAGTAGGTAGGTACATTGTAATAATAGGGTTAAGAGGAAATATTGCATTTTTCCTTTCTTATATTGCGTGCGCTCATTTGTATAGCAGACCTTAAACTTATAATAAACATTAAAAATTCCACAAAAACAAAGCGTCCCCTCAAAAAGCGACAGATTGAACGATAAGCGAATGGACAGGACCGTATTCCAAATTATTTATATAATTAATTGGAAGATGACCAAAACACTACATTTCATAAAACACAGACTAAATGCCACTAGTAAAAATGTCACTGTATTCACAACATTGAACACAATAATTTACAAACACAATCTGAACTCTCAATCGCACTCCCGAGGTCACATCCTCGGTCACATCCTCGGTCACATCTGTTTTATGCTAGTCTGGACTGCTCTCGATCTAGGCCGAGGTCCGAAGGCTAGACTGAAGTCCGAATTACAAAGCACAAATTCTATAAAAACAATGTGCCAAACTAACAAGGAAGGTACTCGGACCCGAACTCTCCGATTTCAGTGATTTTTATATATGTTGTAGAACATGAAAAAATAAGACGTATTTTTTTATGTGCCGAAAAACATTCTGAGGGAGTGAAAATAACCCCTAAAGTTTGCCCCCAAAAACACATTTTTTTAAATATCTCGAATTCAATTAAATTTTTTTCGATGACACAAAATGGACATTGTTCCTTATAAAAAGTAATATTAATCCGTTATGATTTGATTATTAAATGTTGCAACCCCCTATTTTTTAGGGGGTGAAATGTATTTTTTTTTTTAGTTTTCGATAATAAAAATTCGCAAATTGCTTGAAAAATAATATTTTTGTATATTTGATGTCAAAATAAAGTTTACGTGTTTCGGCATTTTCCTTAAAAATACCCCCAAAAGGGGTGAACCACCCCTAACACAATTAAATTATTCCAGGCATTAAATTTTCGTGAAAATTGGTATACGGGGGTTTTCGAAGATGCTGATCACAAATCTGTAGTTGGATCCTGTGAATTCAAAATGGCGGGTCCAATATGGCCGACCAATTTTTTTCAAAAATGAAATTTTCTTAATGCGACTAAATTTTTATTTATTTATGCAACTAAATCTTTAATAAGCGACTTTTTTGCGACCTTTATGCGACTAACATCTTTAATAAGCACGTCCCTAAAACTAATTATGGATATAATTGCCCCGGTCGACAGCTCCAGTTACTCGGGCACGTACAGGACGTTCTTTTAGTTTTTGGCCGAAGGGTCCCACGCCCATCGCCTACTGCGAGCGATGCGCAGTAGGCGATGCGCCTACTTATGATTTTGGCTAGAGGGGTTTTGCTGGTTCTCCTTATGCTGTGATATTTTCACTGGTTTCGTTGGAATTGTTTTTAACTAAAAATAAAGACAGCACAATATATGTAACAACAACTGGTTTTAAAAATAAAGTTAGTTAACCTTTAGATAGATAACCTTTTGTACATGGACATCAGTCAGGATTACCTTTCAAAATGATGAATGATGATAGTATTTCAATAAAATATCAACAATACAATACAATACAATAATAAAAGTAGTAGTATTTTCCTAATGAAAAAAAAAAATAGTTATCATACGGCTATATTAAATCACCTATATTTTTAATAAGCCATATTGTAACATTTGTGTGAAAATAAACAAATCAAAATTTATTTTTATACTTATTTATTAATTTGTTTAAAGAGGTCGTAAGCAATTCATATTCTATTTTCTTCTTTTTATAAAAAGAAAACAAGTTGATCAATCATTAAATAAGATTAATAAAATTTAAAAAAAAATTCATGAAATTTTCCGTCGTTACAACGATCGCCATTTTTATTCTTATCAACATTTTCAATTACCCTACGTCACGGCACGTAATAAAAATCAAATTTTTCGACAATATTCACTTTGGATGAATTAGGTAGGTCAAAAATTATTTGGACAAAGCTGTCAACGCGGTACAAAAAACGCTATTTTAGCCACTGTAAAATGTCTATTGATCAATCTGCTTTCTTTTTATAAAAATACTAGCGACCCGCCCCGGCTTCGCACGGAAATATAAAAAATGGTTATTGTGGTTTATCCCTAAGAGATAGACATATACCATCGCGGACTTTTTTTGTAGACCTTTTTAAGGTGTACAATATTGTAGTACATTATTTTGATGTATCTCGTAGGGTTCAGCCAGCGTTTGCAATGTAAGCGCAAAAAAATGTGTTTATTTACGACATCACATTAGAAACCCCTAAAATTATCAGTGTTTCTCTACTATATTATGCATGTATTATACATACCTTCCTCTTGAATCACTCGATCTATTAAAAAAAACCGCATCAAAATCCGTTGCGTAGTTTTAAAGATCTAAGCATGCATATGTAGTAGATAGATAGATAGATAGGGACAGACAGCGGGAAGCGACTTTGTTTTATACTGTTATGAAGAAAATAGAATTTGAATAGCCACCTTACACTACACAACCCTCTTAACAAACATACAAAGTTTCAATATTAGTATAGTATTGTCCTATTTTTAATTGAAAATGATAAATACACCTGGGGAACAAAAAAAGCGGTGCAACTTTATGATTACATGGGCGTGCATATATCTTTTATAAATTCGAAAATTGTGAAATAATTTTTTTCATTCAAATCAATATAGGAGATTAAAATTAGCCTGCATACAAAACTCTTAATATTTGTAATATAATTTGCTGTAAATAATGCTCATTTACCCAGACAATCTCAAAAAATTGCCTGTGTTAATAAACCTAGCTGAAATACACGTCACTGGCATCTTAAACAAGTGGAATTCTTAAAGTCGTAAATCATTTTAACGAAGTCGTAAATCATTTTAACGACGTCATAAAAATTTTATGGCACATTGGACCGAATAAGTATTTAAGGAGTATTAGATACAAAGCAATCCAATAGTATACTGGATCGGCATTCCAGTTGCCGGCTCTTCAAAATTTCAGTAATATACATAAAGTTGTTTTAATTTATAATTATTTTTTCCAGCGATGTTAAACGCTTTATTTTAATGCTAACTAATAAATTTATATCTATGTATTTTTTTAAAAATATTTCCAAACTAGCTTTCACGAACTAACAGTTTACTGAAGTATGAAGTATACTTTGTTTTTTTCTACCTATTTTCAATTTAGAATGGAAATACAGTACCTATATTCATGTTTAATCCTTGATATTTGATGTAAGTACCACATTTTAATTATTGATACTATAAGTTTTTATCAAATCAAAATCTAAAATATTCTTTAATTTTCGTACTTTTTTTGCGAAATGGAAATTTTTTCACGTGTTGCACGCCATATTGGACCTGACACATCGTTTTTTTTATCAATTGAGTGGTTAATTCTTAACAAGAAACCATGGAAATTGAAACGTAAAAAAAATTAAGAAAATTTCAGGTTTCTAAAAATAATTGGTTGGCCACATTGGAGGCAATTCGACTACAGATTTGTAATCAGCACCTACGAATACCCCCGTATAACAATTTTCACGAAAATATAATGGCTGGAATAATTTAATTGTGTTAGGGTGGTTCACCCCTTTTGCGGGTATTTTTAAGGAAAATGCCGAAACATGTAAACTTAATTTTGACGTCAAGTATACAAAAATATTATTTTTCAAGCAATTTACGAATTTTCGTTATCGAAAATTACAAAAAAAAATTACATATCACCCCCTAAAAAATAGGGGTTACAACATTTAATAATCAAATCATAACGGATTAATAGTACTTTTTATAAGGAACAATGTCCATTTTGTTTCATCGAAAAAAATTGAATTGAATTCGGGATATTTAAAAAAATGTGTTTTGGGGGTAAACTTTAGGGATTATTTTCATCCCCTTAGAATCTTTTTCGGCACATAAAAAAATACGTGTCTCTTATTTTTTCATGTTCTACAACATACACAAAAATCATTGAAATCGGAGAGTTCGGGTCCGGTACCTTCCTTGTATGTAAAATGACCGGGTGTGACGATGAGCGGGCTGTATCCTTATCGTTTTATTATCACTCATTTAATTTGTTTTTGGTGAAGTATAAGTAGGTACGCACACAGTACATACCTAGATAATGATAAATTGTAAAAAGATCACGTATAGTCGAAATGGTATTTGAAAAAATACGAGCACATAAACAAATAGTACTAAAATACTAATTATTGTATGAGTCATACTGATTTGTTGTTTTCTCTTTATCTGAACTCTGTATTTGTACGTTTATTTAGACAGGGTTTATTTGCCAGTTGGTATAAGCATCACAGTAAATATTACAGAATTTGGTGTAAAGTAAACGCCCAAGTAAGATTAAAATTATAATTAATAAGTATAATTATATAATATAAGTAATATAGTATAAGTAATTATTTACGGTAAATATAATATGTTCTTGTTTAATCTACATTTCATATAGTAATGCTGATTAAGGGTGATTTTAAACGCATTTATTTTACTAGTAAGTTCGACTGGTTTGTACAATATGTATAAATAATGTAATAATAAAAGAAAACACGTTTCAGTCGCAGACTCGGTTGTACGGATTTTACCTCCAGCGCTTAACCTCTACTTCATTTTTTTCCGAGTTAAAATACTTCGAAAATCTTTCGTTAAAAATGACGGAGCGTGACGACTGTTCCAGTTCGGATGGCGTGAAAAACTTTTACTATTTCGTATTTACGCACTGTACCTAATGTTAAAGGTTATGTTTTAAAAATACATTAGAATTCGATACAAATCTCGACGTTTGCAGAACATTTTAGGCCTATTTAGTCAATACAAATTTTTAAAAATGTGTCAGTTATACTGTACTTCCGCTCCACTTCATAGATATGGAAATAAAACTATATTCTACCTTTTAAATAATAAAGGCAGGTAATCAGGTAATCACATTTGATAATTTAGAAACACTTTTGAAAGTGTGAAAATCGAGAAAGTTGATACACTCATGAGAGATGCTGCACCACCACCACTAGCCCTGTGAAGTTGGCACCCCTGAATTGGAAAATAAAGACTTTCGTTATCTATATCGTTTGCCCATCGTATGCCCATGTTTGCCCAATAGACATTTTTTTTTGCCCACCAACGGAAAAATAAAAAAAATAAAAAAAATAAATCCGAAAAACAAAACATATTCGTTTGCCCTCGTTTGCCCTCGTTTGCCCAGTGAATTTTATGTGAAGTATTTGCCCACCTTTCAAAAAAAAAAAATCGAAAAATAAAAAAAATTACATCAATGAAAAAATTAAAAAAAAAACGTATTTCCTTGGGACCATTCGTTTGTCCAGGGTTTGCCCACGTTTGCCCAGTGAATAGTTTTATTTGCCCACTTCTCAAAACAAAAAAAATCGAAAAATTAAAAAAAAAATTCCATCAATGAAAAAATGAGAAGAAACGTATTTCCTTGAGACGATTCGTTTGCTCAGGATTTATCCAACGTATGCCCAAGTGTTATATTCGCTTTCCCAATTTTAATTAACCATAAAATGGGAAAATAAAATTCTTCCGCAGAACGGCGGCAGAAAAAAGTCTCGTTAACCAAGGGAATTTAAGCTGGACAGACAAAATTCTGGTCTGGCAAACGAAAATGAGACTGGGCAAACGAAAATTAACGCTGTGCAAACCAAATTCAGGTTGAACAAACGAAATTGTGGGTGGGCCAACGAAGTTCATGCTAAACAAAAGAGAAATTCAGGCTGGGCAAACGAAATTCAGGACGGGCAAACAAAAATAAGGGCTGGTACCCAAAATTTCGTTTTACCCAGCCCTTATTTTCGTTTGCCCACCCTAAATTTCGTTTGCCCAGCCTTTATTTTCGTTTGCCCAACCCTTATTTTTGTTTGCCCGTCCTGAATTTCGTTTGACCAGCCTGAATTTCTGTTTGTTTAGCATGAACTTTGTTGGCCCACCCTCAATTTCGTTTGTTCAACCTGAATTTGGTTTACCCAGCGTTTATTTTCGTTTGCCAGACCAGGATTTTGTCTGCCCAGCTTGAATTCCCTTGATTAATGAGATTTTTTTCTGTCGCCGTTCTGCGGAGGAATTTTATTTTCCCATTCTATGGTTAATTAAAATTGGGAACACTTGGGCATACGTTGGATAAATCCTGGGCAAATGAATCGTCTCAATGAAATACGTTTCTTGATAGAATTTTTTTTATTTTCCGATTTTTTTTAAAGGTAGGCAAATAAAACTATTCACTGGCCAAACGTGGGCAAACCCTGGGCAAACGAATGGTCCCAAGAAAATACGTTTTTTCTCATTTTTTCATTGATGGATTTTTTTGTATTTCTCAATTTTTTTTTGTTGAAAGGTGGGCACATAAAACTATTCACTGGGCAAACGTGGGCAAACCTTGAGCAAACGAGGGCAAACCCTGGGCAAACGAATGGTGTAGCGAAACCACGTTTTTTTTTTAATGATTTGTTTTTCGGATTTTTTTTTATTTTTTGATTTTTCCGTTTTCAGTTGGTGGGCAAAAAAATTGTCTACTGGGCAAACATGGACATACGTTGGGCAAACGATATAGATAACGAAATTCTTTATTTTCCAATTCAGGGGTGCCAACTTCACAGGGCTACCACCACGCATCAAATTACACATAACTTTAAATTTAATGGCAGCAATCGATAGCAGCTGAAAGAATTCGCTGTAAATCGCTTGACTCAATTAAGTAAATTTGTTTACACTGGTAGAGTGACAGGAAAGTACAAGTAGAGTGCGGAGAGGGAGAGGGAGTGCGTGTTAGCAGAGTGTGCAATACCTCTTGTGCTATCCACCCCACACTGCACAAATTAATTCACTTGTTTTTTTAATTCGATCTTGAATATATTAGAATGGAAATTGTATATTTCCATTCTAATTTTTATTGTTTGTTGCTATTTACCCATTCAAGACGAATTTAGGGATAGGTATGTTTAATGTGGTAATCTTATGAACCTGTCTGTAAATTCTTCTTGAAGGGCTAAATAACAACAGATATAAACTACAGTCGGCAACAAAGGCCATAATACATATACCTACTTTTTTGAAGGTTGCTTAAGCTGATTACATTATTTTTTTGCCTATGAAATTTTGCGTTTACTAAACTCAAGTTGAAGGTGATATGTCAATTGTGTGAAAATATATCGCTAAAGAAGTAAAATTGCATGTTTTAAAAAAAAACTGTTAATAACCGAAAATATTAAATAATTTTCAGTTCGTGATCTCAAGTAAAAAGTAAATTTTCAGAATCTCACTAACTGAGCTACTTTGGAAAAAAGTTTATGAGATATGGAAAATTTCTAAAATTGAACGAAAGACATAAAAATTCAAAACACTTCCTTAGTATATTTTTCATAAAAATAACTGTTCATGCAATTTTAATATATGTAACACAGTGCTAGAGGAATACTAATACGTTATTTTTTTTGGATGTATGGCATATGTACAGGATTTTTTTGAATTTCTATGATATTTTTGGTTGAATTTCAGAAATTTTTCATGTCTAGGAAAAAGTCTTCAAAATGGCCCAATTGGTTAGACATATAGGTACTCTGAAGATTCCTCTTTAACATGAGTCCAAGAACTTTGCAAATGATTTAATACTTTCGGAGTTATTTACGATTTTTTCAAACATTGCGTTTTTACATTTTTAGGGATATATTTTGACAGAATGGACATATTACCTTGGGCTTATTAGACATAGAACTTCATGATATAAGCAAAAAAAAAAAAAACTACCGTAGTGCAAAAATGATCAATATTTAAGCATTCATCAAAAAGTCGGTGTATGATGTGATGACTTTCGTTGCTGACTGTATATATGTATGTTGCCATTAAAAAATCGAGATGGCTGCCATGTGTAAAAACAACAGAATTAATTTGTCTACCAGTTGCAGATAAATTAAAAAAAAGGCAGCACCGTTTCCAGCCTTTTTAACGACCCTGTGTATTGGTAACGTGTTTATTTTTTTGTATTAATTTGTAACGCGTATTTATAAATTTGTATGTCCGAATCTGATATTTTGTATAAAAAATTAATTTTACGTCTGTAAAATAGTTGATCGGTATAATTACGTATCTCGTATTTCCTGTTTAGCTAGACGTGAATAAAACCGACTATTTATATCGCAATTCCACGAATGCCCGACTATATTTTTTGCACCGAATTTATTATATATTAGGCGACAAAAACGTTTGTTGTTTTGTACATCGGTAATTTTGTTGATAACATGTAGAATAAATGTTAATCCCTCGGATATTTCGATAGGTGTTATTCGGTGTTTGCCATGTTGTTGCGTAAAATAATGGAATTTTTCCTATTTTGTGTACAGGTTTCGCTTCAGAATTTAAAATATGTCAGCCGTAAAAATAATTCGAGAGTGGCCTTGCCTTACGCCCACCCAACTCATACTTAAAATACCCGTTGGGTATATTTCGTTTTGGCATTGTTTTTTTTATTATTATTATTACTATTATTTGAGTTATACTGGCATGTAACCAACACTTTTGTTATCGTTTTGATAGTCTTTTTAGCGCTTTCACTTACATTCTCAATCGAGTTTCTTTCATTTAGATTCACATAACATTGAATAGAATCATACATGTTCATGTACGGATCCACCCTGGATCCGTGAGAATTTCCTTCTCCATTTTCTCAGTAATTTTTCTTGTCATTTTTAGAGCTACGAAAAAGTTTACAGGAGAAACTTTTCTTCCTGAAATCAGAAAATCAATTTGAGGAAAATTGTATCATCTCTGTTTAACCTTTAGAGGGACGGCTATTTGGGGCTTATGATACCTGTAGGAAAATGCATAAAAAAGTATCTTATATCACAGATTGATCATGGGTAAAGTGTTGATCATAGGTTGGGCCAGTAACATGTTTTCTCGTCCGAAAGGAATCCTGAAACGAAAAGTGGATTATAATAATGAAAGTACATATGTCGAGCAGAGATTTGGAGTTAGTAATTGTGATTCAGACTTCTGCAATTCAAAATGGTGGATATAAGATGGCGGATTCAAGATAACGGATTCAGGATGTCTTATAATATAAAAATGGTAGAAATAATAGAAAAATATACGTCACTGACTTTATTTGACGTATTTGATTTTAAATTTTTATATTTCAAAATGGCGGATTCAAGATAGCGATCGAAAAACAAAGATCACGATATACGAACTCTTGGGTACATATTTTCATCAATATTATCAAAATTTTCCACTCCTGTTTGGAAACAATCACTTGGCCCTATTATTTTTACCAATTGTACCAGTTTGTGAATCCATCCAACTGAATCGGTCGTATTGAATTCCAAAAATTTACTATCATGTTTGTCATTAGCAATTTCTAAATCGTAATAGAAAAACAAATTGATAGAGATTTTATTCCACAATTGATTGAATTAAACACTGCGTCGTCATATTGGGTCCACCATTTTGAATTTTTTTAAATAAAATTTTGGTTTCATAATCTCAAAAGCCCATGTGTACAGTTTTCAGTCCGATTTCGAGCAAATTTGAGATTTTTGCCCCCCCACCCTAAAACCCCAAAATAATGATGTTTGTACGAATGACAAATGCGAGGAACCTTGTCTTTAGGCCAGTATACTGGATTTCAGGTGTGTGAAGTTAGCACCCACAAATTGGAATTTTGAGTCCATTTCAGGGTCATTATTTTGACCAAGTTATGACCAGTTTTGACCAGTAAACAGTTTATTTTGACCACCTTTTGTTTCAAAATGCGGAGCAAAACTAAGTTTTTGAGCATTTTTTCAGTCTGCACCCCCAATTGGAATTTTGAACCGATTTCGGGCTCATTATTTTGACCAAGTTTTGACCAGTTAACAGTTTATTTTGACCACCTTTTGTTTCAAAATGCGGAGCAAAACTAAGTTTTTGAGCATTTTTTCAGTCCGCACCCCCAATTGGAATTTTGAGCCGATTTCAGGCTCAAGTTCAGTCAAGTTTTGAGTGGTGACCAGTCAAGTTTTGACTGGTGAGCAGTTTATTTTCAAAGTCAATTTTAAGCTCGATGTTTTGACCAAGTTTTGACTAGTATTAACCAGTTAATGAATAAATTTGGCCACCCCTTATTGTTAAAAAATTTGAATATTGTGACGATGTTGGGATGCTTTTCTTGATAATGGTTTGACCAGTTTTAACCCTCTTTTTACATAATATATTTTTTCAGCCCTCGGGTCGAAAAACGGGCGCTACCGGTCCAGGACGACAAATCACGTCTTTCCGCCCACGGACCGAAAAGCACTGCGTACCACGGTCGAAAAACGACTATATTTGTCCTTGATATATCTTGACGAGTGCTATATTTGTCCTCGTTTCGGTCACGCTCAAAAACTTAGTTTCGCTCCACATTTTCCAACTGCAGGTGGTCTAAATAAACTCTTTGCTGGTTAAAATTGCTCAAAACTTGGTCAAAATAATAAGCCCGAAATAGGCTCAAAATTCCAATTGGGGGTGCGGGCTGAAAAAAATGCTCAAAAACTTAGTTTTGCTCAGCATTTTGAAACAAAAGGTGGTCAAAATAAACTGTTTACTGGTCACAACTGGTTAAAACTTGGTCAAAATGATGAGCCCAAAATCGGTTCAAAATTCTAATTGCGGGGTGCGGACTGAAAAAATGCTCAAAAACTTAATTTTGCTCCGCATTTTGTAACAAAAGGTGGTCAAAATAAACTACTTAGTGGTTAAGACTTGGTCAAAATAATGAGCCCAAAATCGCTCAAAATTCCAATTGGGGGGTGCGGACTGAAAAAATGCTCATAAACTTAGTTTTGCTCCGCATTTTGAAACAAAAGGTGGTCAAAATAAACTGTTTACTGGTCAAAACGGGTCAAAACTTGTTCAAAATAATGAGCCCAAAATCGGCTCAAAATTCTAATCGGGGGATGCGGACTGAAAAAATGCTCAAAAACTTAGTTTTGCTCCGCATTTTGAAACAAAAGGTGGTCAAATCGTCCATAGGTTAATTAACATTTTTTTTTATAAAACATCCTGAATTTACGCGTCGAATTCCGCTTGTTCTTCTGATTACAACAATATAACATATGTCGTAGTTTTTTTTAGTAGTTTTGTCAGTGGGGGTTGCTGCTAGAAATTGCAGGTTTGCGAAACCTCCAAAAAAATCGTCAAGAAACTCTACTTTTATTTTTAAAAATTTTAATCGTAATAAAAGTAGTTAATTTATGACATAAACATACATATTTTTCGCTACCCGTTGTACATACCTCATAACAAACAACACCACTGTATCGAAGTTTTGAGGCTAGAAAAAGAAGAATCAAGAAATATTGACAAACATATTCCTTCCATTAACAAATATTTTTTTTATCGTGTGCATGCTAAATTCAATTTAACCATTAGATACTACGAACTCCACTTAGCAATTTTGGAGTGTTTGCGCCTGACAATGTGCATTGCTGTTATTGTAATAAATGCATCGTAAAAAAGACAGTCATCAGTTTTAATATGCGCGGCCTTGAACGCGAATAACACCGACTTCTAATGGCAATCCGACGCGTCATTCGATTATTATAAAAGCGTATAAGGTACACATCTACATGCTATACGAATACAAATCTACAGTGTTTAGAGAAAAAAAATGAAAATCGTAAAATTACCGCGCAATTGGTACGGGAACGAAAATCTGCTGGGATTGGATGAATGTAGTGATAATTGATACCGATGTTGTAATGTCAATGGATTTTGACAACATTACGTACCTAATTTTTTCTTGGTCTATTTTTTTTAGAGGAGTAAGCTTTAAATGGACGGTTTTTGAATACTTTCAAAACCTTTTCAACGCGATTTCTGACAAAAGATAAAATGCTATGAACATTACGAATAAAAAATATGCATCTGATCTTGGCCATAAGCACTTCTTGATTAAGCTATCCAAAACATACCTACATAGGTTATAGGTTTGATTGCAATAAAGATTCGGAAGCTTGTCAAGTTATCTTAGACGGCACCATGACATTTTAGCGATATATTGTAGCACTCCCAAGATCGTTTTAGTACACATTACCTTAATCATTCACATTATACACCTCGATAAGGGGAACTTTGCATATTATTATTATTATTATTATTATAAAAGTATAGAGTTAAGGTACGTACTAGTTTTTTAGATAT
This sequence comes from Aromia moschata, assembly GCA_029963805.1. Classification (NCBI taxonomy): domain Eukaryota; kingdom Metazoa; phylum Arthropoda; class Insecta; order Coleoptera; family Cerambycidae; genus Aromia; species Aromia moschata. The sequence goes on along the minus strand of JAPWTK010000054.1, from coordinate 1,938,203 downwards.
TTCATCTCGAGAATTTGAAATCTGTATTGTTTGGCCTTCAAACTGACGTGACACATGAAATGAAATCATGTTCTCCAAGCAGAATCACTACGTTGCCAAACCAGTTAGAAGTTAGACTCTTACATACATACGAGGTGTGTGAATTAAGTAATTAGACTGATTTTTAAATTTTTAAAGTATAAATTATTAAAGTATAATTACAATTTAGTATTGTCTCCTTCAAAACAACTTCCTTGGGAAGCCACGCAGCGCTGGAGACGGTTCTTCCATTCCTCATAGTAGTGCTGGAACTCATATACTGGAATAGCCTTTAGCTGGTCGGTTACAGTCGTTTGAATGTTTTCTATGGTCCCAAAATGACTTCCCTTGAGGTGATTTTTCAATCTCGGGAGGAGAAAAAAGTCACAAGGACTCAAGTCAGGTGAATAAGGAGGCTGAGGAGCCACATGAATATTTTTACTGGCTAAAAACTCGTTTATTGAAATGACTGTGTGACAAGGCGTATGTGATGCAACAAATGTTGCATCATGACAATGCGCCTTTTGTTCTTGATGTTGTTCTTCCACAGTTGTTCTTGATGTTTGGTCTCACGCGCATGACCCTTTTTCTAAGTTTTTCAAGAACCTCTGTAAAAGTATTGTTTTACTGTTTGGCCTGGAGGTACAAACTCTTTGTGGACAATTCCCTGGTTATCAAAAAAGCACATCAGCATGCATTTGATCTTCGAGTTGCGCATTCTCGACTTGCTGTTTTGGGTCTTGGAGAGCTTGAAGTGTGCCATTCCATGCTTTGGCGTTTGGTTTCCGGGTCGTACTCAAACACCCAAGTCTCATCACCAGTCCATAAAATGGGGATCATTTTCAATCGATTCGAAAAAGTCAAGACACCTTTCTCTCCTGATGTCCAATTGTTCCTGCGAAAGGGTTTTTGGAACGATTTTTGTGCAGATTTTTCTCATCGCAATTCGTTAGTCAAAATCTGATGAACAGTGGTGTGATTCAAATTTAACTATTCCCCGATCATTCTTGTCGTCAACCGACGGTCTGAACGCACAAGATCGCGTTTTCTGTCGACATTTTCATTGGTTCTTAAAGATGAAGGTCTTACGCTGCGTGGTTCATCTTCAATCGACTCTCTTCCTTCTAAGAATGCCTTAAACCACCGAAAAACCTGGGCTCTTGAAAAAAACACTATCTCCGTAGGCGTGCTGAAGTTTTGTAAAAGTATCCGTTGCGCTATAAAATCTAATAGCACACCGTTGCTCAAAATTAATGTCACTCATTTTTAAAACGCACTAGAAAAAACCGGTTTACGAAAACAGTCACAAAGAACAAACAAATGACTCAACAAGTTCAAACTTGTACTGAAGGTGCATTACATGTTAACCTACCGCCCGCGACCCGCCTTTCCAAAACCGGTCTCCGCAGTATTGCTAGATCGGGCGCTACATTTGCCAGTCTCATTACTTAATTTACACACATCGTATGTTTGTCTGTGTGTATACTATAAAATAATCTTTCTATTTTGACTCAACAGGTCTTCTCTCAAAATTTGGGCGACCATTTTCATATCTGGATAAACTGTTGCTGATTTTGTCCTGGAAGGTTTATCTATTAGTACAAGATCCCGACCTAAGTCGACCTCCCCTCATTCCTTTTCCTAATTAAATATATATTTTATACAATAAAATGTATAAATTAATACAATGTGCTAGGGTTGCCGCGCCATATCCGCGAAAGGCTATTTTTAATTAAAAATTATTTAATGCAATTTTTTGTGGTCATTATGGTCATTCTTTTTCTTAAAAAAATAGTACCATTCGAAAACCAAAGATGTACATAAAACGTCAAAGTATGGTTGCCTACCATTTTTCCCGCCGTATACGGGGTTGCCAGGTGTAAACAGGTAAACTGATATTAGTAAATTACCCTCATCGTTTTTCGTAATCAATTATATATGAAAATGTTGTTAATTTTATTGCGGATATGATGGTATGGGGTTGCCTTTGCGAAAGTGCGCAGAGTCTAGCGTTGCCGCGATTTAAAGTATGAATAATCGAGTAAGAGATACGGCGCGACGGAGAGCACTGCACGTATTAATGTCCTTCTCTATCACATATTAATACCTATATGTGATAGAGAAGGACACAGAAGTGTTCTGTGTTCTGGAGTAAATAATGAACAACAACAGTCATAATAAAAAAAATGATAATAATAATAATAGCAAATCGGCAGAGGGAGTGATGACCAGATTCACCAAGAACATCGCGGCATTAGGACAGTTTTATAATATTATTAGAAGTGGCCAGAAGGCAGTTGTACTACAAACGTGTCACATTGTTAGAAAGGTTTTGGGACAGGATGAATTTCCTACCCTCGCCTGAGTCTAAATGCATGTTGAATGGGTGAATGTTTTCCAGCGTTTACGCTGAGAAGTGTGAATATAAATGAATAATAATGAAATAATAGTATTTAAAAAGCGATAAAAGAGATGCAATATTTTAGCCGAAAATAACATATAAACTATATAACTGGTATATATAAATAACAAACTAAATAAAATGTATAAACAACAACAACAATATTAATAGTAATAATAATAATAATAATAATAATAATAATAATTTTAGTAATAAATATGAGAACGAGTTTGTTGCATTTGTATGTTTCCTTATTTTTTTGCGGTTTAACGCATGCAGAATTTCTGCTAGGTATATAAGTATATAGTAAATTAACAATAGATAAGTAACATACACTAATATATTTTAATTTATAAAACAAGGTCAATGAAAGAAAATAATTTTTGAATACAATTAATACATTTATTGTTACAAAAAAAATATATCGACTGCAGTGCTCTCCGTCGCTCCTTATCTCTTACTCAATTATTCATACTTTAAATCGCGGCAACCCTAGACTCTGCGCACTTTCGCAAAGGCAACCCTATACCATCATATCCGCAATAAAATTAACTACATTTTCATATATAAGTAATTCATTAGGAAAAACGATGAGGGTAATTTACTAATATCAGTTCACCTGTTTACAGCTGGCAACCCCGTATACGGCGGGAGAAGTGGTAGGCAACCTTACTTTGACATTTTATGTACATCTTTGGTTTTCGAATGGTACTATTTTTTTTAAGAAAAAGAATGACCGTAATGACCGCAAAAAATTGCGTTAAATAATTTTTAATTAAAAATAGCCTTGCGTGGATATGGCGCGGCAACGCTAGCACATTGTATTGCTTTATACATTTTATTGTATAAAATATATATTTAATTAGGAAAAAGGATGAGGGGAGGTCGACTTAGGTCGGGATCTTAGACTATATCATTCTACCGAGTTGCACGTGTAATTGTAAAGTCGTGTTATCGTTTCCTTTGCCACATTTCACATAGGTAATAAAAAAAGATTTCCTTAAGAATAATAATAATAACGATCTAATACCAAGTAAACGTTCTGTGTCTAGTTGATGAAATAAAGATTTTATCGTTCCACGTACGAGTATCTACTAACGTATTTAATAATATCAACCTATTAATAAATAAGGTTATATAACTTTGTATAACCTCTGGTTTCTGTGGTTTTTCATAGAAATGCCACTATTTACCTGGCTCAGCTTATGCATCATAGTATATAGTGTAGGGATCTCCATACAACTTTACATTTACAAGAAAATGTTTCTTTGACAAATTATAATTGAATTATGACACACGATGTTAGTGTGGAAAACAGTTATTAATAATAACTTGGGGAAGTTTATTTATATCCTTGCATGTTTATAAAAAGGATACTTATATAATTTTTTTTTCGATTAGAGAATGAAACCTTTTTATGTCTGCTGTTTATTCTTACATTCTTGCTGTTCAAACATGTACTCTTATGAATATCAAACAATATTTTATGTTGATTTGTTTAGTTATCACAGATGTTATTATTGAGCTATGTGCGGGTCAAAGTGTGAAACCAAGTCTGTTTTGAGGGAAATGATAAATTAAGCAATACACTTTGGGAAAATAAATCCATTTTTATGAGGTTATTGTCAATTTCTGGTAATCAACAAACAATCGCCTAATTACCAATTGCTTACGCACGCGTTTTATTAACATATCTTTTTATCGCCAAAAGTCAGAAGCGCGCGTTAAAAATAGGGGTCCATCCGATGTAGACCCACATTCAACAAGACATAATTTCATCATGTCCGGTTATCCCTATGTTGGTGACAAATCTGGGGTTATTATTCTAACTAGAAAATTGTTCTATATAGTTAGTAAACAGCTCATGCCGAATTTTTTTAATTTAGCATTCTCAGAAAGTGAGTATAGTGGGTTTAGTGATTGTAGTGCAAAGCAAATGATAACAGGTGGTTGCTGGTAGAACATTAAGTCAGCTTATCTATACTGGAGCATGGGACTCTTTACTTTAAGATGATTTTTAAATCCAAAAAAGAGGTCATTTATTATAGCCAAGTAATTTTAAACTAAAGTTGCGTTGAATTTTTTTTCTGCAAGGTCATGCTCTGAGCTTAATACTTACCCATAAAATCTGATGGAGTCCCATGCCTTATTACGAAGATATAAGAAATTTTAATTTCAACCAGCTGCCACCGGAACACAGAGAGAACACCAGTTGCGGTTTTATTTAAATACAATATCCGCTTAGTAAATTTTGTGTAAATGTATTGCGCTTTAAACTTTTCAGCCAAACGCTCTCACATTACGGTCATGGGATACGAGTCGAAAGCTTTTTTTTTAATGATCCATACTATTCTCATTGTATAAGTATCAAATTCGTATTCCGGGTTGAGAACGTCTAGGTGGCCTTGACTACTTAACGCTCTTGGAGTTGTCCCAGCCCAACCTTGGCTTCCACATGTAATCTGTATAGTTTTCCATGGTAATAGCTATATTTATTTCAAAAGCACAAGTCGCACAAATTGCCGTACAAGACTTACGATTATTGCCATTCATAATACGCATATTTTCATGTTTGCCACATGACAATTATAAAAATTCGGTTAGCGTATTGTACAGGGTGGGACAGTTTTGGGATAAATTAGCCGGTAATGAGTGTTACCTTAGTTTCTGTGCTCTGTTCCAAGATTAAGTAGTTCATCAGTCTGTGAAGTTGGCACCCCAAACTCCTTGGGCAAACTAATTCTATATGAATAAAATATAGGAACATTTGAATTTGGGGCTGCATTGGACTCTCAAATCGTATAAGATCGTTGAAAATGAAATATATTGTTTTAACCCAACTAGAATGCTATTGAACATTTGATTTCTCAAATGCATCATTTTCGAGGCACGGGACGCTTCCGAGACTTCTTGTTCACCCTGTATACGTACTTCGTAGTAAGTTGTTGCTAGTAGATTAACTTTTTTTATTCAACTAGTTTTTTTTCCTATTGGGCGCGGTTTCTAAAAAAAAAATGTAAAGAGCAATCCGTATTAGTTAAACCAGTTTCTATTAATTAATTTTTTTCGGATATAATTTGCGCGTCATACTTATACCGTGATTGGTATTATCAAAACTGTATATGAATCCAGTGGCGGCTCGTTGGTGTGTTACATGGGTGGGCACAGGGTGTGTCAGTAGGATTACTTATTAGCTACCAATGGCGCCGCAGGCGAAAATTTTTAAAATTTTCAAGGTCATGCGTTTTACTGACACTTCAGAAATTCAATGAAAAATTCTTTTATACAAAAATATAGACTTTCACAAGAATAAATTTTGGTATTTGGTAGCTTTTTTAAATAATATTTAGTCACGAATATTGAGGGCTTAAATATATTAAAATTATGGATGGCAACATGTGAAAAAAAATTTGATATAGTATCTTACCGTTATTTGTAGAGGAAATCAGCTCGCTTGTCCTTATTGTTCACAAAAAAGTTAATCGCCTTTTCATTAAAGTCCCGGATTTGTTTCACAAAATTTCATACAATTAATTATTTGGTTTAAAATATGTCTGTTTTTATCCACATTTTCATTGTGACGTCTTAAATTTTCACGATAAGCGCTATCAAGCTGTTGCCTTATGTCTACCTTTCCCAACACACTAAAATCTAAGATGTTATGTAAATGTTTTTCATTGTAGCTAGCATGTTTCTTAGCTCGTTCATTTAAATGTTTTTAAATCACTCACCCCTTCTTGAGTCCATGCACTTTGGTTGCTACTCATCACTAAACAAATAAAACAAAACAGTTTGTTTCTTTTAGGATACCCACTGTCTGTCATATATATGTGATAAAAATCAGTATTTGTCGTATAAAAGGAATAATAATTAGAATATGAATAGTTTGTCGTATACAATTAATTGATATTATTGTAACAGTAATATATAGTAAATTAACACAAAAGAAATATTTTCTATTGAAATTTGGGCTGGGCACGTGCCCCTGTGCCCTTTATCACCAGCCGCCACTGTATGAATCATTAATGCGTTGAATGGAGTTTAGTATCTAATTTGGTCTGCGTTTGCAGACATTTTGTAAAAAAAGTACCCCGAAAGTATTGAAATCGCGACACGTGAGATAAATAATATGTATCTGTCGTAGTTTGCCGTAGGTCATTGTATCAGCCTCAACAAACAAAATTAACTGATTTACATAAACAAAACATTCCAGCGCCAGTACGTAACACGGCTAGGTAACGTGGCTCCATACGTTCGACCAGTTGTCGCAAATTTGTTTAATGAGCTTCTATCATTGACTATCAATATGATAATAGCGTTGATTGTTGTTTTCGTATTATACGGGGTGGTTCAGAAGTAGACATTTAGCATTCAAACGCCGGCGAACAGATACAGCAATAAAAATACATAAGTTGTGCATGCTAATTATGTATATGATTGGTTGCCACTTTGTTAAACTGATTTACACTATGATAAGTTTAAAGTTAAAAATTTGACAGTTGGCATATTTAGTCAGTATAGAAATACACTAGTAACAAAATTTAAAGGATATTAAAAAAAATCCAAATTTTTGGGTGATTTTCAACAAGGGATAACTCGGAGAAAAATGGTCGTACAGGAAATAAAAAAAGGAAATTGTAGCCTCAAGTGTCTAATTTTCAGATCTGAAATTTTTTTTAGCTGGAGCGGTTTTCACGTCATCATCCGAAAACCAACAAAAAAAATTCCAAATTTTTGCTCGTCTTTAAAATAGTCTGTGGACTTCAACATTTTTTTTCATCATGCGACCATAAAGCTATTTTAGACAATTTAATCAGCTTTAATTTGACCTCTTAACGATCTCCGTACGATGATTTTCCGTGGAGTTATTGTCAATCAAAGCAAAAAGTATTTTTCAACTTTGACAATCAATTACTCGGGAACTAATGATCGTACAGAAAATGGAGGTAGGGTTTTGGAAACTGCAAAACATTCTCTATAAGACAATCGGGGGCGATCGATAAAAAAATGTTTTGAAGCGATAATGTTGACTGAAAAAAGTTAAAAATATGCGAATTTAAGGATATTTGGAAAATTTTGTATAACTTTGGATATAGTGGATGAACGAAGGATATTGTCGGTAATTTTTTAACCTCAAGGTGTCCCCAAAAAACCCTCAAAGTTGCAAAGCGCTGTGATTTTTTTTTAGTTCCCCGAAGGTCAAAAAATTGTTTTTTTTATCAATCGCCCCCGATTGTGTGTTATAGAGAGTGTTTTTAGAGTTTCCAAACCCTACCTCCATTATCTGTACGATCTAGTTCCCGAGTAATTGGTGGTCAAAGTTGAAAAGGACTTTTTGGCTTTGATCGACGATAACTCCGCGGCAAATCATCGTACGGAGCTCGTTAAGAGGTCAAATTAAAGCTAATTAAATTGTCTAAGAGCTTTATGGTCGCATGACGAGCAAAAATTTGGAATTGTTTTTTGTTGGTTTTCGGATGATTACGTGAGAACCGCTCCCGTTAAAAAATGTTAAGTCCAGATCTGAAAACTAGACACTTGAGGCTACAATTTCTTTTTTTTTTTTATTTTCTGTACGACTATTTTTCTCCGAGTTATCCCTTGTTGAAAATCACCCAAAAATTTGGATTTTTTTTTAATATCCTTTAATTTTTGTTACTAGTGTATTAATCATTTCAATTACGAATGATTGTGATTTTGTTAACTAACCAAAGCCTCAACTTTTTGTACTTTTTAACTTTTTGTTGACCGAAAAAAGATGTATCTAAGAGTTATTTTCCAAATATAATTTTCCAAAAACAATAAGATTTCAGTCTTTTGAATGACTGAAAAGTGATTATTGCTTGTTTTATTTTAGATTTCAATTTAAGTTGGTAAACTCACTTTGGGTCCACTCTGTGTTAGTAATTGTTAATGTGAAGCATTAACAACGTATTTTGAGCCTATCGCTTTCTAATAGTAGCATGTGATTGGGTTTCATTGGAATTTCAATCTGATAGTCTCGTAGTTTTTTTTGTCTTTAATCAACATGTGAAATGTATTTAAGCAAGGCTATAAGCCAGTGGCAGATTTAACAAGCCTTCGCCCTATGTGGCTTGTGGAAAATTTTGGTTATGTGCCTCGCGCTCAGCATTGAGCACTTCCCCCCGTCTATAATTGCTTTGAATTTTCAGCCTCTTAAAAATTTCCTGTCCTAGCTGGCGTATAGAAAAATCCAACACTGATTTAAGCCTTGATTTAAGTATGGTTCTCTGTTTTTTTTTTTGCAAGTTAAAGTAAGACGTTACTTTACACTGTAAGCAATATAATAGAAATCGATTATGGTAATTATGAAATAGGGACAATTACACATTTGGAAAAATAGTCTAAAATGTTTCTTTCGTGGAATTATATCGGGTACAAAATTTGGCAAGAAATATGCTAAATAATTGCCAATTGATCAGTGCCAAATCAGACCATAATAAAGAAAAACCTGCAGATAAAATACAAAACAGAAAAAAATGATATGTGACATAAATAGCGATTTAAGAAAATTTTACTGAGAAAAGTTGTTTCTTTCGAAATTTCATATACATATGTATGCTAAATCTGCCCGCATGACAAAAAGAGACAAGCGTTCTAAATAGATTAGAACACTTGTCTCTTTTTGTCATTTCTTAATATCTGCAAAGCTATCTACAAAAAAAACACTTCGAATTTTGAAAAAAAAAACACTTTATTTTGGCAAATTTATCACGTCACTAATTGTTTATTACAAAATATCGATTGAAACACGTATTTTTTGAGAAAAAAATAAGATAGAACTTTCAAGTTCCGTTGTGTTTACTACAAGTTGACTTACCAACAGTTGGGATACGATTTTACTGAAATAATTTTCAGTACTAAATTGATGCTACGCTTGAACATAATTTAGAATCATTATTTTAATTTGTTTCTCAAAAATGCATATTTTAATCAATAAATAGTTAGTGGTATGGTAAATGTAACGAACATAAGTTTTTTTTTTTTTCGAATTTCGAAGTGTCGATTTTTTTTACCGAGTTTTGTAGATATTATCTCTGTTTACAGAAGCTGTGGTAGTTTCCAATCATCAGAAATAGTGGTTGGTTAATAATTAGTTAATACGTCAAACTCAACTGTTTCAATATTTCTGACGATTGGAAGCCATCAGAAATATTTCTGTGAACAGACCTAAGAAATGGTAAAAAATAGAAAATATTTTGACTAATAGAGCGTTCAGATTTTGCATATTTATGCAAAATTTGAGAAGACAAAACTTTTCTTAGTGCAGTTTTTGAAATCGCAACAAACTGGTGCATTTTGAGCTATTTTTTTTGTGACAGGTACCAAAAGTCACGTGGCCATGTCGAGAAAGTCGTTTTTCATAATTTTTAAATCACAAGTTAAGCTAAAGCTAAAAAAAAAAAGTAGTTTATAGGTAGAACGACAATTATTGTATGCTAACTTCACAGAACTTAACCCTATCATAAAGCGTTATCAAACGTGTCATACGAGTATTTTCAAAATTCGAGTTTTTCGAAATAAGTTGGAACCATAAGGGAATTTTTTGTAATATTAGAGTGATAAAAACTTATAGTGACAATAACTTCTGCTTCCAAAATAACTTAAAATGCACCAATTCAAAGTTGACAGCTAACATCTGGCAACTATCAAATTTGTGATTTTCCAAAAAAAATCTTTAGAAAAATAGCTTAAAATGTTAATCAAAACAATTAATTTTGTTCCTAATGACATTTTACGTCAATATGCCGATTTTGAGCGAAACATTTTAATATACAAAAAAAATATGTTAATAAGTTTTTGATTCACTCCCATAACTAACTGATCTGAAAACATTTAAAACGCTTCAAAGCAGTATAAAGTCTGCCATTGCAATGCATACTGTGCTAATAATATTCGTAGATATCGTTGGTTTTGAAGATTATTGATATTCTTAATCGAAAAAAGGTACTGTTTGGATTATTTTACAATTTCCAAAAAAATCAATTTCAGATGGCGCCACGATGATAAGTAATACGTTTTTGACCTTTTAAACAAGCCAGGCAGACTAGCACGAATAATAAGAGACCTGGTGGGCTGGCAGCGAGCGCCGCGCGCCGGGGTACAGCGTTCGCTTTGGCGGTCGAGAAAAATAAGTTCCTATTCTCGTACCGACTTCAAACTTTGGAATTGAATAGTCAAAAGACCATACTTTCGCACTGTGACATTTTCCAAATATCGATTTTTTCAAATTTTATGACCGCAGGTAACTCTTTAAATGTAAAAAAAGTAAAAAACAAGAATTTGTGCATTTTAAGTTATTTTGGAATAGGAAGTGATTGTTGCCAAAATGTGATAAAGGGAGTTTTTATCAAACTCCAATATTAAAAAAAATCCGATATGGTCCCAACTTTATGGTGGACACTGTATATTCCATTACTTGTCTCTCCGCTTTAAAGAATGCCCGCGACGAAAGTTATTCTCCGAAAACCCTCGGGAATTTCATTGCAAAATGCAAAAGGAGAACTTGAACTTACGTAAGTCTCATTAACGAACAAATCTCGCGGGCTCTCGGAAAGCCGTTGAATTCCATATAGCCGCGTCGATAGCGATCGGTCGCCATCCACCCGTTTGCCGACACATGTCCATATGAGTTGGACATCGCGGCACCGAGCGCGAAACCATCAGAAAGAACGTCACCATCTTTATATGCAAAATAGACGAGAGAGGCAGGCAGATAAAAACCCACTGGTTATTGTGTACGCTTTTTTATATATATTATATGCGTGGTTTAAAGTCCAAGGGCGTCCTATCCATCTCGGATCAATTTCGGCTTTGGATGGATGTGAAACGCGCGTTTGTTAAGTGTGTACAATGAATATATCAAAATGAAAAAAAAATACGCAGTAGTAGATGAGTTGTCCTGTGAGAAGCAGTATATGAGCGGATTTTCTCGCAAAGAAAGGAGCAAAGTTCCATCATAGGCCACTTGTGGTTTGGCCTACCGGACAGCCAGGATATCCGGATGGATCTCTCACTGGGCGGAAGTTCCTGGTTGGAGGCAATCATTGACGTACCATCCTGGAATAAAATAAAAATAAAATCGAATCAAACTGGATAGAAACCAGCTGAGATGGAAGGTCGGACTACTCACAGGGCACTGTCGATTCATGATACATCTCACTACAGTTGCACTATGGGGCCAAAACGAAAAAAACTCGGACGAAAGTCTAAAACACGAAAGTTTTTAATGAGGATTTTTCGACATAGGATTGGCTACAGTATTTCCTAGTGAAATCAAATTCTCTCATAACAGGCCCCCAACTCGACTACAGTAGTGCAGATGTCAGTTGAAACGTAGCTTTCGTGCGAGCAGTCAGTGATACGTTTAGAAGAGAGAAACGGAGACGTGGGTATTTCAATAAGCCAGAATTTTTGGTAATATCATCAATTCCATTCAAATAAAATGAAATAAATTCCTATAAGAAAGTAAAATATAACCATTTATAAAATTATACGAGGTGTGGCTGTTAAATAACTGAACTGCTGTCATAACACTTTTTATTTGTTACCAATTACAGTAGCAACTTTTTCGCCTTCAATTTACTCCCCTCGAATGTCAAAAAAAAACGATCATCGCTTTGAATTTGGATTTGCTCATCCTGGCTTTTTTTTGCCTTGGCGAGTTCGGGCTCTTCCAATGCATGAATTGGCGCTTTGTTTCGAGGTCGTAAGTAAAAAACCGTAATCACCGTGTCTAACAAGACTGGATCAATGTCAATGTTGTTAATCATGTCAGCGCAAATGATTATTCTTGTTTTGCCACCATTTTTGCACAAACTTTGCGCATGTTGAACGATTCGAGCAAAATCTGGCGAACACATTCTTTGTCGATTCCTGTTATTTTAGCAAGCCCTCGGATGCTTAGAGGACGATCTTCGCGGATTAATTTACCCGTTTTTTTCAATGTTTTCGTCCGTTTTTGACGTTGTGGGCCGTCCGGGGCGCGGATCGTCTTCGGTCGTTTCTAGTCCCTCTTTAGATCTTTTAAACCATTCAAAAACTTGTGTGCGGGATAAACATTCATTCCCGTACACTTCTTTTAACATTGCATTCTGTAAAAGTTTTCCCCAGTTTAACAAGAAACTTGAGATTAACCGGTTGCTCCATCTGAACACTTAACATTTTTTCGACGCGTCACTGGTGCGTAGACTAATTCATACGACTGCTACAGTTACACTGAGCGACCCACTGGCTTGTCCAGCGAGCTCAGGGTGGGGAAAGTATCACCAAACACAGTTCTGTTCAAATTTGTCGCGATACGTTCACAGCGCGCTGGTAGCAGCATCAGTTCGGTTATTTAATAGCCACACCTCGTAAGCGTCGGCTTTCAGTGCACAGGGTTTGTACCCCCATAAGTAATAACAACAATAAGATGATGTGTCAATTGTAAACAAAGGCTCAATCGTAAACCTAGGACCTATTAAGATAAATAACATTTCCTTCCACTGTGTAGCTACGTTTACCAGAAAGTCGGTGTCTCTTTACGTAAGAGGCATTTAATAAAATTACGCGTAATTGCGTAGAGTTAATTGTGTATTCATAAATCCAAGCAAAAAATTATAACACGCGGGTGATTTTTGCGTCGTATATCCCATACGCAAATCTATTTACAATTCGGTGTAGGCAAACCACTTTCTAGTACCGTAGCAAGTTCAAACGCGGAAATATAGTCATTTTTTTATGTCTTTTGGTAGTGTGCGGAAATAATTCTTAGGTAACACCTGTCGTATAGTGTTTGTATCTTTTTTTATGATCTTTGGGGAAGTATATACATTCTATGTTCGAAAAACGTGGCCAATATATTAACACGTTTGGATATTCCTTACTACTTACGTTTTAAAGAAATATATGGTATTTTAAAGGAAATGTCATTGGTACACCAAATTGTGTAGGAAGACAAAGGTTAAAAAATTGTTAGATATACATATTTTAGATTTTTATTTTTTAACTGAATATGTGGCTTTAAGTACAGTACAGCCATAATATCTTTCTAAATTGACCAGACATATAAAATATACTCACAAACAGACAATGACAGAGTGTACTTGGACAACTACAAAACAAACGAGCACAATTTCAGGTTTTGTCCACTGCGGCCAAGGGCAAAGTTACTGTTGCTGCACTGTACCAATAAATATGTAATACAAATATTAATACCACATAAAATTACAGTTTATTATCATAAATTGATAAAAGGAGGAACATTTTTCACGTATTCGTTCTTTATTAATTTAAGGAAGTATCCTGCTTTAGGAGGCCCAAAAAAAAGCGTTTTTGTGGGAATTTTTTTTAGGACAGAAAAAAATAAGCGTCTAACGAACTTTTCAGATTATTTTATTGCATATTTGAACAAAAAAAAAAATTTTTTTCGAGAGAAAAATATTCAGACGCCGCCGATTTTTATGCACATTTGTGCAACACCTTGTAATTACAGTCTCCAATCGGCGGGAAAGATGAAGCTCGTAATTTTCGTCTGACGAAAAAAAAAACAAAGAAAATATTAATTTTCATGTATTTTTCTTCTAGATGAACTAAGAAAAACCCAAAAAATATCTTTGTTAGGTTTGAAAAAAAAGTGCTTTTAAAACAAAAAAAAATAATTTCAACTTATTCCTACCTTCGATTTTCTACCTACCTAGAACTACCTTCGATGCGTGTGCGGTTGCTTCTTATCTGTCGTCTCACTTCTGTTTGTCCTTTTTCATAACAGGCCGATGTCAGCTTTACACACGGTATAGTTCGGAGTTATTCGACCGCGAGAAGGAGCGCGCGCTCCAAGCTCCAACTGCCAGAGCGCCCGTAGCTCTAAATTAGCCTCCATAGCTTTAAATACATATTCTTAGATACATTAGGAATAGATTTAAGCAATAAAAAAAATCGATTTATTGAGCCTCCTAAAGCAGGATTCCCCCTTCAACTAACATTGAACATTCAGAATTTTAATTTATATTTTGTACGTACTTAATTTGTATTTTCTGACTGTGTAAGTATATGTTTAATTCTATTTTATCGTACTGGTTTTCGGTAATATAATCTTTTACATACATTTGTTAACGTATGATGCAGCGTCTGGCGAAAACATCTGGTAAAAATATTTTTTAAATGTCTACAACACACTGGGAAATAGTGTGTTCATGGGATAGATACAGTTCCATTTTTTTTTTGTTGAATATCATAAGGCGATATTGGGCATACATACTGGCCAAAAGTTCATGGCAAGTTTACGTTGCCAGTTTCATTTGTACATTGCTCATTGTGAATCTTAATGACCTTGAGAAAAGTTCCGCTGATAAACATGTAGTTATTATCAAACTGATATTTTCCGTTACGTCATCATTCTCCTCATGACTACAATAGTAATGTACCCGTAGTATGGAGTATTACGATTACTGTGTAGATAATTATACCAAATGTAGACCGAACGACAATACACGCATAACGGTATGCTATTGCGCAATATTGCGCACGTCTAGCGCTGTCTCTCGCACTACGTGACGTCATGCTGGAACCAGAATTCGGCCACACATAAGCTGCTTTCGTTCGCATTGAACTTTGTAAACACAATTCAGTTTAAACCAATCAAAGTAACCCATTTAAAAAAATAGCCAATGAAATTATTCACGTGCACGCATGTTTAGCACAAACGAAAGCCAGCTGTTATTTTTTACGTGCAGTTAGTAAATTTAAAATAACTATTTTGGTTTAAATTTCCTATTTAATATTATATTATTTTTTAAAATATAGTAATATTTACAAAGTAAGAATTATGAATAAAAAACTGGTGTACATTTTATGTATATTGTGGAAAATGAAATTCAGAATTTTGTAACAAAAAAATAGCGCGATAGTATGAGTCCATTTAATTTTTTTAATATCTGTTCTTTTTGGATATGAAACTATTTGAAATGAATCTATTGAATAAATATTTTGCTATAATGAGACACGTACCAACTTTTTTTTTGTAAATATAGGTGTTATCCTTAAAATTAAATAAAAGTATTGAAATATTAATCAAACGTGCCGCGCACATTTTCGATTTTAAGAATAATTGTATAAGTAATACATTATGGTTTATAACTGAGATAACATGAAAGCAAATGTTTTAATAAGAAAATGAAAGTGAACACAGTGACATTTAATTTTTAAAATTAGCAGTATAGTTTTGCACAACCTGGCATCTTTAGTATTTACAGTTCGCAAGTTTAATCGTCATCAAGAAAATTGCAGCAATTTTTATTGCGCGCACGTGTATTTATGTCTGTTTGTTATGTCAATTTCTTAACAAATAAACACAAATACGCGTGCGCGCAATTAAAATTGCTACAGTTTTTCTTGATGGCAATGAAAATTGTAAACTGTAAAGCGGCCTTAACGTGATGTCTTTAATGACACTCTCCTTTTCCACTAATACATTCAAATAAACCACTAAACACCAAATTTAACGAAGAATGAACAGTATAAAGAGTGTTCTGATTCCAGCGTGACGTCATACTCAACGAAGTTCCAATTTCGACTGTCTTATTAGCATACCGTGATGTGTGTATCGTGGACCGAACCATGTTGGTCAAGCAACTCGATATTCCGAAACAAACGCGGTACAAGCGGTTCAAAATCGGGACAGTCCCGAAAAACGGGGGACGAGTGGCAACTCTGTAAAACTCAACAGCTTGCTAAGAGGAGAGATCGAGTTGTCGCATTATTAAAAGTGAAACGTGTCACCGTGCCCCCAATACGGCATGCCTAATTTTAAACTTCGGCCGAAACCGCGCGCATTCCTCGCTGTAGTATCGCGTACAGAGAATATTTCAACGCCCATATGGACATCGTTAATTTCGTCCTCGACACAGGGAGCAATAAGGAACGAACGACCTCGTGCGATTGATATATAGTGTGATTCGTTTTGGTGTAGAGATGCCAGATTTGATTACTTTTGAGTAATCATGAGTACCGATTACTATGGATTTGAGTACTCGGTACTTGTATTCGTTACTTTGATTACATTGATTACTAACGAGTAGTGGCCTCAAAATATTCTAAATGGTCCTATTAATCAGTAATCACCCAATTTATAAGTATATAGTACTGTAAGTAGTAGATATGAATAAATATCACACGGGAACTTATTATGAATATAATCTAACCTCAATTTCTATGTTGATGCAATTTGAAAAAGAAATGCAGTTAATATTTGAAATATTAAAGTTTATTTGATTAAAAAAAATAGTTCTAATGCGGCAAATAAATTAACAATTTAAAATAAAATATTTAATTTGTAAATAAACATAAACTTAAATAAAGACTTAAAATTATAAAATAAAATAAATTAAATATATTATGTAATAACAAAATTAATATTATGTCGGTATATAGATACAGTCTTATGCATGTCTTCTGTCTTATTATTTTTTTCTAATTAATATGTCGCTACCATCAAAGTTAATATTACCTATACATCATACGTATAGCCTCCAAAGAAAGTTAAGTACCTAATCGTGAGTTGTCGGTTTGCAAAATCGAAGTCTCAACATGTACTCGTTTCGTGTAAATGTAATATGAATACTTGAGTATCAACAGATACCCACATCCCATGGAGAAATACTCTATATGTCCACGAAGTAATCAAATAATCAAAGTAACGAATACTTTTTCAAACAGGTAATCGGTACATCGGATCCAATCGTGTAACGAGTACTCATGTAACGAATTGATACTTTTTTGACATCTCTATTTTGGTGTTGCAAGTGTTACTGTCTCAGGTATAATTGGAGATAAAGAAATCATAACTTTCAAATAAATATTTAAGATAGGTTTACTTTTAAAGGTACACAATTTCCGAAAAATGCATTCGGAGCTTTTCTCAGAAACATCGCAATAAAGGAAAGGAAATGTAATGGGGTTTGAAAGGGGTAAAGTTTGGAACTGCTTGTCGTCTGTACCATCAGCTTTTAATTTATATATTCCTCTTTTTTTGAGCACACCTCCAAAAGAACTCAATTTTTCATTCGTAAAAGCATTCTAATACAATACGAAGTCCTCAGCAGTGAAGGAAGTAAATGAGCTGAAAAAGGAAGGCAAGGTGGGCACTGTTCCTGGGTATGACTAAGTGATATTTTAAGGTGTTTTTAGATAACATTAATTGTCCCATTTAGGAAAAATTGCCTATATATCATACTTCAAACTGCATTAAAAATAAATCTTCCGTGAGGTCCTAATGAGATTTCATACATGGACGCACTTTGTACTGTTTTTCTTACTGTTGACAGCGTTTCTAATTAGATAAGTGCCATATTCTTAGTATATTTCTAAAGTAGATTAAATCTTTATTTTTATGTAACTTAAAAAAACTGTGTTGCTGGCCGGTTTTTTAAATTTGTAATTGATTCCTCCCTAAGTCGTTAGCTGTTCTAATGTTTTTTTAAAAAAAGTGACGATGTTAGTTTGGGGGATCTCCCTTATGTTGGCCAGTATGAGTTCCCTTGATGAGACGGCAGAGCAGTCGCATAGTACATATCATATGATCTCCTCTTGTTGCTGACAAGCTCTATAAAGGGGTGTTTCATCTAGCTTCAAGGTGTAGATGTTTTCTTAGTTGACTATATAATAATAATAATCTTTATTATTTACAATAACTAAATTAAAAATAACGAACTAACTAATATATATTTTATTCAGAAATAAAGGGCGAAGTTCATTTTCTGTAATGACTCATAGAACATGTTCTTACACTTACCCTAAAAATTCTGCATTAACCCAGACGAAGTACGTACTAAGTAAACACGAGCATATTATTTTTCTTACAATAATAAAACAAAAAAGGGAAGTTATGGTTACATTTCTAACAATTCATATTGTTTACGTTTTTTTTTTTTTTTTTTTTTACAGAAATTTACATCAAACATAGTTTTTATATATAATTCTTAATTTACTATAATATTTAATACTGCAAATTATTTTGGATCGACGAATAAAATCACTTAATGGATGGAGACTGATCTTCCATTGCTCATAGCAGTGTTGGAACTCATATACTGAAATAGCCTTCAGTTGGTCGGTTACAGCCGTTTGAATATTTTCTATGGTCCCAAAATGACGTCCCTTGAGGTGATTTTTTCAATCTCGGGAAGAAGTCTGAAGTCACAAGGGCTCAAGTCAGGCGAATAATGAGGCTGAGAAGCCACATTAATGTTTTTACTGGCTAAAAACTCGTTTACTGAAATGGCTGGCATCTTTGGCAAATGGTTGTTCTTCATGTTTGGTCTCACATGCATGTCCTTTTCATTTTTCAAGTTTTTCAAGAACCTCTCTGTAAAGTGTTGATTTACTGTTTGGCCTGGAGGCACCATGGGGATCATTTTCAATCGATTCCAAAAAGTCAAGACACCTTTCTCTCCTGATGTCCTTTTGTTCCTGCGAAAGGTTTTTTGGAACCATTTTTGCTCAGATTTTTCTCTTCCCCAATTCATTAGTCAAAAATCTGATGAATAGTGGTGTGATTCACATTTAACTCTTCCCCGATCATTCTTGTCGTCAATCGACGGTCTGAACGCACAAGTTCCCGTATTTTATTGACATTTTCATCAGTTCTTTAAGATGAAGAAGGTCTCCCGCGTGGTTCATCTTCATTCGACTCTCTTCCTTCTAAGAATGCCTTACACCACCGAAAAATCTGAGCTCTTGAAAAAACACTGTCTCCGCGGGCGTGTTGAAGTTTTACAAAAGTATCCGTTGCGCTGTGTCCAAGTCTGAAGCAAAATCTGATAGCACACCGTTGCTCAATATTATTGTCACTCATTTTTAAAACCCACTAGAAACAACCGGTGTACGAAAACAGTCACAAAGAACAAAGAAATGGCTCTAACAAGGAAACTTATTACTACAGGCCTTCCAAGTCCCGTCTCCGTAGTATTGCTAGATCGGGCGCTACGTTGCCAGTCTCATTATTTAATTTACACATTGTCGTATTGCATCGGATATAAACGGAAACATACAGAACATCTTTTTTTGAACCGACGCCACTAGCATTGCTGAAAAACGAACTGCACGGTTCAAAACAACGTTCATTGACACGGCAACATTCGATCAAGGATGTTTATCGCATGGCTCAGACCCTCAGACGTTGCCGATGCGCAACGACTTCATTGAGCATAACAAACGGGGACGCTCGCGAAATACCTGCCTACTCGCGTAGATAAGATTAAACTCGAATGTAAATAAACAACGGAATTAAAGTTACTACGAATTGTTAGTATCCCGCGCGCAAAAAAAAAAACATTTCAGGGAGCCGCGCGTGTTTTGACGTCGGAGGGAGTAATCTCTTAAATTAAAAATCGTATAAATATCTCGCGTAGTGTGTAATTAAGCTGTATAATTTCGCTGTTTACCGGGATTTTATTAAAAGACGGGTAGGATGATGAAAGAGACACAAAAATGTTCCCGGTACTTTTTTAAAAGCCGTACTTTGGGATTTCAACCGGATAACAATGAGTTATCAGTAGAGCCCATAGGTTAATAATGGATTCCAGGACCGGTCTGGACTGGAACGCGACTGGAATATTGTTATAACGAGCCATCCAAAAAAGTCATCAAATCTGGCTATGAACGAGAGAAATACAAATAGCGGTTATGTCGAAGCTCGAAACGAAACATTGTTGTTGTCAAACTTTTGACAAGTGGCTGTCACTATTGCAAAATAAATGGCTGTCACAGAAATACGTCGTTTTGGTCGGCCAACTTTGATGACATATTTTTTTTAGTATTCGTTAACCTGTGCTGATCGCATTTGCGTTGCCCGTGTGTGACAGTGTACTGATGTGGCACGTAAAAACAAATGTTTTTCAGCATATTGCTATAGAAAAAACATAAAGGTCGTGTAACTGGTGGTGTGAGTGCGCGAGACAGACAAAGACAAGCTAACTTTGATTTTGTCAAAATGATAGTAAAGCCATTAGTTCCATTCGCTAAATTGGATCATCGCGAGTTCAGTTAAGTTGTCCAGAACGCTGTGAGTGGAAAGTACGCGAAGTTAGTTTACCTACAGATACAACTATTAGACGATTTTACATAGCACCATCGTGTGAGAACATAAAAAAATGTCGTCTCGGAATTGCACGATAAACCCATTTGGCTCAGAGTTGACGAAACAAAGGGATGTTAAAGGACATAACATACCTAGCGTAGTGGTTGAGGTATTGAGTGAGGCAAAAGTCATGAAAGTGCATTTGAAAGCTTCATGGACATATACTAATTTAATCAACGTCACATGTTTGACACACGGGCTTCACCGAATTGCCGAAACTGTTACTCTGGTGTTCAGCATATAAGCATCATCCAAAAGAAAAATATTTTCGGACATTCTACCAAGGACACCACTACCAGCGTAACCTATTGTGACTCGTTGACAAGCGCTAGAGCTTAACTTCTGAACATATGGAACAGTTATTGATAATGTATGGAAATTCAACTGGCAGTGGACATCATTGGTTACCGTGTGTATGCAAGTTCTGTGTCATGATTATGGTTTCTTTGTCGATTATTTGGGCTTTACCAATCATCATCACACGTATAAGGTAAGAACAACTGCTTAACATTTCGGAACGTACTAATAGTGGTAGCCTAGAGCTATCCTGGAAGACGGATCTATTATTAACCTCCGAGCTGTAGTTATCAGAGGTCTTGGACGGTTTACATAATGAATTATATAATGCACATGCGTCGAAAAAGTAATAGATAAAGTGAAAACCGCGGTTGTGGGTTTTGTTGAAATAAATATTTGGTGATTTGATGTACCCTCACTCATTTTGTAAGCAGATACGTATAAATAAACTTTTGTTGATGTTAACGATTTCTTAAGTTTTATACGGAAAAAGGAAATACCTAACCATTCTACACGTTTAGATTAGTGTGTTAGAAAGACCTACTTGGATCTATTACGATTCACCCCCTTTTTTTGCTTCAATAGCGAGGGTTTTGTCAATGTACGTCAGTACGTTAGTCAATGTTCGTAGTGCTATTAATTAACGATAGAAACTATAGCCTCCACTAGTAATATGACTTAGTTTACTAGTCGATATTTCATATATACTTTTTATACTTTTAATATTAGATATTGTTATCACAGGGTAACTCCACAAATTTCTAGTTGAATGAAAACTAAAATGAAATTATTCCCTTAACTGTCACGTTTGAAAGATAGATTCATAGTCTTCTATAAAGATTTTTATTACCTAGTGGCTAATTATTATTATTCAGATCTTCCTTTGAAAATTTGTATTTATCTTGAAAACCTGAAACTGATAAGGTTTATTCAAAAGTAATAAGAGCAGAACACTTTTAGAAGAAAACTCCATATAAGAAAAAAATATTCTTTTTTAAGACAAGACAGCAAAAAACAGTAACTTGGTGTAGAGGCAAGATGCATTTAATAATCATATTTTGAGTTGATTTACACTCCCCTGCTCTGTGTCGGTTTATATCTGAATCACCCTGTATGGACGGTCATGGATGCCTCCAGCAGAACAATATCCTGCAAGTTCCCTCATTAAATACTCGAAGACAGAAGAAAACAACTCCAGAAATTCTCAACTGATGACAGCCTAATTCTAGCGTATTAGCTTTTTGGGTAAAAGCGTTTTGCAGCGTTAAAATGGGTAAGCGTTGCGCAGTTCGCTTTGCTCATTATTACGTTCTCTCAGTCGCAGATATCGACATGTTTTTTTTCCGTTTTAATCTCGCAACGATTTCGCTAAATGTGAGCTAGAAATTAGCGTTTCGCCTTATCAGGTTGATTGGTCCACCGGACCTTGGAGTACGGCACACGGGACATGCCTCTGCGTAATTATTAGAGCTCGGAGGTTAATAATAGATCCGTGTTTTACCAGGAGCGGCTCCAGGATACCACTATTAGTACGTTCGAAATGTTAAACAGGTGTTACCTTATACGCGTGATGGTGATTGTTGTAGCCCAACTAATCGGCAAAGGAACCATAATAACAAGACACAGAACTTGCATGCATACACACGGTAACCGATGCTATAACGTGTCCGTACTGCCAGTTGAGTTTTCATAAATTATCAACAACTGTTCCATATGTTCAAGAGTTAAGTGCTAACGCCTGTCACTTAAAATAGCTGCCTGTACGCATGTGCCCCAACGAGTCACAATAGGTTACGCTGGTAGTGGTGTCCTTGGTAGAACGTCCGACAACGTTTTTCTTCTGGATGATGGTTTCACAAATACCGGTATCACATTCATTTGTATCACATTTAAGGCTGTCAACACTAGAATAACAGTTACGGCATTTCGGTGAAGCCCGTGTGCCAAACATGTGACGTGGATTAAATTGGTATATGGCCTTGAAGCTTTCAAATGCATTTTCATGGCTTTTGCCTCATTCAATCTCTCAACCACTACGCCAGGTATGTTCTGTCCTTTAAGGGTTTCACTTCAAAAAATTTGTTTTTCAATTTTTTTTTTGCTTTAAATGACGCAAAAAACACCTTTTAATGTCCGAGATTTTTGATGGATTTAATGTATATTTTCGACGCGATTCGTGAAACAAGTCGAACGTTCTAAAATATTCGAAAATACCGCTTCTCTGCGACTGAGCATTTTGGAGTGTCCAGGACTACGTCGATAAATTTTAATCATAGAAAGTGAGTTATCCTTCTGAAAATGACTAATAGATTGCGATACTAAAATTATTTACAAATGAGAGAAGCCATTTTGGGCTGTAATAGCCGTTAGTCGTACGCCGTTTTGAAACTTTAAAAGCGTTTTTCTCAAAACCATGTTTTTCTAATTGGCGGGCAGCATAACTTGGTCAATTTTTATCCAATTGACTTGAAATTTTAATTGCAGCTCTATAACTAAGTTATCTAGAGCGGTACACACTATTTTTACGATTGATTAATAATTACGGTTGTTATAAACAAATCAAGGTCCATTTTTTTTGTTTTTTTTTCTTCAACTGCCGCCATTTTGTAAAAAATCATTGTTTTGACTTGATCTTGTGTATCGCTCCAGAAAAAGTAATATAGATTATGGATTTTTTTTTTGTTCTAGGTGCATTTAAAAAAATGTGCACAAACAGTGCACCATCACGCCGCCATTTTGTATGTAATATTAAAAAAAAATATTTTTCTTGTATTTCAATATGTAGTAAAAAAAAATCCCAAAATTTACCTTGATTTTCGACCTTCTTGAGTGATGAGAGTGATCCTTAACATCCGTTGTTTCGTCAACGCTAAGCTATATAGGTTTATCCTCTAACAGTTGTTTCGGCAGGTAAACTAACTTCGCGTACTTTCTACTCACAGCGTTCTGGACAACTTGAATTGAACTCGGAATGATCTAACTTGGCGAATGGAATATTACACGGTACATTGTCTACATTTACAAGTTACATTGTCTTTGCCTGTCTCGCGCACTAACACCACCACTTACACGAGCTTTATGTTTGTCTGTAGCAACATGCTGAAGAACATCTGTTTTTACGTGCCACGTCATTACACTGTCACATACGGTACAACGCAATTCACTGCCATTAAAAACCAGGTCAACATAACCGTCATGTGTATTTCTCTCGTTCATAGCCAGATTTGATGATTTTTTTTTGGATGGCTCGTTATAACAATATTCCAGTCGCGTTAAGACCGGTCCTGGAATCCATTATTAACCTACGTGCTTTAGTAGTTATACCCGAATTATCGGCTATTTGTTCGACTAGTGTTCGTCTTTTCATTGACTTTTTTGTCTATGAACAAAAAACTAGTGACGAATTCAGACAAACAAATGATTTCGTGTTTATTTTTAGTTCTTTAGTTTTTTTTTTCACGGAGCTAATAAATAATCGAGTTTCCGGGGGGAAATAAAGCGCGTCCTCGATGATAATGTGCTTTTTGTCAGAACGCCGACAGTCATTATGGCGACAATTAGTTTCATGAATCTATCTGTTTTTACGCCAATATACTCGAATGAAATATAAAACAACCCATTTATTTTATATCTATCATTTATTATAGGTAAATACATATATGTGTTAATAAACGAGAGAACGAGAGTTATTTGACATTCGTTAGACTGGACGAAAACTTTATTCGGGAATTTATAAAATACATATGTATAGTGTTGGAAAAACTTTTATGGTGCACTGCATCTTGTGGCTTTAATGTACGGCTATCGATCTAATATAAAATAGGATCAGAAGGAACGAGACATCAAAGATGGCCGAGTAACGAGACAATAAAAACGTCATCAAAGTTGGCCGAACAAAAAAAAAAACGTATTTCTATTCTTAATTTTAAATTATAATCAAAACTTCTCTAATCTATGGTTTGTAACCTCATTGAATTGTCAAGGCTGTCACACTATACAATGGGTACTTCTACATGATATATATATAAAAAAAAAAAAAAAAAATAAAATGTTTGTTATGTTGCAGTACATTAATTTATCCATGATATATTGCTATTGAAATTGCAAATGGCAAAAATCTGCTGCGATTTAATCTGGAAATTTGAAAATTTGAAAATTATTTTGTCCTAGACATATATAAAAAGTGATAAGGTAATCCGTAAAGTGTTTGAAAATGCAGTGTTTTTTTCTTAAATTTTCTTTTGCAAGTCTTCTAAACAAAATTGAAACCGTTTAACACTTAAAACAGTTAGTTTATTTATGGGTATTCCCTTACAGGAAATATTCCAGTATTTCATTGTTACCTCTCTCTTTATTGTGTCATTTACAAATCTGTGCGTTTAATAACTAAGTTTTCCAGTACGGCCCTGTGTAAAGCGTTGTTTTCTAATAGGTTTCCCAAACGCAGGCCGATCACGTACATATCTTTGATAACAATAATATAATTAATTATAATATTCCAATTCGGCTGGAGTTGTAAATCATTACTTACTATTTTTTCACAATAATTGAGGATGATAAGAAGCGGTGGCGGGAAAAAATTCCGCGCTCACAGACACGAAAATTGTACGGACCTTGCGTTTTAATTTCACCGCGTGTGTAGGAAATAGTTTTTTTGCGTTCCGTTGCGCAACCGGTTTTATAATGCCGCGTCTATTATTAACTAAAATTCAATGTTATATCCTTCGTCACAAATTCACTTCACGTACGCGCGCGTAATTGCGCATGTCCGACGGCGACGGTGCTCTCTCCGCGCGCCGAATGTGTAAAAAAAATGCCGCGCCGCGCCAACGGGATCCACCTTTGGACCTGGATACAGGGTGGCGCGAAAAAAGCGGTGGCGGCCGCGCCGCTTGCGAGTGAAATTCTCATTCTTCATAATAAGACACGGGATCCGCATTAGGGATAGGAAACTATCGATAACACTATCTATAGTTATCAATAGAGTCCGGAGGTTAATAGTAGATGCGTACTTTACCGGAGGCAGTTCCAGGATACCACTATCAGTAACGTTACAAAGTTACGAAAAACAGGTCATACCTTATACATGCGATAGTGATTGTTGTAGCACAATTAATCGGCAAAGGAACCATAGCCACAAACCATAGAACTAGTCACACACTCACTAATAATTGTTTCGTATTTGTGCTTTTTAACGCCATTGAAGCTATCAATGCCCTTCCATGGTTTTTGCCTCATCCAGTCCCCCAACCACTACGTTAGTTATGTTCTGTCCATTAACATCCGTGTTTTGTCAATGTTATTATAATAAGCTATATATGTTTATTGTGCAATTCCAAGACGATATTTTTTTATGTCCTCACATAATGATGCTATATATAATAGTCTAAGAGTTGTTTCTGCAGGCAGACTCGCCGTACTTTCTACTGGCAGCATTCTGGACAAATTATCTGAACTCGGGATGATCTAATTTGGCGAATGGAATATTTCTACACGCTACCACCATTTTGACTAAATCTGTGATATTGTCTCTGTCTGTCTTGCGCACTCACAACACCACATACACGAGCTCTATTCTCGTAGCAATATGCTGCAAAAGTCGTTGTTACGTTGTTACATCAGTACACTGTCATATACGGTAAAACGAAGTTCACTGCCATTAAAGATCAGTTCCGCAAAATTGTTTATCCAACGCTCCACCCGTAACATTTGTAACCGCTGTCCCGACATTTTTACGTAGGTCTATTCGGCGGTTTGTGTACACGGAAAATGCATCGACCGGCGCAGTTTGACTAATATTTACAATAAGTGTAAATTATGTTCACGTTCGCGACTCGACTTTTTGGCACGTACCGTAACTCGGTTAGAGGGGGCGCACAACACGGCAGACGGGTTGTATTCCGGAATATAATGGCGTTATTTGATTGAACTACGATTATACTATGTGCATATACACAGGCGTTTATTAATGTGGCACATATAACAGTATTCCAGTCGCGTTAAGACTGGTCCTGGAATCTATTATTAATCTACGGACTTCAGTTATAGATATATCGATACTATCGATAGCTCTGCACCACCATCGATAGGTTTAGAATCTCTCGTTAAAGCTCCAGGCTTCTGGAAGCAACTCTTTAGAAATTAAAAATTTCAGAAATCACGAACAGTATTTCGTAACGCGGGGTTACTTTGCACTTTAATGGGTTACTTTTGCGCTACTATGACTAATTGAATATAAATATTTATATAATAATTGACTATTAATTAATATTTATATATGAATTGACTATGGAATTAAAAAAAATTCGTAAACTTTTTCAAGGACTTAGTAATTTATTATTAATTTATGTATAAAACCAAGTAGGCGATGTGTTAAACTAAAAACAAGTGTTTGATTTCAATAGTTGTATGTTAACTCATCTCGTAACTCCTTGGTTTTATCTGACTTTAGATTAAAGCTCTCAATAAAAATGCATACATAGTTTCTACGAACACAAGGTATACTCAATAAGTTTTGATTGGAAAGAGATACGCAGGGTGTCCCATATCTAAAATATACAGGGTGACCCATTTGAAAATCCAAAAGTTCCTATTCTAGGATCTAATTAGCTTCGGAAAACCTTGAAAAGTGAAATTTCATGCTATATATTTGCAACGTTGTGTAGTAAACTCAAAGTTCACTAATATTGAAAACAGACACTATTTTATCCTTATTAGTACATTTTTTTAAAAAGCGTTGTTTTTCATTAAACATTTTCCAAGACAGGTTTATAAGGAAGATAAATAATATATTCAAGCGTCTCCTTTGACAAATAAAATCAAATCATATTATTTTAATTTTACAATATTGCATTGTCATTAAATATCTATTAGTAAGCGTGTAAAATATCAAATTGAGAGGACAAGTGGAAGTGAGTGAAAATTACATGTTAAATTCTACACCTATTTAATTAGGAAATGTCAAATCCAATAAAATATTTCAAAATTTTGTTTTCTAAATGTTTGTGTACCTACCCTATGTATGTAACTCTTTAAGCTCTTTTTGTTAAGAACATAATTTTTTTGACATCGAAAGTTGTCTAAATATTTATTTTATTAGAAGCTCGCGTCATTGGAAAAAATGTTCTTTAATGTTTTTTTCTATGTTCTTCCTACCAGGGCCCAGGGGTAGGATAACGCTCTCAATAAAGTACTTAAAGATAGCGTTGTGTAAAATTT
Organism: Aromia moschata; assembly: GCA_029963805.1. Taxonomy (NCBI): domain Eukaryota; kingdom Metazoa; phylum Arthropoda; class Insecta; order Coleoptera; family Cerambycidae; genus Aromia; species Aromia moschata. The sequence goes on along the minus strand of JAPWTK010000054.1, from coordinate 1,910,130 downwards.
ACATGTATCAGAAAACTTGCATCCAAAGGCACGGCATTGGGTCATTAAAACACAAATATATCTTTCTTGTAATATCAGTTTACATTTATGAAAGCGAATATGCAAAAAAATCAAAGAAATTAACATTACATGAGAATTTATATTTCATTCTTTCGCCTTGCATGTAAAAGTAAATTCTACTTATTGCATTCAGAATTAAAAAAAAAAAAACTAGTTTACACCACAGTAATGTAAATAAGCTAGATCACAAATAACTAAAATATTGTAACAAATTATTCTTGTTAAATTCTTTTAAAAGTCTCTATTTTTTCTAACTCGCTCGAGGTTGAGACACTACTAACCAACGGAGGAATCGACAAGGAGGAAACCAAGATGGCGGCGCTACGGGGTTTATCAGTTGGACGGGGCCCATGATTGTTAAGCCGAATGTGTAAATTTTACACGCCGCTATCCCACTAGGGTTAAGGCCTTGTGATTTAAAAAAAATAGAGGGAATTTTGACGAAAGTATAGTATTAGCAACATTTGAGTGGACTACCAATCATTTGCACCGACATCGGGGAGTGAACTTTTTTTTAATATTGATCATCGTTTATGGACTGCTTGAGAGTTTTTCATGGGAATTATTCGCTTGATTATTCCTTTGAAATAGTCCAAAAAAATGTTTGTAACTGCTGTTGATTACGACTGCTCTTGAAGTCGACTTGTATACCGCATGCCCTTGGAGCGCGTATTGTAAAATGCCTTTTAAATGATAATTCGCGAAAAGTTAATAACCACCGTCGAAAAAGAGACGAAAACAAAAGCATAAACCTCCTTCCGGAAAAACCGATTTGCGTGTTAGACAGTATCTGTCTTCTGAACTTGTTTACGATTGTGTGGGATAATCAGAATTACAAAATCCTACAGATATAAATTTAGATTAGATAGTAATAGACGCTCTTTATGTTAAAAAGTAACTTTTTTTACCATACCAAAATACATTATAAAACTATTCCTAAGTCAACCTCCTTGAAACTTTGAAGTAAGTAGTTATAATTTAATACAAATAAGAAAAAAAGTTGTTACTGTCGAAGATATTCTTCTCATTTCTTCTCAATTCAAGATATTTTTTTCATTTTTGACAATATGTGCCTGAAGTTTAGATCGATTAGGTCTGATAGAAAGTGAAAAAATCCATTTAGACGGTGAAAGAAAAGTGAAAGACGGCGTCTGATTTTTCACTTTAGATCAGACTCGATCGATCGAAACACAATTTCAAGTTTCACAATTGTGTTACATGTTGAAAATAAGCTGAAGAACTGCAAAATATGTTATGAGTCAAAACATATAATGGCTTATTTTTGAAAACACAAAGACAAATCAGCTTTAAAGAGTTTTCAGGAGTTGGATTTTTTTTTCTTTGGTAGACATCTATTTTTTTGGAGAATGAAGGACTTTAAGGTCTATGGAAGCATTATATGTACAAGCTTATGGGTTTTACCTATATAGAAGTTTTAATAATAGACGTTTTATAAAAGTTAATAGTGCAGTAATATTTTAGTAGCAAAGTGCTATTAAAATATTGTATATTTTAATGTCGTTTTTTTCTGGAACTTTATTTTTGTGAAAGTTTTAGTAAATTACTTTTGTTTTGGTATTGACCCTCAACATTGAAAAGTCAGTGTACTCTATGCATTTCCATTATTCAAGCTAGAACAAAAGTTTAAGTAAAGAACCCTTCATGAAAGTATTTTTCCCATCAAGAAGAATATTTTGCACATTGAGCGCAAACCAAGACAACATCAAGATTAATGAATCAGTCAAAACTGCCTACTTGATTTTTACATGTCACACGGTAGTATTACCATTTTCTCTCATATTTTGTAACCTCACATCCTGAACTCGACGCCCATTTTCATACATACACTGACTTATGCAAATCGAGATAAAAACTCGCATACTCGAATAATTATTGAACAAGGAAAAACACGTTTGGTACTTAAATTTTTTGTCACATATAAATACCTAACTGCCTTGACTTTTAACTAAATGAAAATTGCCTCAGCGTGGATTGCCATATAAATTTCAGAAACTATTACCAAACGCACTTAATTACCATACACGACCTGCGGGCATGTAAATGCGTAAAGTCTCTTTAATAGCTCCAAGTTGTGCGGTAGATTACGACGTGACCGGCATTGAGCTGGCGGAAAGCGTGGCTCCACAGTGTCGGTCTGTTTAAGGGCGTCATTCCACGCAACGGATGCAGCAGGAATTGTTAAACAGATGACCACTGCGTAAACTTACTGTCAAAGTAGAGGGGTAGTCCATTTTGTCAAATGTCAGTCAAAATTCTCAGTATTCAAATAAAACTGGTTCTCAGGTTAATGGGGGCACTTCCCCTCAAAGGTTTCAAAAATTGTTTTAATTGTCTTTTCAGTTTGAACCCTTAATAATACGAAGACATCAAACACAAAGTGGTCGATAAAATTAATTTCTCGAAGGACCACCTGCCACTTTGTGACCAACTGCGGTAAGTCGGTATGGTTTTGTCTCTTCCATAATCCATCAGCGTTCTTAGGTATACAGAGGGATCTGGAATCTAATGGAGCTAATGAATTGAGTGTTGTGGCCTAATTGACTGTTGTGGCACTTTGTGCATTCGCTCTGAGGTAGTTGCCCAGGGTATGAGTATTCAGTTCTTTTGAAAAAGGTGGTGATGTCACACAAACGGGGCTACCTCATGAAGGCCAGAGCTCTCCTAATATGGAATCTCTCATTGATGAGACAGCTATACACTCACAAAGTAAATGCCCAACTGTCTGCTCTTCCTGTTCACACCATCTGCAAAGGAGTGTTTCACTTGGCCCCGTATAGTATAAGTAGGGGAATGTCGTCAGGGTTGGGCCACTAGTGAATATCGACGAAATATGTACTAAAATAATGAACAAATATGCTGCTTTTTATTGTTTTTCATTCAATTCTACATAATTTTGATGAAAAATCTTCATGAGAACATTAATCGGAATCAATATTCGATTTTGGATTAAACTTTTTATTCTATTATTGTTATTTTGCTGTTATGATTTTTATTCTGTTGGATTTATGTTGTTTTTTAATGTATTCTTAAAATCTCATATTATTTACCATTATATTAACGATTTTTTTTTTATTGATAAAACATTACTTTTATTGCTGCAATGAATTATTTTAATGTTCTGCGGTGCGAAAAACTGGCTTAAGACTGTTATTTTACTTGTCGGAAAAAAAGATGTTGCCCAACCCTGACTACACAAGTGGCCCAACCTAGACGACAGGCGTTTTTTTCAATCGCTAAATACTACAGGCAACCCCATAGGTTAAGAAAAACATTTTTTTTTTTGGGAACTTGTTAAGGTTAACCCCATAATGGAAATATATACTTACATTGGCGGCGACACCGTTTTCGTCCAAGTTTTGAGTTGTTTTTCACGGTTATTACAAAACTTTTCGGACTACCGAAAACAAGACGAAGGCACAAAACTTTTTACAGACAATCTCCGTGACAAGCAATGCTCTGAAAAGTTTTCTATCATGGAGAATAATAATTCCACGCTATAAACACAGAGGCAGCACGTTTCACATACGAGAAATAACCGTGGCCCAACCTAGACAGTGGCCCAACCCTGACGATATTCCCCTACTTTTGTAGCCGACAGTGTTCTGTCAGGATTCCTGTTACAGGGTTTAAGTTTATCATTGTCATAGCTAAATATGTATTTGCAACATGTTCAATAAATAAGTATTTTCTCGATGCCTCTTGTTGCTCCATTAAAATTACAGTAACTGATTGGGTAGTGGAAATCATTAACAAACATATTGTAATATAGGATGTAATATACGAAACTCTAAACCATATTTTAGATACTACTGATCTGGCCCGTCTACAAAATGTCAGAATATGTAAATAAATAAACCTCCCTAAATTCGCATACTCAACGTTGAGTACGTCATAATCTGAACGCTTACCGAGTACCAGCGTCTTATTTGCTTAATATTTGTAATCACACAGTTCTTCGAAATACATCAAAACCGAAAATTCTCGTATCTAAAGTGGTCGCCGCGTTTAAATCTTTGTAACTGTATACTCATCAATGGGGTAATTTATTTAATGATGTAATTATAACTCGAAGGTCTGTATCGTACGGCGATGTTCTGCACGCATGCAATTTATATGTTATTGTTAGGTGCGTAAAAACAGTTCAACATACGAAGGAATACGAAAAACATCTTACATTGTAGTCGCCTTCAGCAGTTTTGTGTTTGGTCGTTACATTTCATACTGATTCCATCTCTCTTTGTTGTAGGAGTCCATGTGTTATGGAAGGTGAAAACCCTAATAGGGTTTTCATTACCTGGTGTCCTCTAGATGACATAATCAAATGTTAGATGTGTTCAGAGTCGCTAGAATTCAATTTTAGATTTCCTCACATATTGTTCTTTGCTAACCTCAAAAACCGCTATTTTAGAAGTTGTGTATAATCACAAAACTCAGGGGAAACGTGGATTTTATGTATCAGATGACTAAGACTACAATATGCTTGTGGGCACCCGGAATCCTTCAATTCCATATCCCTAAAAACTTGAACCACTGCACTTTGATACATGAAGTATATGTATCAGTTAGTACTGGTTTGCGTGGTATAATATGTTAATGTACTAATAATAATACTTCTAAAAAGTAGGTAATACGCATAAAAATAAAAAAATAACGATTAAATTAGATGTTTTATTAGATGACGTGTTCTCATTGTTTTTTTTGAAACTCAGCCTTCACAAGAGATGAGCTAGGGACTCTAAATTATTAGAAAGTCATATTAACAAACGTTTCAGAGGAAAATAATTCATCGTTATCCGGATAACTTTTAAACTTTTCCGAATATCCATTAAAAATTTTAAATATGTAGGTACTTGCCGGCTTTACTTATTCGATATCGTTTTGCTTTTTTTTTTGGCGCGCCGTGATGAATATTCATCGAGGTCAGAGCCGAAACATTTCATCATGTTACAAACTGATCCTTCCAAGTTAAAGAGCTTTATAATATCGAGTTTGAATTTTAAATTACAGAACTTGTTTTATACATTTCTAGAATGCAAATATCTAATGATTTCATGCGATTAATCAATTGTTTGTGCACATGGAGATTTTTATTTATTTACCATCGCATCGGTGGGCGATGTTGACGTTGTAAGAAATTTAATTATCTATTACGCGTATCGGTATGGCAATTCACATTCGAGAATGTGCGACAGGGTAGGTATGTCTTTTCGGAATAGTATACCAATTCCTAGTCAATGTCAAAAAATAGACTAGCCAACATAGACGGCGTTGTAAATTTCGCTGGTAACTTGTGTAGTTTTAAACGGACCGTATTAAGGGGGAATCAACCTTGAAACCCTTCAAAATTGCCCATATAACTTTTGATTCAGAGATCCGATTTTAAAAAGGATTACACTATTTAAAAATAACACATTTTTCTTATTCAAAACTGTTTTTTTATGAAAATATCAATAACAATAGATACTACACAGGCAAACATAGGCTTACAAAATAGTATAATTTTTTGACTTCCTTGCATTGCGCGTCACAAATTTCAAGTTTGACTTACAACTTTATAACTGCATGTTTACATAGCCTATCATGATAATTAAAAATACCGGTTAGAATGAATCTAAAGACGCAAAAAATAAACGTTTTAAAGAGGAAGAGTTCCTCTATAAGATAAGCACAAAAACTAAAAATCGAAAAAAAATTTCAGGGTTGATTCCCCCTTAAAATATACTTATAGAGGAAGGCGGGGGTGGATCAGTTAAGAAGACAACCCTAAAATGAACAAACAGTACAATTATTTTGCTAATATTTTTGTAATACCGTGAAGTATACAGTGTTTACTTTTTATTTCTCACCATAAAAATGAACTAAACCAACAATATCAAAAGAAAAATTATGTTCTGGTTTCCATTACCCGGCATATTGAGAGCTAATTCTAAATTTTAAGCAAAACATGACATTAAGATCAAACAACATTCTTTTGACTACAAGCAAGAGTCACATGTACAATTTGACTTACTATTGACACTACACATTGCGTGGACCCACTCTCCACAAGAAGAAATTAACAGAAAGAAAAAAACCGTTTCTTAACATTATTAATACGATGAACATGATTTATTTTATTATTAAGGGTAAATCAACCAGCAAGGAATAATAACATACTAAATTAAAATCATAGGTGACACAAGGGGTACCGTTAGACCTTAGCATAGAAAACTGATAACTCTACTGTTTTTATCTTTGGATATACCTGAAAGTATCTAAAACAATATATCACTGTAATTTTAATTAAATTTAAATATTAGTGGATGGCGCCACGGTGTTGATTTTGAGCAAGCATTTTAGAAATATTTGTCATTGGAATAGGCCTGTTGGTCATTGTCATAATGCCCAGGTGGCATTAAAAAAGAATTCTTTGGTATGTGGCAAGAATACGGCCGCTGTACGAGGTGTGTAAGTTAAGTAATGAGACTGACAACGTAGCGCCGGATCCAGCAACACTGCGGAGACGAGACTTGGAAAGGCGATAGGTTAACGTGTAATGCATCTTCAGTATAAGGTTAAACTTGTTAGAATCATTTGTTTGTCCTTTGTGATTGTTTTCAACCGGTATTCCAGTGCGTTTTAAAAACGAGTGACATTAATTTTGAGCAACACAGCGCAACGGATACTTTTGCAAAACGTCACACGCCTACGGAGACGCCTTTTGTTAGCCATTCTAGAAGGAAACAGCATTGAAGATGAACCAAGCAGGGAACCTTCATTTAACATTCAAGAGATTCATTTATAAGATATCGGGAAAAATTTACTTAGAAATTGAAAATTCCATTTAAAAAATTTTATACGACTGAACCAAGCGCCAAAGCTTGGCACACTTCAAGCTCTCCAAGACCAAAGAAGCAAGAATGAGCAAGTCGAAGATCAAGTGCATGCTGATTTGATTTTTTGATAATCAGGGAATTGTCCACAAAGAGTTTGTGCCTCCAGGCCAAACAGTAAATGAACACTTTTACAGAGAGGTTCTTGAAAAACTTCGAAAAAGGTCATGCGTGTGAGACAAAACATCAAAAACGACTGGATGTTGCATCACGACAATGCGCCTTGTCACACAGCCATTTCAAAAAACGAATTTTTAGCCGGTAAAAACATTTCTGAGGCTCCTGAGTCTCCTTATTCGCCTGACTTGATCCTTGCGACTTTTTTCTCTTTCAGAGATTGAAAAATCACTTTAAGGGACGTAATTTTGTAACCATAGAAAACATTCAATCGGCTTTAACCGACCAGCTGAAGGTTATTCCAGTATATGAGTTCCAGCACTGCTATGAGGAATGGAAGAACCGTCTCCAGCGCTGTGTGGCTTCTCAAGGAAGGTATTTTGAAGGAGCCAATACTGAATTGAGATTCTATTCAAAAAAAAAAAAAATTAATAAATTAGAATAAAAATCTGTCTCATTACTTCGTTTCCACACCTCGTATGTAACATAGTTTACTTTTCAGCACGTATTTACTGAAATCATCTGGATACGGACCAAAATATGGACCAAATACAGTACACTTACAGTACTTGCAAGGTCAAGGATAATTAATGATCGAGCTTGGCCACCTGTAAACATTCCTAAAAAAAGCATAATGATTCTCCTTGACGTATCTTTTTTTTTTGTCATTAATTAAAATGCGTTGGTTTCTAACGCAACGTATTCGTGCTTCATGCGTTTCTCCTTCTTAATTCCATTCATAATGTTAAAATTCTATTCGCATGAAGATCGCTATCTTAATTTTGCGTTTAATGATCCTAGAAATCTACCATTACTAGTGATTTATTTAAATAACTACGCTTAATAATACATACATATGTATGTCCATTGAGAAATGACTGTTTAGCCGACGACTAGAAACAATTAATCTATGTAATTATTAAATTATTACTATTTATTTTTTATTTAATTGTTATCTGCCGAGACGTGGTTATGGTAGGTGATTTTAGACCAGTAGAAATCTACGGGCGTCTAAGGTTGTAGTTCTGGAATGTTCTATGGATGCCTTAGTTCTTTGGGCGTTTATAAAATATCCAAGTACAATATAATGAATAAGTTTGTAATGAATGGACATTTTTTTGTAGATTCAAATGATAAGTAGAAAGAGAATACTTAGGGTGTTAGGAAAAATGGCAAGGGAATATATTTTTTTTGACAAATGCTGCCAAAGCCAAAAATGGTAAAATTACCTGTAACATTAAAAATAAAATGCAAGCTCTGGCCAACAAATTAACTTCTTTAATAAATATTTCAAATTTTGTCGTCTGATGGTACACACTTTTATCTTATTTTGCCAAATATCCCGAAAGAAAATAGTCCAGCGGCGTAAAATCTGGAGATTTTAGACCCTCTTCTACCAGACGCACTTCCACATTTGTTCAACCTGTTCAATCTGAGTGGCGTTTTTTTTGGGCTCTGGATTTGGTAGAAGAGGTATAATAGAGTGGCCTCTGAGATATGCATATTTTACGCTCCTGACAATTTTCTTTAGGAATATTTAAAGGCAAAAGTCTGTACCACAAAATCATACAATTTAGATGATATAAAGATCAGAATACGATGCAAAATTAGACAAATTACGGAAAAAGTCATTTACAAAGTACTCACAATCAGTGAATTTGAAGATAGACTTGCCTATTGTCAATGGCTGGCATTTTGAGAACTAATTGGCATTTGTTTCATGTTTTCTGTGAAAACTTGCTTGTTTCGATTATATTGAATTGTTGCAATAGTAGTAGTAATAATAATAATAATAATAATAGTAATGAAACGTCTTTATTTTACAGACGTTTAAGTTTAGCAATTATCTAAAAGTCAGTACTTTGCTGTTCTGTGTACAGTAATGGACAAAAAGTTTGAATACATCAGGCTAGTTTAGAACATTTTATTGAAAAACACACATACAAGAAGTTGTATACTAATGAAACTTTAAGAATGGGAACTGTATAAAGAATTGCGTTTAATTATTTGTTAGTTACCGCAATGTTTCCAACAGTTGCAGAAAAAGTTGATTGCCTATCCAGATGTTAATAAAATTTCGGGTCAAAAGTTTGAATACACACGAGTAGATGGTGCAGTTTTAAAGAAATACAGTCGTTAGCTGGGATCCCCACATGTAGACATAACCTAAAAAGAGTGTTATCTACTGACGCGTACATATTTGGCGGCTTGGAAGTGCGTGATACGAACTATTTTCAGAAATAGCTCCAAAAAGAGAAGAACTTTCTGTTGAAGAGAGAAAAATTTCATTTCTTTCCAATAGAGAAAAATTATTTTGCGTTTGCGTAGCCAGAATAAAACCTATGGTGAAATAGCTAAAATCGTGAACAGAAGTCGTCAGACTGGTCATACAATTTTTATAGAAGAGATAACGAACAAATAGATTTATCTAACTATTTTAAAAAATAATGTGCATAAAAGTGCTGAAAAAATAGGCTTGGGCGTCGACTTTTACTTTCAACAGGACAACGACCCCAAACATACTGCCAATATTGTACGGCAGTGGTTAATTTACAATATTCCACACCTGCTTAACACGCCGCCACAAAGCCCGGACCTTAACCCAATGAACATATTTGGATGGTATTAAAAAAAGGATTAGCAACTAAATACTAGTTAGTGTATTCAAACTTTTGACCCGAAGTTTTAAGGACTTTTGAGTAGACAATGAATTTTTTCTACAACTGCCTGAAAGATGGCATTAATTTCTAAATTAAACATGCAGTTCTTTATACAGTTTCCATTTATGTAGTTTTATTAGGATACAACTATAGAGCCATCCAAAAAAAAACGTCATCAAATTATATTCTTAATCGAATTTATAACCTTATTTACTTGTCAAAACTGTCACATCATATGACAGCCATTGTCTGTTTTACAAATTGTGACAGTCACTTGTCAAAAGTTTGACATAACCGAATAGCTTAGATATGACCGCTATTTCCACCTCACTCGTTCATAGCCAGAGTTGATGAAGTTTTTTTTGGATGTCTCAATACTTGTATCTGAGTTTTTAAATAAAATGTTCTAAACAGCCTGGTGTATTCAAACTTTTGTTCATCACTGTATGTATCCATTCGACTAGTCTGTTAAGATCTTAACCTGCCTCAGTGTTTTGGCCCCAAAAGAACTCGCACCTGAAAAAAATTACATTCTTTTATGTAGTATTGAGCAATATCCTGCACCAAAATAAAATGATCACGTATGTCGTGCCCATTTTTGTTTTCAGCTGTGACCAATGTGATATGTCCGTTATTGTAAATTCAAGCTTTCACGCGCCTGAGTAATCCGCACGTCTCTGCATCCAGTATGCGCCCAGGCTAACACATATAGAATTTCCATTCTAAATTGAAAATAGGTACTTATACGAGGTAGGATAAGGATATATCAGTTTACTAACATTTTGTATGGAACTAAATACGCGTTTCTATACTGATCTGTTACCCGTATATGCCATATCGTGGTCCACGTTCACTTGACGAGGCCTGTCACGTAAGAAGTGGGCGGAATCTACACTCCATTGGTCATTGTGGCTACTCTGGTAGGGGGAAATATGCCACCAGACAGTCGACCCAGTTGATTACGTTGGCGGTAAAACACGGATTACAATCACGGTATCTTTGACCGACTGTATACAAAAAAACGTTGTTTTTGTGAGTGTTTTGATGTCATATATTCTGGGCGCGTACAATAACGCCGAAGTGGATTTTTAAAAAGGTTTAAATTATACAAAGTTATTTTATTTGCGTCATAATTGAATAATTAAAAAATCGATATTTTTAATCAACACCTCTTTCATAAACATGGCTTTCTGGAGGCCTTTCGAAACGGATGAAAATAACGTAGCTTCATATATAACCAGCGAAAATGTCGAAACCGTAGAGTACGATGAATTTACAAATAAAGACTTACATTGTCAAAGTCAGCGTATTATTTTAAACATATATGAATGCCTAAAAGCGACGTTAATTACTTATTATTACATATCCCTACCTATCCCTAAGTTATTATTCTAGCACGCCCATGGAATCGTAAAGTTGCACCGCTTTTTTTGTTCCCCAGGCGTGTTTATCATTTTCAATTCAGAATAGATGGACTATACATAGTTTTATTACTATTAGCATTAACTCGGTTCATACTTGGGTATGTTTACAAGCGACGTTGGACCGCGGCGCTCCTCTCTATTTTTCTCTCTGTCTCGACAGCCAGAATCGTCGACCTTCCAATGATACGTGACGTCACTTTAAATTCGCATATTACGCACCATTTTAGTGTAGACAGCATCTCACTTGTAGTGTAGGCAACAATAACAATGTACGATAATTTGTTCGGGGACATTGGATCGTTCCACGGCGTGTAAATGGGGGGCCGCGTTGCCGAATCGTGTTCGGTTTGCGGTCGCCGTTACTTATTTGCAATTTTATTAAGCCGATACATTATTTTATCTGCGATCGACGTTTTCGTAACTTTGGGGCGCTACATCTTCAAGGTTTATTAGGGAAGCGTTTTCTGCGTAAAAATGTAAATACGCCGCCGATGAATATGCATTAATTTTACAGGTGGCGAGTGTGAAGTTTCGGACTACGTCGTGCCAACGTGCTGGGATTTTACGCTATTATACAAGGTGCTATCGAAATAAGTGCATATGGGGCATTTCACGCCAACTAAGTGAGGTCAAAAAAATTTCTACTTGCTAAAAATCAATGCTAGTACTTGCTAAAAATCAATGCAGATTAAACAAAGAAGCAAAAAAAAGGTCATTGAAGGCAACGGCAAGCACAATCCCCCGACTATTTTGGTTTTTACTTGAACATTTGGGGGGGGAGGGCATCGCCCCTATCGCCCCCCTGGCTACCCCTTGTGGTGAGGGTGAGAAAATACAAATTTTCGTTTCGACTCAAAATTTTAATCTTTCTCGGTAAGAAAATGAAAAAAATTAAAAAGAGACAGTGGTTTTCGATGTGTTTTTTTTTTGCTTAGAATACGATAAACATATTTTTCAAAATTATTGGGGGTAGTTTTCACCCTTATTTTGAGGATTGAAAGTTTAAAATCTAAATTTCGAAAAGTATGACACGATTTTTTTTAATTTCTTTCTTTTTTTTGCCTACTTTCGATTACTTTTTAATTCATAATGGGTGTCGACCAGGAAGTGACTCAAAAACGGCCCAAAGGTGAAAAAACGTGGTTTTAGCGTATTTTCTCATCCTGTGAGATAGTAAATGGCAAGTGAATAATATATTCCAAGGTTTTTGGAGTCGCTGATTACGAATCCAACGTCAGATTTTCAAAAACCAAAATGGCGGATCCAGTATGGTAGTCAACTTTTAAAAAATGGTTGAATTTTAAAAAAAATTTAAAAACACATCAAGACCAACAAGACCATTGCAACCTTCTTTTTGATGCTTTTCATTTTTTTATTGAGAAAGATTGATATTTTAGAGTCGAAACGTAATCATATACAGGGTGTTCGCGGAAAATTTACGATGTGAAAAGACGCTATTTACAGTCACAGTAAAGATCGTCCACCCATCTATTACCGCTTTACACGTGACAAATAACTTAATAGATACATGTGGTATATACAGGGCGCCATATTATTAAAGGCCCACATCAAACACAAGCACAGCATTTGAGTAAAAATATTACGATTTAACCAAACTTACCTACTCTCAAAGTTATTGGTAACCAAGATATACGGGGTGCGTATATTAAGTAATGAGACAATTCAATAGTGTTTATTTCAAAATAACTTCCTTGGGAAGCCACGCAGCGCTGGAGACGGTTCCCCCATTCCTCATAGCACTGCTGGAACTCATATACTGGAATAGCCTTCAGCTGGTCCGTTACAGCCGTTTGAATGTTTTCTATGATCCCAAAATGACGTCTCTTGAGATAATTTTTCAATCTTGGAAAGAGAAAAAAATTCAAAAGGACTCAAGTCAGGTGAATAAGGAGGCTGAGGAGCCACAGGAAAAACTCGTTTACTGAAATGGCTGTGTGACAGGGCGCATTGTCGTGATGCAACATCCAATTGTTTTTGATGTTTGGTTTCACACGCATGACCCTTTTTCGAAGATTTTTCAAGAACTTCTCTCTAAAAGTGTTGATTCACTCTTTGGCCTGGAGGCACAAACTCTGTGGACAATTCTCTGGCTATCAAAAAAGCAAATAAGCAGGCGCTTCATTTTCGACTTGCTCATTCTTGCTTTTTTTGGTCTTGGAGAGCTTGAAGTGTACTTGCTTTGACGCTTGGTTTTTTGGGGTCGTACTCAAACACCCAAGTGTCATCACCAGTAATGACACTTTCCATAAAATGGGGATCATTTTCAATGGATTCCAAAAAGACAAAACACCTTTCTCTCCTGATGTCCTTTTGTTCCTGCGAAAGGTTTTTTGGAACCATTTTTGCGCAGATTTTGCGATTCAAATTTAGAACAGAGATGCGATTCAAATTTAACTCTTCCCCGATCATTCTTGTCGTCAACCGACGATCTGAACGCACAAGATACCGTATTCTATCGACATTTTCATCGGTTCTTGAAGATGAAGTCCTTCCGCTGCGTGGTTCATCTTCAATCGACTCACTTTCCTTTGAGAATGCCTTAAACCACCGAAAAACCTGGGCTCTTGAAAAAACACTGTCTTCGTAGGCGTGTTGAAGTTTTGCAAAAGTATCCGTTGCGCTGTGTGTCCAAGTCTGTAGCAAAACCAAAATTAATGTCACTCATTTTTAAAACACACCAGAAAAAGACGGTTTACGAAAATACTCACAAAGAACAAACAAATCGTTCTAACTAGTTCAAACTTGTAGTGAAGGTGCATTACATGTTAACCTACCGCCCTTCGAAGTCCCATCGACGTTGCCAGTCTCATTACTAAATTTACACACCTCGTATGTGTGAATTAGAATACTTAAGTTTTTATTGAAAATATAGATTTTTCCATCGTTTTTACAAAATTGCCGAATGACCGTTTTAGAGATATGTTTGTTTAAAGTGTTTGGGGTCTGTTTTAACTTTTAACCAGTACCTCTACTGACCTAGGTCACTACCAGTGTGCGTGTATCACTGGAGGGTAAATGACTACTGAACGAGATCGAAGACGAACCTGTGGAATCTGTGTGCACCTGTGGAATCAGTTAACATGAGCTTGCATTGTTGATATTTTTTCGCGTGTGTAATGTGTACCTTTTTTTGGTGTTGTGAATAATAATTGTTAAATTTATGATTATGTTTATTTTCACACATCACACAATATTCATATGCGCACCTACTAACTCTGTTTAACATTAGTAATATTTGCCCAAACGTAGATACCAATAATTATAAAATAAACCTAAATCTCCAGACGTTTTTAGTTCCAAAGTATATCAGCTAGTTTAATGTAACACCTGCAGATAAAAACATAAACTATTATCTCCTTATGACGAAATATTATTAAATCAATACAGTTAACAAATATTTATTTAGGTACTATACTGTAGAGGATGTTTCGATAGATCTACATAGGTAACTGATACACTTTATTAAATAATTTCAAGGCTACGTTAACAATTTGTTCGACTAAAAAAAAATTACCGCGACACAGAAAACACATAAACCATTATTTTAATATCCATGTCTATTAACGTCGCGAAGCACAGTGAACCCTGGCTAGTCGCAAACACGCTTTAATGTGCTTATTCAGTTTTTTTTTCTAATTACCCTAATTTGCAGTTTGAAAAAGGCAGCCTACGATAGAACTTTGGCATTGAAAACACCGTATTTATTACATATGTACTTAAATGGACTTGTATACACTACGGTTTGCAAAAATAGCCGGCTAATTACACGTCTATTTTTCAATAAACGGCTGCCTACTGATTGATTGCCATTTTTCATTCATTACTGCTAATGATCAGCAATCATGATAGATCGCCATTTTTGATATCTATTTTAATATCATCAGCATGACTTCATTAGTGTTTTTGAGGGCACGATCAAATAGAAATTTTAGTCAAAGAAAAAATAATTATTTACCAAATATTTCAAATTTAAGCTGGTTATTATTTTCTATAAAAAACTATTTGCCATTAAGTACGTTTATTACTTTTTTTTTTACGTTACCTTTATTGTAATATTTAATCATTTTTTAACCGAGTTTGTGTTTGTTTGGGTGGTGCTTCTGAGGTCATAATTAAATAAAACTTTTACTGTTAATCTTAATGTAACAATTCATCCAAGAAAAAAAGACGTCATCAAAGTTTGATGAGCAAAGACGTATTTCTATTCTTAATCTTAAATATATAAACTTATTAATTATTAAAACTGTCACATTATGTGATGGGTATTTATTTATTTTGTAAAAGTTTGACAACAACACATTTTCGAGTGTTGTTGTCATTGCTTCGAGCGAAGACATAACCACACTTGTCATATCTCATTCATAGCCAGATTTGATGATTTTTTTTAGATGGCTGGTTATTTTTAGCTCGAATAATTTTTAAACTGAAAACATCTAGGGTAACGAAACAAGTGCAGCAAATTAGATATATTTCATTTGAAATATTTTTTATACAAAACAAATGTCTAACAAGATGGGGCTTTATTTTTTCCGGACCTGTATTGATGACCCTTGGAGTATGCTCATAATAATTCAGGATCTAGTAGTACTCGATGTTATCTTTTTTGGGTCTCATAAGTATATTACATCAAGACATGCCGGATAAAATAGTTTTCGGGATAGTAATAACGGGGGGTTCTGTTTTTTTTTTAACCAATATGTTAAGATATTGGTTCAATATTCGAGCGGCTGGAATTTCTGGCCGTATATAAGAGGGATGACATATTGGCTGGAGGCAGCCAGATATCGGTGACATGAGTCTGACATGCAAGTAGAAGGTATGACTCGTGCTGGGAGAAAACAACTTTAGTGCAGGCCTAAATGAATTGAATGGGTAAAACGGAGGGATATTGAGGGAAGCGAAAACAAAAAAAAATCGAGCAGGATGTCTCGTGCGGTTTAAATTTATCTGGCAGTTTGATTTGTTATTGAATTCCGTATGGCCGGTTTGCATACAAAATGTTTCGTTTTCCAAATTTTATATCGGTCTTTTTTTTGATAAAACATTTTTTTAACAAACACTTCCGAATTTATCTAGTGGAATATGACTTTGATATTTGACAAAAGTGATGTAAATCAAAAACCGCAAATGAAAACTGATTTGGTAAGTATGAACATAAAACCCGTATTGGCTTTGAATCCAACAAATAGTATTATGTGAAAAGAATACTCGTTTATGCATGGACATAACTGGGATATTGACGGCTTAACGGCTGTCAAGTAAACCTAATGTTTTATTGGTGACAATTTTTTAGTACGAGTATATTTGGATATTTTGGGTAAACATGGTTAAAATAACTCGTGTATGTTCAAAAACCTTAATATACTTGAATACAGTGCAGTTTTCATTTCAATAATAATAATAAAATAAAGGCACACTGTACTTCGCCAATAATATTACGTCTTTTTCTATCATGCCAGTGCAAATATCCCATGAACAGAAAGTGTTCAGTCCCAAGACCAACTGCGCGCGCGTCTCTTGGAAATTATGAATGAAGCAATCCATTCCAATCCAAGGT
The DNA here is from genome assembly GCA_029963805.1 of Aromia moschata. Classification (NCBI taxonomy): domain Eukaryota; kingdom Metazoa; phylum Arthropoda; class Insecta; order Coleoptera; family Cerambycidae; genus Aromia; species Aromia moschata. The sequence continues at coordinate 1,893,398 of JAPWTK010000054.1, read as the reverse complement.
TAAAACCACGTTTATCCGAAGTCTGGTAATTGTAATAATTGTAGTTGAACAATGTACAGTGTCCGCCACAATATTCGCAACACACAGGAAACATTTTTGTTATTGAGATATATCTCGTAAAAAAATTAAGTGATCTATTCTGGGTGACCTTGTACCCAAAAATGTATTTTTATATCAGTCACGTGATGATTGATATGGCGACAAATTAAAATATATAGGTATATATGTAAAGTACGGTTAGTTGTCGAGCTATTAAAAATATGACAAGTAAAAAAAAAAATTTAATTTGACCCGTATGCCAAATTTGAAGCAAAAATGTCAACAAATCGGAAATACCATATTTTTGTTCATAGCTCGTCTATGAAATGTAATTATGCAATTTTTAGTTTATAATAGCTTTCAGTAAAGAAAAGTAATAGCTTAACAATAAAAGCAGTGGAGTTTTTTCTCTAACGAAACCTCAGACTGGTAAATAAGAAAAAAAATTTTCTATTTAGTTTTCCTCTATGTTCTTTATAGCCCTTTATAATGTCTGTAATTCTCTATAGGTTTAGATGTTTTTTTTTTTTTTGGGGGGTTAAAAGGGGATTCTTCCCGCAAGGAGTTTGGGGGGGGGGCCCCCCTGGGGGGGGGGGCCCCCGGCCATTTTTTTATTGGAATTTTTTTTCCAAAATAAAGAAATAATGTTTTGACACAAGATTATTCATTCATTGAAATCAAAGAAACACTTTTCTCAGTGTATTTGTCGGTTTGTTATTTTTGGATTTGAGAAATTTTCGTATTACAAAAAAGTTAAGCCGTCACTAAAAAAAAGAATGAAATTTGTCAAACAATTTTATATACTTACGAAAATGTAAAATTTTGAATATTTTGGGTCAACAATTTTTCCTAAAAAAATATTTGGCAATATAATAAATAAGCAAATGTTACTAGGATTAGATTATGTGCTTTGCTTAACACAACTTAACTCAGTAAAATAGTAATTTCACTGAGTTAAAATTTCGAATGTCGTTATTTGAACCGAACAAAAATTAGAAACCACTTATGCAAGAAACTTCGTAAATATGAAGGTATTTGATCACAATTATTTTACTGTGCGATGTTAACATTAAAATGTGTTCATCGTATATATGTATGCACAGATACTCACAAAGTATTCGGCCACCCTAGATATTGCTAATAAATTGACATACAAGAAATAGTTATCATTGACTGGCAAACAAGAGAAATTAACACAATGATATATGAACTTTATTATACCACATTAAAAAAGTAATCCAAACAGACACAATTTAAAAACTGCCGACAAAACACGATAATGTCCAATTTATATGACACAAAAGTATTCGGCCACCAAAAGAAAAATAAAATAGGAAAGGTACAAACAATTTAAAACGGCACATCTAATATCTTGTCGGGTATCCTTTAGAATTCAGAATAGCTTTCAGCCTATTTAGCATTGAATGCACCAGTTTACGGGTCACTTCCGGGGTCACTTTACTCCATTCTGTTGAGAGATGATTTTTTAACTATTCTTTATTGGAAATTCGTTTATTTTGCAGAGATCGTTTTAGATGTGACCATAAGTGCTCGATAGGGTTAGTACTGGGCGACTTTTCAATTATCGGTACATGGTATAGCAGCCATTCCCGCGTTTTACGGGCACAGTGCTTGGGGTCATTATCTTGTTGAAAGATGTAATGATCGCCCAATCTCAATTTTTCGGTGCTGGCCTGTAAATGATGCTTCAATATATTAATATAACAATATTGGTTCAATATTCTGAAGGTTACCCATTCAATAAAATGAAGGTTACCCACTCCCGCAGCCGCCATACAGCCCCACACCATGTGCTATCCACCGCCGTGTTTTACGGTAGGTTTTAAGTTTTCCTTATTTAACGATGTACCAGGTTTTCTCCATACAATTTGTCGTCTGCACGAATCAAATATCTCACATTTACATTCGTCGCTAAAGATAACCTGATCCCAGAAAGTTTCAGGCTCATTCACATACTGGTCAGCAAACGTGAGTTTTTTTGTTTGTTGACCTTACTAATCTAGGGTTTCCTTCGGGCAACTCGGCCTTGGTAGCGCTTTTTTCTTAAGGTTCGACGCACTGTCTCAATACTAATATTCTTTCCAGTACTCTCCTGAATCTCTGCACATATTATTCTGTATTGTTCTCTGGCATTAAGTACTTGGATTTTCTTTTATTTGTTAGAGAATTTGCCTTTCATCTCTTTGAGTTAATATTTTGGGTCGCCGTGATCGTGCTGTATTTACTACCGTTTTATCGATTTCATATTTTTTTATTATACTCTGTACAGTACTTCGTGGTATGCATGTGTCTCTGCTAATTTTACGCTGTGCAATATCTTTTTTTGCTAAGGAGATAAGATGCTGTCTCTCTGGTACGGTGATTTCGCGTACTTTTGGCATTTTATTTGCGTGACAAGGGTACACTGTCTAATAGAGGCACGCAGTCTATACTAGTTAATATGTAACCTTTCACACACTAATACTATGGACAAGAACTCTACTATCTCTACTTGCATTACCTACTACAGCCAGCTTTGCATAATTAACTGGCCGAATACATTTGTGTGTCCGTTTTCATATGTCAAACGCGTTGGTCGGGTAATCCCAGCGAATGTTTTATTCTGCGTCTACGTTGTGATTATCCTTTAATCAAGAGGTAATGGAGGAACGTATTTACGCATATTATGCAGTCTCACTTAATTGTGAATTTGTGTTTTGTACATTCGTTCTTAGAAATAACCGGCCGAATACTTTTGTGAGTATCTGTACATACTAGGGCTAGAACAAGAGTCTCGAATACCGACCGTCTTCCAGGCGGCCGCGTATCGGTATCCCGTATTCCAGGTGGCCGTGGCTCGGCCAGCGGGGCGGGGGCCGGGACAACTGCGACGCGAAACAGGTTCCGTATTTATTTAGTCCTTTGAAGGTCGCGCGCCCGTAATTGTGCATTACTGATTGTTATACTTAATTGATATTATAACGTTGGTTAAAACGCCAGCCCCATTTGCTTATCAATTAAAAAAAATTGTGCAGGGTTTTCCAGATTTGAAGTGTTAAAGCTACCACTGTGTACTGTGAAATATGCAAGTGTTACTTACATGTTTACAGAAAAGGACAATGTGAAAAGCACGTAAAGTCGCTAAAACACCGAGAAAATAAAAGAAATGGAATCCCAAGAAGTGAATTCCTATATGAGGACGACGAGGTGTAAGAGTGTGACAACAGATGCGGGAAAAGTAACAGAAAAAAATATTACTTAGTAAGTCACTATTTATTCACTGCAGCATGCATGCTCAAGTTCGACCCGGCATGTACCATTTGGTTCTAGCTCTAGTACATACATATGAACGTTGCTCGGCAGTGGCGTGTCGATGTAAAAAATGCAAGTCGGACTCCGTGAATTATGTTGAAAAGTCCACACGAGGCAAACAGAACTTAACTCGATAAATCGTGTTAACAATTACGCACGTATTGCTAAAGAAATTATAGAATTAACGTTCTGGAAACAACCTCTTTAATGGTATTAATTAAGTAGATCCACCCGAGCGTGTCCGCTTCGAATGCTACGAATGTGATTTTTTTTGTCTCTCTTGCTTTTTTACCAATATTAGAAACTTAAAGAAAGTTCTTGTAAAAGTAACTCAGAGTTTTATGTGAAGTGAATCTTTTAACTCCTGCAGTGCTTCGGAATATTAGTCAAGTCCTATACATATTTAGGTACTGAAAGTGGTTATCCCAAAAACCTGACGCGGTACACAAATTCTGGTTTCAGATTCAGCTCATAAAATTTTCCTTTTCTTTTCAGTTTTTGTTTCGGCAAATATTGCAGTTTTACTTGTACCAAATTTTATTTGTACTATTAATGTTTGTTTCAGTCAAAACAGTTGACGAACGTCCAATTTTCGAGTGTAAATTTTCAACTGTTTTTACTTACTCGCTTGATAAGAAAAGGATACGCACGAAATTTTGTTTGGTCGGTGTGGATTTTAATTTAATGCCTCAGATAAATAAAACTCGAAGTCAAATGGAAATGTTGTTTCTGGTAAAATTAGTCTAAGCTGTTTTCGTAAGACACCATAATTGTTTTGTGATAAGGATTAACTTTTGATCTCGGCCTGTTTACGTCACATGGCGTGTACTGTATTTTGCAAGCGTTGTTATCTTGTATTTTACATAAAAACGCAGTCGGTCGAAATAATTGAGCACGTCTATATAAAACAACTATAGCGTAAATAATAACGCCTCATTGCTCTTCTTGTATGTGGTGGAATAATATGGAATATTAATTTTTATGTTGTTGCCTCGATAAACTCAACCTATTACAAAACCAAGATAAAGTTAGTATATACATATGTATGTATATGGCATTGGTACAGTTCGTTTGTTGTCAATATTGTTGAAATTATATAAAATATGATTTACAGAAAGTGAGTTGATAAAATGGGAATAATAATTGTACTCCCTCCGTCCCAAATTAGTTGTCATTTTTGTCGTAGGCATTCATTATGTCCTAAAATAGTCACTAAAATAGTTCTACAGACAGGATCTAATTAAAATGGAAAATTTGGTTTAAACAAACATGTTTAACAGTATTCTATTTCCATTCTAAATTGAAAATAGGTAGAAAAAAGCAAGGTTGTCAGAATATTTTCTAAAATGCTAGCTATAAGTAGTATACTCACTTCTTATATAAGTGTTTGGAAAATAAAAAAAAACAAGAAAAATAGTAAAAAGTTATGAAAAAGAAAAAAACTAGACAAATAACGAACCCAGCATGAATACACAACTATTCCCACTTTGCCCTAATTTTTAAGACCTCGTTAAAATGCATTGACGAATTTAGGAGGTTGTCAACGTGTTTAAGGCGCCAGTGAAACTTGTATTTCAGCTAGGTTTATAATTTTTTATTTTGAACAAAAAAAAGGTATACATAATTTAACTTATATTATTGAATAAAAAAAATAAGAATAAAAAAATCAGGGTTCCAACTTGCAAAAGTGAAATGTTGATATATTTTTTTAATTTAAGATGGAACTCTCTGTGCAGTATGTTTGCAATGCACGATAAATTAATAATTTATTATTATATACCGAGTGTGGACAATGAAATAATTTATTGACCGCGTTTTTAAAAGTCGATTTATAGTCGGAAAGTACGGCAACGCTGAACGGTTTGAAAGGTTTGCTTTCAGCAGTTGGCTAGGCTACTCGGCGAAAATTGTCGACAGAAAGTAATTCTAACCTCAAAAAGTTTGTCGGTAATGGTTCGGCCAAGCGGAAATTTTGATAAATCAAATGAGAAATCTGATAGATTACGGAGAGTGCAATGTGGCCTTGAGGCAGGGAAGAAACGCAAAAAGGAACAATTAGGAGACGCGGCGTTGCCGCATCGACAGAGCGCCAGCCCGATTGCGTGGAACACTCAACATTAAATTGATAATTGCGTGCAACACAGCTGGTAAATTATGTCCATGTAAATCTATGTTCTTCCTAGACGTTATTGCTATGCGTGTACAAAGTTTCAGATTTTTCTAATTATTCAAAACGTAGTTTTTATCAAATTCAATAGCTACGTCCATAAGACCCCATGTTAAATTTATTGTTTTGATGATTTTTTTCTCGCAAACTAGATGGTGAAAAAATCCCAAACAATTCTGAAGATTTAATTATTAACTATTTTATTAACAATTTCATCAACTTTTAATTATTTTTGCAATTCCAGACGAACGTCCTTAAGGGGACTAGGGAGAGTTGAAAATGCAAAAATTGGCCCGTGTTTAATGGTTTATAACAAGGCCGCGAATAAATATAAAACTTTTTTATTGTTACGGGTATTAATTAATACATTGTAAAATGAGAAAATTCATTGAAAGTTGTTCCCAGAACAATAATATCGGCGTCCCAATGTAATAAGGAAAACTGTCGAATTTACGGTTTTACCACGATTTCAGTCGAACGGATAAAGGTTTTGGCAAATTCTAAAACATATTTCTTCTCCTTAGGCTTCCCCCTATTGATTATACCTAAACAATTAAAAACAAAAATAAAATTACAAAATGGCGTCCAGAAAACAAAAATGTGGAAAAATTCGAGTTATTTGTTATTATAAAATTGCAGCAATTTTTTTTTCAATCTAATATTAGGTATAATTCATGCGTCATAGTGTTTTACAACTCCTATATAAATGTCAAGTTGATATCTTTCGAGGTTCTCGAGATATCATGGTGAAATCATCAAAAAATGTAGTTTCGAGAAAATCGCAATCAAAGTTTCGGTACAATATTTGTGTTAGAACATTCGTACGGAAACAGAAACGTTTCGACTTTATTATTACGTCGTCTTTAGTGTGTCGTTACAAATTAAAATTTAATTCTACTCTCTATATTGCATAGACAACCCTAGAAATTAGAATAATGCTCAGCCCGTTCGGTCGGGACCGACCGCGCGAATATCTGCTTTCGGCCGGCCGCGCGCCACACTACGTTTTACGCTCTCTGGACCTCAATTTTGGGAATTTTTCAAAAAAAAAAACAAACGGAAAGATATTCCTAAAGGATCACAGTATCGGAATATGCAGAAAACCGAAAATCGATTTTTTCGAAATTTCAACCCTCCCTAGTCCCCTTAATTCATCAACAGTTTTGTAACATTTAAATCTCGGCTAAGCTTAGCTGTTCTTCTGAGAATAGCATATACTGATATGACAACAAATGACGAACTAGGTGATATGATTTTCTTAGGTTGGTGAACAAATATAGGAACCAGAACATTGTCCACACATTTAAACTAATCGATCAAAGAGTACACAAATGTGACAAATTCGGGACGGAGGAGGATGTTCTCGAGAAAAACTTATTTAATTTCATTTGTCAAAAATGTATTTTTACTCGTCTCCGTTTTATTTCTGAATGTAACAATATTTTTGTGATATTCAGGTATTACGCTTATCTACACATACACATACCGCTTCACGATGCCTATTGGTTTGGGAGAATTAAGAATGGCATGGAACTGAAAATTTATATCCGGCTAAATTAAATGCTTGAACCAGTTAAAATGTTTTGGTATCACCAGTTAGCAAATAATTGTGAAAATAACTTCGCTTTTCTTTATTCATGATCAGAAAACGAGCGTATCGGCTTAGTGCCTTGCCAGAAGAATGTGGCTGGTGATACGTAAGTGTCGCCTTCTAGTGTGCACATTTGTTAGTAGTTCATTCATAAATATGAAAGGTACATTACCTCAACGAAACAAGGTTGAATGAACTACTGTTTATGATAATGCAATAAACAACTGGAATAATATTTACAGAGATTCTGTGTTTTCTTGCGGATTGTTTTCACAATAATTTTTCAATATATTAATTCAATGGATTAATAAGAAGTCGCTGGGAATAAAGCTAACTACAATTTAGTGGGTGACGTAGGTATATTGTATAATATGGTATACGTCGTGATGATAAAGTTTGGAATAAAATTTAAAGACATCATTGATTTTCGTGCAATGACTTCTTCAGGTTTTGTTATATATCAACAGTACATTTAAATTACTTTGGTATTGACTATGAGTTTTGCATCCAATGAGGATTTCTTGTGACCAATACCTGCTAGTGTGGCAATGTTCTGATGCAATTAGATAAAAAGTGGCTTCATCAGAAAAGAATATTGTCACTCAAAAATTATGCAAGGTGCCTATGTTTTTATATTACCATTTAGAGTGGGTTTTAGACCTGGGTATAGCACTACATATTACGGTTTTAACATAAGTGGCATCATCTTGAGAGAACTTGACAGAAAGCTTGCAACTATGTTGGTACTACTGGATTTTTCCAGGGCTTTTGATTCTGTTGATCATTCATTGATGTGTGCAAAATGGTGTCACTATAGTCTAAATAACAATCCAGTATCATTTTTCCAATCATATTTATATGATATGAATAGCCAAACCCAATTGGCTTAGCTATTCGACAAACGAGCTGGTCAAATTCAGGAGTTCCTCAAGGATCTATCTTATGACCGTTGCTATTTCTTATGCATACGGCAGATGTTTTAAGTTGGGTGAGTTTTTTTGAACTGCAAACTCTTGCAATTTCACAAGACTCGACTGCCATTTTTCAGAAATGTTTTACTTATAACGCAGATAAGTTGTATAATTCTTTGGGTACCTAGTTCATTAAAAAATATATTTGTACACTCAGTTCATTTAGAACACATGTCAAATTTCATCTTCTTAATGAACAAGTTAACACTACCTTGTGGGGTCAAAATCAAGGCTCATTTTCTCGAATTTATTATAGAAAGGAAAAACAATTTATTGAAATTCGGTTTTTTAGACATCATTACACATCTCTTAAAATACACAAAAATATTTATTTTTCACAAAGTCATTTAAAAACAAAATGGCGGCACACAGCTCTCGAAATGAAACATCTTTTTTTTATGACCTTCCTGGCCGTAGCGTGGTGATTGTGCATCTAGAACAAAAAACTAAAAACATATTGAAATTACATCGAAAAATCTAGTGAACGACCGTAGAACTTTTCGAAATATTGATTTAAAAAAAAATGGCGTCAGTTTAAAGAAAAAAAACACGTTTTTTTCTGAAAAAATCGGCCGAAAATCGGCTAATTAATCGGTAAATTTTCATAAATCAAAAAGTTCTACGGGCGTTCACTAGAAAATTTAATTTTTTTTTTAAACATGGTTTCGAGAAAAACGCCTTTAACGTTTCAAGTACCTACATATATTTCAATGTAATTTTTTATTTACCACTAATCGGCGATGCCTGGGCCATACAACTATCCTTCAGCTGTCCTGCTGTTTCCTGCTTTCATGTCCTTCTAATTCAAGGTATACTGTGTTTACGAAGGAATAGTGACACCTACTCCATCGATATCGAACGCTCACAAATTACTAGTTAATCAGCTTCATGACTTCTCTCGGAAAACCGAATTTTTCGACCACTCAAAATTTCCCCTCACATAAAAACCTTTTGGATATTATTTTTGGATAGTTAAGGAAGCATTTAAGCCAATAAAAAAATGGTCAAAACAGATTTAGGTACAATTAGGTAGATACTACCTACAAGGTACTGTTACACTCCTTGTTTCTTTCCTTTCCTAATTTTTTTTTCATTTGTAAAATGTAGTTTATCAATAATTTTCAATTATCAAGTATTTATTATGTTTATGTTACCATAAATATTGTTTACTTTTATGCAATTATATTTTGTATAGGATTAAGTGGGAGAAAAGTCATTGTGGCTAAACTTCGCCACTTTGTTAAAAATATGCATTTAAATGCATATGCAAAAAATATGCATTTTTTTGTTAACAAAGACGTTATTTTTATTATTATTTAGATAACACAAAGAGAATAACGAAAAAAAGAGAGGTTACTATTTAAAACAAAATTGTCATATGACGTCATTGCCCAAAAATCACTGACATTTAAAAAATAATATTTTTCTGTACGTCAGACGATGGCATTTAAAAAATAAAATTGACGTGATCGGGCGATTTCTCTTGAAATTATATAACTCAGTTATGACTTATGTTCCAAACTTTATCACGTTGAATACTTTATCTACTCGGTAAGTTGCATTGCCTGTTTTTATTTTCAAGAAGAGTTCTAAATCGTAATTGCAAATAGATAACCTTCTATCCGCGATAGCTCATCGCGTCTAGAAACGTCTAGCCGACCATTTGTCCATTGCAATTTTTTTACGCATAACATGTTTTAACTACTAATAAATGCGTTAGTAACAGCGATAGCATCTTACACAATATCATAGATAAAATTTCGTCGACCATTGTTCGAGTATCTTCGAGGCTATTTTTATAGGACGATATTGGAGCGAAAACCGCGCTCGCCTTTTAAAAGCGAGCTATAAATGTCCCCTCATTATACTCTCGGTTTGTTAGTAAACAAAGTTGTATTCCACGTAATAGATAATTATTGTGAGTGGAGATTCTGTTTGTAAATAAATGACAATACCGGTCTCGCCAGCACGTGTAAACCAGCTGGAATGCCCGTGCCTTCTTCTCCCGGAGAATCGGACGCCATATTTTACGATTTTGTGATCTAGTGACCTACTTAATCGGACGGGGACAGGGACGGCTCAAGGTACCGACACCCTTCGACGAAAGAAATTTAAACACGAAAATAATTTAATTGTGAATTTTTTGTAATATCCGCGTGCCTATAGTAATGGTTTGCAAGTTTTGCATACGCTCCAAAACATAAAAAACCGCCATTTTTTTTTAAATTTCAATCATAGTAAACATAGTTAATTTGTGAGGCAAACATATAAATATATACTTTTATCATAACTAACAACATCACTGATTGTACCATTCCTCCTGCTTATAAATCAACAGACAATTATTGTATCTAAGTTGCACGGCAGAAAGCAACCTACGTTTCCGCAGTAAGTATCCAGCATACAGTGCAAACTTTATTATTTCAGCCAGTTGTCGTTCGGCCACGGTGTTGAAACTGTCGCTTGTGTATTTTCAGCGTAAATAAGAATGAATTCGGCGCAAAGTTTAATAGCAGAGCCATTCTGTAACCGATTTTTGTCGGACAAAGCTGGTTTGGGATACCTATTCGAGACTTAAATATTGTGCAGATAGTATCTTATACAAAAACACATTTTTTTTTGTTTCCCCTGCTTATTATTTGCAAATAACATTATGATATTTTATCACATATTTTAATCATTAAATAACGTCTTTACTTATGGAGATTATTATACTTAAGAAATATAAAGGTAAACTTGTATATGCTTATTTACATACACTATCTTGGCGGTAAAAAATAAAACAAAAGAATAGAAAATACAACTTAATGAGAGAAGTATGTTTTTTTTTATGGAATATTCTCTATTGTGATCTTGTTTTTCTGATTTTAAATTCATGGATATTGCCGTTTTCTGCATTTTTAAAAAGTAGGACCTTTCAATGCATAGGTACAAGTGGTTATAAGAAATAGATTGCAAGAAATTCTTAACTGATATTGACAGATTATTGTAATTAATAGATAATATTGGAACGGGTTATATCGCGGGGGGAAACCGCGTAGGAAGTCCGGTGTACACGGTTTAGGAAGTTCGATAAAATTAAGGGGAAGTCTTGGAGAATTCAGGGGAAACCCAGGAAGTTCAGGGGATGTATTTGGGAAATCTCGTCATTAGAGAAAATCCGCTGTACCTACAAAATCAGGCTTACTTTTGAATACCTATTCAGTATTTTACTTTTACTTTTTATAATATATTTATTTTTACAGTTTAACACGAAAGGTCTATCACATATGTTAATAAAGAAAATATATGTATGTTAGCTTTAATTGGTCGATACAAAGATTTATTATTTCAGAATTTTGAAAAATGTGAAAAAGGGAGACGTTAATTTTGACTGATATGGTTGACCTTTTGGTCCAATTCTGAACATTCTGAACATTCTGAACATCATTGGAATACATTAATAAAACTGTCTATGAAACTGTCTATTAGAATATTATATTGACGAGCAGTCTTTAGAGATACCTACTTTATTCTTTCATAAAATGGTGAAAATATAATAAATATATCTGTATCAACTTGGGTATATACATATATATCTTCTGGATTCTTTATGATAAAAGTGATCTATTCGATAATTACTGCCAATATGATAAGTGTCTATGCTGTCTGTATTTGTGGAATGTGCATTGCAATGTCACCTCTAGAGATGTTATAACAGGTCTTACAATTAGTACAAATCAGATAACATTATTAGATGTTGGTGGCACAGCTTAAAGTTTATATTGTAACTAATGCACATATGTACCTATATATGTTAATGAAATACATCTATTGAATTAGAAAATATGAGTACCGAAGTAAATTATTCTCTTTTGTTTCAGGTGAGTTTGGATCACGTGATCTTGAGCTTACAGGTCAGGTAATTGCTATTATATTATAGAATTATGTAAGTCATTAAAATTGTGTAAATATTGATATAAAAATATTATGTTAGTGATTGGTTGCTTTTTAATTCCACGTCTACTTAGTGGGATAAGTATACCCAATTAGTGGATATGATTTAAATATTCAGAGATAATTTGTAAATGGAGCGATCCAAATTCTGAAGACGATATTTTAATGTTAATAAATATTTTCGCTTTTACAACTAGGAAGTATGTATAAAGGTAATAGTGACGACTGATGGAATTGGAAATTTATTTATTTATTAAACAAAAATAAGGGCAGAGGTAACACATATTATGCCCAAAAACAAAAAATGTGTGCAGCGCGCAAATTACAAATTAAAGGAAAAAAACATGCAATGAGGTTACAAGTATTACAAAAATATGCAATGAGTTAATCGAGACAAGCAAGCAGCGCACGAACAGTAGGATCGTGGAAGTCTCCGCGGCACCATCAGATGCGAGCGTCGAACACTATGAGGCGAAACAGGCCATGCCCGCACACGAAACACTTCCGCACCATCACCACACCAGTCGAGAGGACCACACCAGTTGTAAGTGTCAAGTCTGCTCTTGAAGGTGACCACAGTTGAGGCGTCTATGACATTCTGAGGAAGTGAGTTCCATCTATGAAACACCCTGTTAGTAATTAAATGCTGTCTGGCAGAGATGTGAAAGTTTTCTGGCGACAGTTAGAGGCTGTGTCCTCTAAGTCTTTCGTTCTCATTTAGTTGAAATAGAGAGCTCATATCTGTTGTGTATGACTCAGAAAGAATGCGGTATGCCTCGATGAGATCATTTCGGAAGCGCCTGTCACTGAGGCTATCTAGGTGTAAACACTCTAGGCGTTGGTGGTTGGTGGTACTCAAGCTGAGAAAGACCACGTATTAATTTGGTGTATCGTCGCTGCACAGACTCGTATCAGCTTGATATCCTTATGAGGTTTGGACTCCAGACTCAGAAGAAGTACTCCAACAAAGGGCGCACATATGACTTGAGAAGTCTCCACAGCTTACTCTCGCGGGCCTGGAATGCTTTTCCAAGGACGTAGGAGGCGGAATTTGCCCTCTTAACCACCGAAGCAGCCTGTTCAGTCCAGAACTCAAGTCTCTTTTTATAATTATGCCCAGGTCCCGCTGAGTCGCCACAGGATGTACACGTTGGTTGTCTGGGAAATTGTAAGGCGATTCTGGGTTGTTGCTGCAAAGGTGTACTACCGAGAATTTCTCTTCGTTTAGTGGTATTAGCGAAGTTCTGGACCATTCTGTTACCGCGGCCAAGTCGCTGTTCAGCAGATCTGCTTCGGCTAGAGGGTTTCCGTAGATTTTCAAGTCATCAACGTAGAAGGCGTGTTTGCAGCTCAGTGGTGTTGGTAAATCCGCCGTATATACAAGGAATAACACGAGGCCAAGAACAGTGCCCTGCGGGACGCCTGATGTCACTGCACGAGGAACAGATTTATGTTGGCCGACTCGCACTGAACGTGTCCTGTTGGAGAGAAATGCCTCGATCCATTTAAGAAGATATCCGCGGATACCAAAATGCTCCAGCTTGTACAGCAGTCTGCGATGTGGCACACGGTCGAATGCGAAAAGTCAAGATACAGGACATCCACAGGTTGCCTCCTGTCTAAGCTCGCAGTCCAGTCATTAAGGCAGGTTAGGAGGTTTGTAGTAGTCGATCTGCCTGGTAAAAATCCATGCTGTGTGTCTGGCACTATTCTATTCGCGAAAAGAAAATCTAATATATGTTTGGTGATGATTCTTTCCATTATTTTGGCACAGGTTGAGACGAGACTTATGGGTCTGTAGTTGGTAGGATCGAGTTTGTCACCACTTTTGTATATATATGTTACCAGGGCAAACAGCCTGACGGTTGGCAGGACTGACCACTCAAAACACGTTTGTATTATGTTGAGCAGGGGTTTTACCAAGGAATGTCTGCAGCTTTTCAAAACGAAGGCTGTTACACAGTCTGGTCCCGGGGAAGAGTCAGTGGACAGATGAGATAATTCGTAGAGCACACTCTCCTCCGTGAATTCTATCCCTTCAAGAGTACTATGAGTCCTGGGGGAAGACAGCGTGGGTAGTGGGTCAGGGGGCTCAATGGTGTAAACATCTGAGAAATTCTTGGCAAAGACCTCCGCAGCGTCCCTGTCGTTTTCACATACGGAACCATAGGCACCGCGTATCAGAACCTAGGCCTAGAAACAACAGAAGATTGCTGGCTCCTAGGGTATTTGAAGATTGCCCCTTTCCAAAAGTTGAGTCTCATAGGGATTACTGGCGTCACGAATGTCTTGTGACAGACGATTGAAGAAGTCTCGGTGTTGCTGGTAGTCGTCGTCAGACAACGTTTCTCTATATCTCTGCCATAGCCTGCGTTTCACCCTGCAGCGCTCAATAAGTTCACCAGTTATATATGGCTTTCGTGAGTTGCTAATGCGGGCATACGTAACACTGCTAGCCTGAACGGCGTTAGTGATTGTGTCATGGAAAATAGACCACTTTTCTTCCACGTCGACAGCACCGTACAAAGTTTGCCAGGATTCATTAGCGAACAGCTCGCGCACGTTTTCGTAGTCAACAAACGTGGTTGAATTGAATAACTTGGATGCAGTATTTCTTGGTATCTCACTAATGATGGCCTGAATTTTAAGGATTATAGCAGCATGGTCAGAACAACCAATAGGAGGAAGAACAGTCGTCGCTAGTAAGCACCAGGTCAACTAGGGAGGGGCGCTGTCCATGTTTGAATCTGGTCGGTTCGGTAATCAGTTGGGTGAAATTACTCCCTGCTACCATGTTGGAAAACTGTGTTGCAGGGCTGTTGGAATCGGACAAAGGAGACACTGCCAATCTATGGATGAGTGGTTAAAATCTCCAGCAATTACAAGGTTAGAGTGCCTGTCGCCCACTACCTCCAGCAAACTGACGAGCAGATTATCGCTCTCACGGTAGCAGTCTGGGGGCCTATATGCACCCGCAAGGGTAAAACTAAAAGAAGGACTGACGCATTGCAACCACAGGCTCTCAACATTCGGAACTGAGTGGGCAAAATTTTGTAGTTTTTAAAAGTCGCAGTTCGTAGGTAAATGCAAACACCACCTCCATGCCTGGCAATCCTGTCATCCCTGTAGACGTTGTAGCCCCTGATCTTGATTATTGAGTCTGGAACGCCACTGGTGAGCCATATGCAGGAAGGGGAGTGCTGCTGTACAAATAGATAGAATTCGTTTAGTTTAGCATGAAGAGAAGCAATGTTTGTATAGGCGACGGTAATTTCAGTAATTGAGAGTCTTAGTTTTTTTCATCTTTCTTCATAATCTGAGGTATACCATGCTTGTAGCGTATAGTGATGTCATTTTCACCGGATTCCTGCCGCTGTTCTAGTTCTTCACGTAGCTTTTTCAGATGCTCTTCCTGTTTTGGAAGAGAAAAATTCTCATATTTTCGTAAGGATACATGGGAATAATGCCGTGTATTAGGGATTGTATTAAACCTAAATAATAGAAGATTTAGAAATAATAATAATAATAAAAAAATCAAGTTAACCTTGTAATATTTCGCTGAATTCGGTTCCGTTGGGGTCCACGATATTTCGACTATAAAATATTCGACACATTTGCTTTTCGATTATCTCTATCTTCATTGATCACATGTATCGATTCTGTTGGTATTTTGAAGCTTTCTTTAGAGGTAAAAGAACCTAAACGGTATGCACCCCTATATCCTCATCTTCTGAACTTCAATTGATACATTTTTGAACTGATGGTCAAATTGAACCGTCACATTTCTGTGTTAAGTTTCGATGACATGTATTTGTGTCATTCATCAATTGAATTCTTCAATCTATGAAGATTTCTGTGTCATCGAAGCTTAACACAGGAATATGTGGCTTCACAAATTGAAGATTTCACATTTCGAAGCTTCATTGACACAAATTTGCCATTCAATTGATTACACATTACTATGTGAAGTTTCAATTGATGAAGTTGTATATATGTATGTATAAAAACTGGTAATTTTGAAAATCGTATTTATTTTTTTTCCTACCGATTCTTTCCTGTTTGTTAGTCGTTAGTCAGGCCCACCTACACACGCCATTGAATGGACGTGACATTAACTCCGACGCCGAAAATACTAATACGAGTATATCAAACGATACATCCTGCCAATTTTAGCCGTTTGTGATTTTTTAACAGAGGAGCGTTTTATTATTGGTATGCCGCGGTAACTAGGTATCGATTGAAGTTGCTAGGAGACATCCGATGTTTACCAATTGTGCCCGTTTTAACGAGCAAATATGCTGTTAATGGAACCCTTGTGTCGTGGCGATAATATACCGAGGACTTGTCAAATTTTTGCGAGCGTCACGACACGCAGGTTAAATCCGCCGTTTGTACATTTTGACGCGTATTTTACTGGATGACAATAAACTGGGCATGAATAAGCGCTTTCAGGGTTACAAGTACAATGTAAATGTGAAATGAAAACAACGCAGTATATTTCAAATTAACAGTTTAAAATATCTTATTTTAATAACTGGAAATGTTTTGTAAAACATCTCGAATAAAAATAAACATTGCTTCAAATTACCAATAAAATTGATACATTTTGTTCATCGAATAAGTGTGAAATTAATTTTACAAAAAAAACTTTCTTCAGGTTTTTCTCGAAGTTTCAGATTGAGGCTCCATTTGGTTCTCGAGATCCTGGAAGGTCAAAGTTGGCATATTTGCATGGGCTCGCAACCATTACTGTTGAACTTTTGTACAAATGTTTTCTTAAAGGTTTCGATTGAAATTATCTTAAAACAAATGTTTTCTCACTTCCTGAATACGATTCCATCGTTAGAATTGGCTCGTCACCCTTCAGTCTTCGAACAACCGCTGAAGAACCTTCTGAAGACTGAGGGTGATTGCGAAATTGTCTGCTTATGCGTTTTTTTGCGTTGCGACCTTGGATTATTCAGATGAGGTCAAACAAACACTGAATTCGGATTCAGCGACTACAAAAACATGAGATACTCTTTTTCCTCCTGCTTATGCATTTTTCGCGATTCGACCTTAGATTGACCTTGACTCTGACATGATACGGTTAAACCAACCCTGGAATCGGATTCAGGGATAGCAAGAACCCTAATGTACCCACATACAGTAAGTGTCCCAAGCACCAGCTTATCTACTTTGTGAACCTGTGATTTATTACACAGATTTTTCTCATCTTGATCCTGGCTAGGAGGCGTCTGATCTCGTTTGTAGTGGAATCGACTATTAATTAAATGTAGATAAAACATTTTTTTGGCTAAAATTAAGGGGAGTCGAGGGCTGCCTTATTGACCCTCCCTCTTTTCTTTAGCTTACTGCTCAAGACTGAAGAGTTATGGCGAAATTCTAATGGTAGATTCGTGTATTCATGTATTTTTTCATCCAATACGGACTTTATAACACCACACGTCGCTTTAATATTCCCGAAGTTATAATGATCAGCAATCCTCCAGATTTCTGAAGGTTCTACAGCGGTTTGCTGAGCATTAATGGGTAACGGCCAAATCCTGATGATGAATCCGTGTTCAGGAAATGAAGAAAAATTAGTTTTCAATTAATTTAATGAAATAATTTAATTTAATGAAATATGAAAGTTGGGATCAAGAAGGGAATCTACCAAGGTGATTCACTCTCGCCGGTTTGGTTCTGTTTGGCACTCAATCCATTATCTACATCACTTAATAAAACAACAGCTGGGTACAAGATCAACATGAGAAGCAGAGCAACACTCACTCACCTGCTGTACATGGACGATCTGAAACTATTCAGTGGGTCCAAGGCAAATCTCCACGCTCTTATTGAAACTACTAAGACCTTCAGCGATGACATCAAAATGTCCTTCGGCCTGGATAAATGCGCCACACTGAGTATTGTGAAGGGAGCACCTCATAACAACCCAGAGGTGTATGCCGATATTCAACAACTGCCACCGGAGGAGCAATACCGTTACCTGGGACTGTGTCAAGATAACAAGATTAACCACACACAACTGAAGAAAAAATTCCAAGAGAAATACAAGAGCCGCGTAACCAAGTTGCTGAATACGCTTTTATCTGGAGGCAATCTTATCAAAGCCATCAACTCGTGGGCTGTCCCAGTGCTGACATACTCTTTCGGAATCGTCAAGTGGTCCGTTACTGATCTGGATGAGCTCGACCGACTTACCAGGCGGCTCCTAACTAAGTTTAGGCACTTGCACACTAACTCTTCCGTAATCAGACTCTACCTGCCTCGAAGACGAGGTGGGAGAGGTCTATTGAACATCAAAAATCAGTGCCTTAATCAAGAAGCTTCCTTAAGAAGAAAACTGCTAAGGAACAGGGACCCGCTAATAACAGCAGTAGCAAGAGAGGACGCTGGATACACGCCTTTGAGCCTCGGATGTGAACTTATCCCGGTCGACGTACCAACAGAAGAGGAGCTCCGGACACAGTGGATGGAACATGCTTTACAGTGCCGTTTTCCAAAGATGCTAAAGCCAGATTATATCGCCAAAGATAATTATTCATTAAAATGGCTTACCGACGGCTATCTGTACCCCGAAACCGAAGGCTTCTTGACTGCCATTCAGGACAGAGTTATAAAAACAAGAAATTACCAGAAGAATATCATGAGAGACAACGTCGAAGACTTATGTAGAAAATGTGAATCTGCAGGCGAAACTATAGAACACATAATAGAAGGGTGTCCCGTGCTATCAGAGCCAGCATATCTCGGCAGGCACAACCAACTTGCGAAGATGGTCCATCAACAACTGGCACTCAAGTATGGCCTGTTAGCGACGGCTCCGCCATACTACAAATATAACCCGGAAGCTGTGCTGGAAACGGAAGTTGCCGTGTTGTACTGGGATAGGCTAATCATCACCGATCGAACAGTGGACTTCAACCGACCAGATATTGTGCTGATCAACAATGAACAACGAAGAGGGATCATCATAGACATCGCAGTGCCACTTATTCACAACATTCAGAAGACTGAACGGGAGAAGATCGCGAAGTACGAAAATCTATCTATCGAGCTGAAGCGCCTGTGGAAACTGGAGAAGGTGGAGACGTACGCCCTAGTAATATCGGCAGAGGGAGTATCGTAATGACGACCAGATTCGCCAAGAACATCGCGACATTAGGACTACCTTATAATATCGTTAGAAATGGCCAGAAGGCAATATTGTTACAAACATTGTCATTTTTTGGGTTTTGGGATGGGATGAATTTCCTCCCCTCACCTGAGCCTAATTTCTGCTGGAGGCGGGGATGAGATATCAAGCCATCACTGTCTGCAGCAGGAATGGGTGAATGTTTCTCAGCGTTTACGCTGAGAAGTGTGACTATAAAGTTGGCGAAATAATAAGTAAATAATAACTTTGACCTCCAGTATCTCAAGAACCAAATGCTGAAATTTCGGGAAGTTGTCATAAACTATCATTTGGCGTATATTTGAGGGTAGGTTTCGAGGGTGGTCAAACAGGCGAAAAACAGCTTAATTTTGGGGTCGCTCTTTATAATAATATGTTATATGGTTGTCGTAAGTATTACAATCGTAATAAGTCGGGGTATTAATATATACATACGACCTTCAGATCATGGCTCAGAAAACAGCATTTTATTGTAAATTACAATAACGGTTATTTTATCCTATCGGGAAGTTTTCTGAGTCACGATCTGAAGGTCGTAAGTAGTTGAAATAAATTCATGAAAAAAAAATTGTTTCCAATTATTGCGAATTTGGCAACAATACATTTTTTTATTTATAAACGGTTATACCTTGAGTACCTACTCGAACAATAAAACCTTTTTATATACGTCCCTCGTATAATAATTCAGTTATAAAAATTTCCCCAACTTTTCTCTAATATGTTCTTTGTCATTAATTATCTATAAGGAAATGAAAACGGATATTTTAAAGATTGAAATTATCATTTCTTATGATATTCCACAGCCATTCCAATTAAAATTAGCGCTTATATGGAAAAAGTCCAACCCAAAGAGGATACCACTTGGTCTAATTGTACCACTTCTATCTTATGGGGAGTTAGTTTAACATGTGATTATCTCCTATGAAGAAAAACAATATAGTTGCTATGAGCGAATAGATATACTTATTACTTATATAGGTACTTACATATATATGTAAGGTAATCATAACACAAGGATAATATTACGATGACTCATTGTCTTATTTACGTCCCGACACGTTACGACGTGCTCTATCCAGCTTCTTCCAGATGCAGTCATTAAGCCGTCGTTAAATATCATTGGTGATAACGACTTGGCTATTAAATAACCATAAAAACCGCCTAGGGGCACAGATTTACTTCTCTCCCAGCCTTCCTTTTTACCTCTGCGTCACCTAGCAGATTCTAATAAAATGATCTCTTTGTCGACAATAATCGAGAAAATGAATATATACACTGTGTACATAAAGTACGGAATACATTATTTATTTTTAAAACATTTTGAAAAAATCCTCAGACAGGTAAAATAATAGGTAGACATCCAAAAAAAAAAACGTTATCAAAGTTGGCCGAGAAAAAAGACGTACTTCTATTCTTAATCGAATTCATGACCTTATTTACTTGTCAAGACTGTCACATCCGATTGACACAACCGAAAAGCTTAGATATGACCGTTATTTCCATCTCTCTCGTTCATAGCCAAAGTTGATCTATATTTATCATCTATATTTATAAACATGCATTTTTTTAAATGTAATTTTTTTATTATACCGATTTGGTTTTTAAATATGACGTCATCGACTTTTTTTTCAAACGATAACCTATTTTTTTACGGATTGGATAGACGCTTTTCTACATACAACAATCTGAAAAAAGTTTAATTTTGAACAAAACAATTTTGGTGTATTTCAAATTAATAAGGTGTTAATGTGGTCTTACAAGGCATCAACAAGTATTAATTAAAGATAATAATGAAGCAAGTACGCTAATTAGCAGTTTAATGAAATATACAATATGAAATTATTGATATGGGCACATGAAACTAAATTATGTTGAACATTTAATAAATAAATGATGATGACTACACTGACAATAATTACACTGATCCCAATGAATGTTTGTCGGTCTGGTTCAACTTTACAATCTCCAAAATGGGAAAAAACTCATTTTGAACCTTGTTTATTACTGCAGAAGTAATTTTGTTAATTGTCAATACAATCCTCTCTTTTAAATCTCGAATGCCGTTCGGCTTAGTTTTGTACACAACATTTTTTTTAAATATTTCCACGAGAAATACTCTAATTGGGCAAAATCTGGAGATATTGGAGGCAATTTAATAGCTGTTCATTTACTGGAATTTAATTTATACTGACTTTAATCTATACAGGTCTGGCGTAATATGGCAGTGCCCCATCTTGTTGAAACGTGAAATATCTCGAAAACTATCTCCATTACATGTAGAAATATACCCTCTATACAAATTCGTCAAAAAAGAAAATATACTGTCATTAAAAAAAAGTCGAAGTCATATGTCAATAAACAAGTAGGTATAATAAAAACAATCTCATTTATCAAAAACTAGCGACCCGCCCCGGCTTCGCACGGAAATATAAAAAATGGTTATTGTGGGTTATCCCTAAGAGATAGACATATACCATCACTACCACCAGGACTTTTTTTGTAGACCTTTTTAAGGTGTACAATATTGTAGTACATTATTTTGATCTATCTCGTAGGGTTCAGCCAGCGTTTGCAATGTAAGCGCAAAAAAATGTGTTTATTTACGACATCACATTAGAAACCTCTAAAATTATCAGTGTTTCTCTACTATTTTATACATGTATTATACATATAAACCTTCCTCTTGAATCACTCTATCTATTAAAAAAAACCGCATCAAAATCCGTTGCCTAGTTTTAAAGATCTAAGCATACATAGGTAGTAGATAGATAGATAGGGACAGACAGCGGGAAGCGACTTTGTTTTATACTATGTTATGATGATAAATAAATAAATAAATAAAAATTGACCTACCGGAGGATTTTTTCCAAACGTTTTTAATTCAGCATATAATGATTTTATTCCATATTTAATATACACGTTGTTTAGAAATACGTATTCTCTTGTTACCTGTGATTGTTAAAATATATACAAAAATGTATTGTCTTTCTTTTTAATGTTTTCCCTAAGTTACTAATGCTCAAAATATTAACAGAACTTCTATAATTAAGTTAATATAATAATTGTCATTTTTATTTACATCGAACAAGCCTTGATTCAATACTATGCATGATTCCATCTTTTTTTTATCTGTAATTTGGACTTTGATATCTCTTAATGTGAGTGAAGCGCCAGTAGGTGTAGGATAGTCCAGTAGGTACGTAGGATAGGAGATAGGAGTAAACTTGACGTTTTGTAAGGCTGCTACTTCTAAAATCTCCCTTAAGCTTTCAAAAACCTTTGTCCGTTTACGTGCTAAATGGCGAGCTGATATTTATGGCGCTTACCGTGTTCAGTGTTGCCAACCGCGAAAGGAGAAAAATAGTAAACAGTGGTACATAAAAAAATGTAATATAAAGACATAACCGCTATTTGCATCTCTTTCGTTCATAGCCAGATTTGATGATGTGTTTGGATTTTAAAATTTGATTTAATCTTGTCTTGTAATTTAATCTAAAATCTGCCAGCTTATTAGAGATTTCTGATATTTGTTTATTAGCGAGTATAAGCACGGAATTTATTTTCCGTTTGTTTCTAACATGATATTCCTAGCCCACCGTTTGGGGACTTCTGCCAATTCAAAGACTGCGTTATTTATAAAGCGGGCTATCGTACACGCTGACTTGGCAACGGGGGAGTCATGTAATTGGATGATAACCCGGCAGTTTTAACATTGATAAGATAAGGTCTCAGACCGGCTTGCATATCACGCATACCGAGTGGTGTTCAAAAAAGGGAAATCGCCTTTCGTCACAATTAGATTGCAATGAAAGTGGATTCCATTATTTGAATAGAGATGTTATGAATTTTTGATGTATGTACCTACATATGTGCTTAAAAGGTTTGAAGATATGTTATGCCCGTTCACAAAATTTTAAAAATACATATAACGGCGTGTGCATATATGTAGATTATGGATACAAGTCATTAATGTCCTTTGAGTTTATCTAAACGACCTTGTTTAATTTTTAATAAATACACACTTTCCATATACCTACACTCGTATGTAATTTGTATGTTACTTTAACTGACATATTGATGTAACTCGGTTGATGATTGATGATAATTCTTCGATATATGAACTCTTTATACAGGAGGATAATTGGAACCTAGGTACGTTTTATTTAAAATAAGCGTCTTAATAAAGGACAAAATATTTCAAGACTCCCATTTTGAGCACCCTGTAGATTTTTCCTTATATCGAGAGTTATTGACAGTAAGTTAAACCTATTATACTTACATGGTAAAAAATTAACCATAAAATTTTACCACTGCGAAAATTATTAGTATTAAAATTTTCTTAAAGTTGAAATATCTCGGAGACCGTTCGTTATAGAGACATGTATATGGTGGTTATTTAAGTGACATTAAATTGAATGAATGGCATAAAAAATATAGCATGCCATTTCAGCAAAGTCGTCATTATTTTAGATCTAGACCATCCCCAAAAACACATACAAATTTTCAGCTCCATATTTATAGTTCTCCCAAAACTTTTAATGGACCACTCACCGTGAAGCACCCTGTCTATATCTTATGTCTATTGCCTTTAAGGATTCAAGTGTACAGTTATTTTTTGTAGGAAAAATAAAACGGATCCGGCATTCGATTTTGTGTAACATAGATATTTCTATACTGGGTGTTCCAGATTTTGGTTTACAGATTGTAACTACTCACTCGTTATATTTACACGAAAATATTTCAAACAAACGTTGCTCTGCCTCATAAACACTTCAAAATGACAGTGAGTTTTTCATTTGTTTTGTATTTTGTATTTTTTTTTTGTTGCAACACGATGTTTAAAAAAAATCAAAGAAGTTTTGCTTAAAACATTTCTTTTTTCTCGAATTTTCTAAATAATTACAATAAAATAACTGGGAATATTGCCCTTTCTGGGATCCAAAGGTTTTGGAAAATAAACAAGCGATACATAATTTATTTGACACGTATGCTAAAAAAGGTTTATGCTAATTATTTCGCGATTTTTACAAGTACCAAAAATATGTTTCACGCCCAAATTGTTTCAATATTTTTGATAAATATTGTGTTGTAATTCAATTATAAGACATGAACTGTAAGAACATTGGTACCTAATTGGAATTATCGGGTAAGGGATACTTAATATGTATATCCTCGTTTGAGTCTATTTTTTTTTTACAAATCCTATGTAATAATAATAATACCGTTTAGCATAGCAAAACAAATTCCTACGAGCCACATTTAAATTTCAAGTTGCCTATAATTCTGATTAAAAAAAATGCACTGTTGAGAAAGGAATTAATTTACATTACAGAATTTGTATTTTTTTTTTTAATAAGTCAAAATTATCGACGTTTCGTATGTCAAGTAATATTACATATTGAAAAGAAAATCCAGAAAGAAGAATAAACAATACTGGTTTTAATATCGTCTAATGCATGATCAAACATTTGCAGTCTACCCACTTATACGAAAAGAACATAACACATGTGTGATACTTGCGTCAAGCTATTTCATTATCTTATAATAACTCGATAAATATTAATATAATGCCAGCCGATTTAAAGTATAAATGTAATAATTGTGTATTCGTCCATATAATCGTTTGTACCTATATATTTTGTCAGAAATTTGAGTTTACTATTTGAGTTTAAAATGGAAGGTAAAAAAGTGCGTTATTTTTTAGAAAAAAACAAACAAACTATATTTACAGAAGTATGTTTTAATATTTTATAATTTTTGTTAGTAACAGACAATGAGTACAGAGTAATTAAAATTAGTAATTTTAGTAAACAAAAATTACAGAGTAATGAGTCCGTTTTCTCGGAGATCTCGTAATGTTTAGAATTCGAATCCAAGTGCATTTATGTGTATCTTATCGAGAAGACCATATACATATAGTGTCCCAATTTAATGCTCACTGTCAAACGCTATGCAGAATTTGTCAAGTAATTCTCAATCAAAATTTGGCAAATCTCAAAATCTGATTATACCTACTACTGGATTCAGCATTCCCTGAAATGAGGTGTCCCAAATTTAGTATGAAATATTGGATTTTAAAAATTGTTCACTAATATCATACTTATTTTTAGTAAAACATGTCACACTGTCCACGCTCAGTTTGCCCAGCACATTTGCCCAAAAGTCCGGTTAAAGTCACGTATTAATAAATATTGAGGTGATCTAAAACTTTCCTTCGATTTTTCTATACATTTCTGTTTCCAGCTAATTTTATGTTGAATAACATCATTTAATTATATACGATTTTAAAGTTCTTGAACTGCTCCATCATATAGTTGGATTATGATATTAGATAAAATTGTGTTGTTGTTCAATTTAGAAAAGTAATGGAGAATATTGAAATTCGCATTCATTTACGCCATTACTGAAAACAAGGCTTCAACACGACTTCATTGTCAAAAAAATATGCCTCGTGGAAAGCGACGGTATTATCTGGAATCGTGTGGCGCAACTCAGGTGCAAGAAGTTTAACAACGGTCACACTGATCTTTCATCTAAACCATAATCTGACCTTCCCACGACAGTGGATTCTGAAGTTCTGGTTGAAAAAAAAAATTTAAGAAAAAAACAGTCTCATTACTTTATTTACACACCTCGTACATAGGAATATTTCAAAAATGTCGAGAATAATGCTACATTTAAAAGTGTACAGAAGCTGCCAACGAAGCGAACTCTCTTAACAGAAAGATGCAAAATCGCACACTTTGAAAAAAAAAAGAAAGAAACGATCAATGAACACGACGCGATCAAACTTCTTCCAAAGCCATAATATATTCCGGACCTTGCGTCATCGGATTACTATCTTTTCGCACCTTTTGAACCACAACTTCAACGCTAGACGAGGTCGAAATGGGGTGACACGAGTTTTTACCTTCTAAGAACAAGGAATCTAATAACTTTCAGATAGATGGCTTCGAACTATAGATTCATATGTTCTTCATCTCGAAACTTACTGTTAAATTATCACAAGTCGGAAGAAACTTTTGGACTGGTTCAATATTTTGTAATGACATTAAGGTTTTAAATGGATCACCCTTAGACTGTATAAAAAAATCGACTATTTTTTTTTTCAAAAATTACTCTGAAAATATTGTTCAGGATGTCGAAAAAATGAGCCTGTGAAAATAGCAGCTGGAGTGGGTACTGGAACCTTCTGAAACAATACTTGAAACACCGAACTATTTTATTTATGTCGGTTTTTTGGAAGTTAAATTAGCTCTTAATTTTAATATTAAGAGGTGACTCATCGCGATTTTCCATTTCCCATTTAATTAACATGGGAAACTTTGTTTTTCAAGCTTTGGAATTTTGTAACTTCAACCGATTATCAGACTGATAAGACGCTTTTCTTTAATATGAACATAAATATTAATTCTTATTAGCAAACTTGATATTTCTTATCTATATTCTCCTTTCCCCCATCCATTATATCTAAATCTAAGTTAAAATCATAATTATAAATTGTTTTTGCTTAAAAAATATTTTTTTTAAACTATTTAATTATTGAAATACAATCTCACCAAAATTTATAACTCATAATATTCAGTATGGATACAAAAGCGTCTAAATCAAGGATTTTTGGACAAAACTACCGATATGATCTGATATGAGGACTGAGGATACTCTCAGAATTTCAAAAAAGACTGAAAAAGATAATTTAAGGCAAAAATTTTGCAATTAGTTTGATAGATTCACCAAAAAAATGAAAATACCTCAAAAATTCTGGTGAGTCCAACTTTAACCTTAAACATAACTTTTGACTAGACTAGATTAGATTTATCAAAAAATTATTAGAGACGTTTTTTTGTACGTGCGTTCAATTCCCTACAAGAATATGTATTGGTCTTATCAGTCTGATAATCGGTTGAAGAGTTAAAAAATTCCAAAGCTTGGAAAAAAATATGTTTCCCATGTTAATTAAATGGGAAATGGAAAATCGCGACGAGTCACCTCTTAATATTAAAATTAAAAAGCTGATATTTTCACAGGCTCATTTTTTTCGACATCCTGAACAATATTTTCAGTAAATTTTGAAAACAAAAAATAGTCGATTTTTTTGATACAGTCTAATCACCCTATATATCCACGTAGCAAAACGTATGTTTTAGTCACCTTGTATCTAGGAATGTTTAATTTATGATTTACGCCGAAAAAAAATTAGGCAATATCAGAGCGCAGAATTTCATGTGGCCCAAGTTCAAATAATTTGACCCGACGAAATTGTTAATCATTTAAATTTATGCGGTGCTAGAGCATTCAAGATACGACCGCTAGAAAAGACTAATAATAATTATCGTTACGACGGGCCGTATTATTGTGGCAATTGGGTTACATAATAGAGAATTATTAACCTGTGAAATGGATATGGGCCTTTTTATTACGTACAAAGTTCGAATACAGTTTCTTGGCTTTACCCGCTGCGTGGTGTCTCATCTCCTTGTCCGTCTGATCTCTAAATTACAGAAGATGTACAGTATCATGTGAATTAAATGTCTCGTCTACAACGGCTATGATAATATTTCTTGTTTTTTTTTTTTTTAATTATTGAATTGTGTTGGACAAGAAACATCAAATAATTTCAATACTTTATTACATACGAGGTGTGTAAATTAAGTAATAGAGACTGGCAATGTAGCGCCGGATCTAGAAACACTGCGGAGACGGGACTTGGTAGGTTAATGCGCCTTGTTATACAGCAATTTACACATAGTAAACGAGTTTTTAGCCAGTCAAAACATTCCTGTGGCTCCTCAGCCTTTACAATACTGAATTGTAATTCTATTCGAATAAACAATTAAAAAAAAAGTCTCATTACTTTATTTACACACCTCGTATATAGGAGCATTTCAAAAATGTTGAGAATAATTCTACATTTAAAAGTGTCAATACTGTACACTGGGCATGATATAAAAAAATTCTCATACTCTCTGCACTAAAACATGATTCTAGTTACTTCTGTGAATCTCCTGAAACACAGGTCATACTACAGTGTCTGCCATAATTAGAGAGATGA
This sequence comes from Aromia moschata, assembly GCA_029963805.1. NCBI lineage: Eukaryota > Metazoa > Arthropoda > Insecta > Coleoptera > Cerambycidae > Aromia > Aromia moschata. Next base: position 1,865,153 of record JAPWTK010000054.1, on the reverse strand, counting down.
CGGGTAATTTAAAAAAAAATGAAATATTAGGTTATGTGTTGACTCAACTACCTAGTATAATGTATCATCAAATACTTTCTCTCTTTCCAATTGTCAATTTGATTTTTCATAGAATTTTACGCCTTAACTTTACTCTTAGATAGGAAAGATTAAAAAAAGATAAAAGATAAGGGAAAACATTAAAAAGTAATATGCCAAAGAGTCAGTTGATACATCTACAGTACTTCAGATTTTGAATACCTATAACATATAGTACAATTAATATGTAGGTGTATTTGAGGTTTTATATTTTTTTCAAAATTCATAATGCCACAACAACAAATAGAGAGTAATTTGAACAAAATTGAGACAGTTTTATGGCAAGAGTGTCTCGAAGAAGCGCAATATGTTTATTTACTTTAGTGATTATTTCGTTGTCCATTAATATCGTGATATACACGGTGGAGACTTTAACTGGAATATATTCGCTAGCGGGGTGGTGAATATTTTTCAAAAATTAAGTCAACTTTTAAATTTACCTATTTTGAATAATATGAAAATAGCCCTTTAGTTGAAACCACCCTCGTTTTTTTCAAATGCAACCCTTGCTTGTACCATATTGTAAATTAAAGAGAACAACTATCAAATTTTAATTTTGTTTTTTATTCATACAATTAAAACTAATTTTATGTTTAATTTTTTTTCGCAACTTTGTACTCAAATTTTTTTTTGGATTAAACCTTACTTTTCCCCACAAAAATTCCAACAATTTTTTCCAAACTGTATTTTTATTTTTTGTTTTTTTTTTTTTTACCCCGAAGTAATTTATTTTGTATGTTGTTTGAAAGGAATTATTTCAAATTTTGAAAATGTCTTATTTAACTGAATCACTAAAAACGAAATTTTATATTGAGGTATAGGGGCGACTCTCGAATTCCTTTTTGAGAACTCCTGACTTGCCACACTAAATCAAGATACATTAGTAAAATTGAGGCAATCGAGATTAGGAGTACCGAGTAAGAGATTTTACAACGAATTAATTTTTTCTCTAGAAGAAAATCCAATCACTCCAGCCGTCAACTGGCCCGTATAGTAATCTTAATCACAAAACAGTTTTAAAAATACTTAAATATGAGAAAAAACCCATATAAATCAACGTTCAGAGCTACTTGAATCCGTGGATTTTAATTTATTGATACTTTATTGATCAAAACCAGTTATTTTAAGTGAATTTTCTCTGACGAGGCTATTTTAATTAAGGCACTAAATCGCCAAAATGTCTTACTGGGCTGAAGAGAACCCCTTGGATGAGGGAACTTCATACTCAGCCCCACAGAAAACTATTTCCGAATAATACAAGGATGTAGACCATTTTTTTTGATACACTTTATGAGCAAGATACTGTTTACTCCAGCACGAACTAATGCAGTGTAGTATTTATTTCCAAACCCTTAAACCCTAATTGCCGACTTTACAAGATGGGGCCCCACCAATTTCCATTTCTGATTGGACGATTTTTCCGGTGGTGATTGGGAGGCGAGTAAATTAGTGCCAGCAAACTCCAGATCTTACACCACTGGATTTTTTTTGTGGGACATTAGGTAGGTAGTTTACTTCAGAAACCCAACAACTTAGCAATCTAGGAAAGATAAGAGAGGAAATCGGAAAAATAACACCCAATTCATTGTAACGAAACTACAGACGGATCCAAGTAGTCAATTTTGAACATTACTTAAAATAAATTTAATTTTATTTTTTAATTTATCAACCTACAAACATACTAAAAATTAAAAGTTTCCTCTTTCCCCTTTATAGGTACAGTTATTTGAAAATGTCGTTTTGTCACTGAAGGTTTTTCTACTTCAAATTATAAATACATTTAAAAGTTGACTCTGAATTTTTTGAAAATCTTCACCCCCTGTGTGTATTTATAAAGATGGTGCAACAGTATTACTCGAAATCAAATCTTGATTTATCCTCTTTCAAAACAGGCTTATAGATACTTGTTTGTTTATAAATATTGGCTATTTACAATTATTACGTTTTACAATTTACAGATTATGTGTGGTTTTTACCGGAGTTAGAACAGGCATACGACAGGTGGCTGATCATTGATCAATGATCATTTCTTCTTTATAAGCTATACTGGAACACCCTAGATGGATTTTTTTGCTTTTTAACAATCCTTGTTAATTTAGAGATACTACTTTACTCAACAAGTTCGTAGGATAGTATATACATAGATACTATTACAGAAATTCATATGATTTTTATATAGTACCAACCTTCGATATCTGTAAAAATTTCATGGTATTCCGACCATTCGCTTACAAGTTTCAGTGGTTTTAGTGACGCTACTTTTGTAATTTTCAAAACAATGGAAAAGTCTGACGATAAGTAAATTGACTGATAAATAAAAACAAGTGTTGATAAAGCATTGTTTTTTATTGGAAAAATACCAAACCATCCAAGCAAACATTGGTTTGCTTTTGGAGTCTTGACTTGACAAGTGTTATTCGGACTCTTCTCCATCTCGACAAATGGTAGAGAAGTGGTTTGCTGATTTGTAACGTGGCAATATAATCACCGATGATGCTGAACTCTGCGCATTTCTTCCAGAAAATATAAAAAATCGTTTTGGAAGGCCGTAAAGTGAAGCTGCGTGAGATTTTGCATCAACACTTTTCATGAGAAAGGTGTGTTCGAAATAGATTCCGCGTTTGCTCACTGTTGGCCAAAAACAACAACGTGTTGATGATTCAGAGCGCTAGTTGGAACTGTTTAGGCGAAATAAAAAGGATTTTTTCATGCGATGTGTGACAATGGATAAAGCATGGAAACATGGATCAATCAGTACACTCCAGAGTAAAATCGGCAATCAGCTAAGTGGACAGTAACCCGCGAAAGTTGTCCAAAGCGACCAAAAACACAAAAGTCGGCTGGACAGGTTATGGCGTCCGTATTTTGGGATGCTCATGGTTAATATTCCATCGACTATTTTGAAAAGGGAAAAAGGATCAATAGTGAATATTATATAGCATTATTAGTACGTTTGAGGGACGAAATCGTGAAAGAACGGCCCCAAATGAAGAAGAAAAAAGTGTTCTGTCACCAAGACAATGCACCGTGTCACCAGTCGATCGCAACAAGGGCAAAATTAACGAATTGCACTACGAATTGCTTCCGCATCCACCGTATTCTCCATATTTAGCCCCCAGCGACTATTACTTGTTCGCAAATCTCAAAAAATGCTCAACGGAAAGATATATGGCTGCAATGAGGGGCATCGCCGAAACTGAAGCGTATTTTGAAGGGTTGGACAAATAGTTCTATAAGAAAGGCATAAAAATGTAATAGAAGCGTTGAAATGAATGTATCATTCTTGAAGGGGACTATGTTGATGAATAAAGTCGAATTTTGCCTAAAAGTTGTTGTTTTATTAGTCATCCTACGAACTTATTGAGTGATGTGTATGCATCTAACGATTATTTGTTAACTGTATAAAAGGTAATGATAATAATTCCTGTTCATTGTTTTACGTCATCAGAAATCATAGATGTGGATTTCGACCTCATTGGGTCTCATAAGTACGAGTCATATCTGACGACAAACAACAATGAACGTTATGCCTCTGGAATACGTCCGAGTAATCCGGATCTATGATTTTTTATTACGTATAACGGTGAACGGGAATTATTATAATTTTAATTATTATCATTATCACTTTAGCTTAATGGACTTACCGTTAGTGGTGCTATCAGGAACATCTAGTGGTTGCTGACCTTGTCAGACCCACTGGGACGCATATAGTACTATTTATACACACTAGAGGGCAGTCTTATGTCACCGCTGTATAATGCGTATTTATCTTTCCTAATCGTACGGGTAATAAGCCAAAATTAAATCTGAATCTATAAAAATAATAGTCCCAGTAGTTTCTCATCATCCACGCTTTTTCGATTAATTATTTTTTTGGTACTTAATCTTTTATGACCAAGGAATACATACGTAATAGTGGTAACATTTTTATAGGGGTTCGAAAAAAGGTGGGCTCCGTATAATATTTAATTACTCGTTATTATACAAGTATATATACAACGGATAACAATGATAATACTCTTCCTTTCTTTACTTCTGATTAGGGATTTATCCATTTAGTACCGATTATTATTTCACTCAAGTACTGATACTTTTGTATCGATTTGTCTTTTTAGTAAAATTTTCTTTTTTATTTTTTTTCACAACCAAATACCATCCATATATCGTTTATTTTGATTTTTTTTTAATTTTTTTTATCTTGCACTTGTACATTTATTTATTAATTTTAATCTTTTGAACACAACACCATACCTGGTCCCAACTTTTTTGTATGAAACAACGATATCCCCCAAATTACCGATATTATGAATGTGGAATACCTACAAAATATCGAATACCGAAACTTAAATACCGTACAGAATTCGTTTCGCACATCCTTTGTGAAGATGTTTAGACTTCCTAAGGATCGTTGTTTATATTAAGTTTGTTTTATAAATGTATTCCTTTAAATCTCTACAACTCGCAAGTAATTTGAACTAAATAAACTAATTATTTGAAGTCAAAAAGTAGTAAACGTAGTATTTGGGGTCAGTGATGTCACTTCGTGTTTTTTTTTCATAAGTGAAAAGTCAAATGCGTTGTTAATTAGAATAGTACACATCCGTGTTCGGATAAGATTTAATTATTGTATTGAAACTTTATCATATTCTTTTTACTTACATATCATAGCGGAATTTTCTTGAAAGCAGAAATTTGAATTGAATATATGTGACCTACAAGCATTGTCATGTGCTTAGGCCAAGTTCATCCATATTGTTGTTAATAATTTAAGGCTGATGAATTGACGAGGTTAATGTTTAATTAATAAATGCTATTTTAAATCGTAAGTACCTGTAAGGACACAGTGGAATTCCATTATTGTACTACGCAATAAAAAATGATTTTATTTAATGGAATTTTAAGAAATACGTCCCCATATAAAAATAATATAAGAATACACCTGATGGACAGTTTGGCAGATTTCAGAACAGCAGTAAAACGTAGGTACACTCTAAAGAATAGTAATTATACTTAAACAACTACGTTTGTGGTACAAAGGCCTGCGTTAATATTTTATATAGATAAGGGAGGGGGAACTAGAATAAAATATAAAATTTGCGAAATTTTTGTGAAATCTTATGTATAGCCCAGCCAAAATTGAATTTATGTTCATTTAGCTGATGGTGCTTTTCTTGTACTCAGACGGAGAGCGGGCGGTTGTTTTGTTGCAAGGCCATTCAGGTCATCAAAGTTATAAACGTCGTAAAGGTTATAGAAGTCATTATGTTCGTTTAGGTAGTTGATGCCATATAGACTATAAAGATCATATGAGCCATACAGGTCCTAACGGTCATATTGGTGGGTCACACAGGTCATAGAGGCCATAAAGGTCATAGATGTCATATATGTCGTATTGATCATAAAGGGCATGTCCAAACACATATCAGACTTTTAATAATACAATCTGATTATCTGATATTTGATATAAAAGTAGTGGTTTAATTTCCAGCAGTGGTTTTTTTTCTAAGATGTGGTAACTTCATAAAACTAAATAAAAAAGTGATTCACCCTCACTAATTCAAGTTTTCATTTCTGTCTACCGTCCAACGACAGTAACATTCTTTTTTTTAACGAAATAATTTATTTAGCATAAGATTGTATTATCCCTGACATTCCTGTTACACGTCGACAAAATAAAGAGATTTAAAAAAAACATCATCAAATCTGGCTCTGAACAAGAGATATTCTTTGGATGGCTCGACATAACATCTGTAAGAAACGACTGTAAACGTGGAAATAAAATATAACTATGCAGATTTGTATATTCTACGAATTTAAATTTGATTTTGTTCCAGTACGTATAAAAGATTCCACCTTTAGAGGTCAAACGTAGACGACGCTGGGAATATTCCATTCCGAGGTCTCATTCATTTTCTGAAGACCGTCATTTGAACTTTAAAGAAGTCTAATTTTTAAGGGTATTCCTACAGATTCTCTTATTTATCCAAAGGTACATTTCGAATTGGTATGGGTGCTCTTTCATTTGTATCATTTTAAATAGGTTGTTTTGTTTTATATGCGTTCAAAAGATATGCGTACAATCTGTGTATTCCCCGAAAGTGTCATTTTAATCCAACTAAAATTGGTTTTAAAGTTTTAAATGGCCAAAGCTCAAACGTTCGGAGTAAATATATGTAGGTAGGTATGATTTTATTTCATCAAAATATCTCGTAGGTTCCAAGTCGGGTTTGTTTTGGATAATTAAAACTGATTCCTAAATGAAGTGTTTTTTAGTTGCCTAATTTATTTCTGCTCGATAGGAAACGAAGGAAACTCTTGACTTCTATATTGGATGATATCCAATGCAATTATTTTGAGTTTAGTATATATTCATTGTCTTTGAATGTGTGTTTACATTATCTTCATTTTGGAGATGTATAAACTAAACCATTTAACATAACTGAAGTTACTCAAGAAAAAGTGGTGTTAACTTTTATCTGACCATTACGGTAATTCTGAGTTCAAGTAAGATATTTTAATAAATGCCGTCTGAAATTGGAATTTAATTAACCTGTACTGGATTTCAGTACTTAAACTCCTACTTTTAAGTCAAAATCTTATTAATATACAACTTCAATCGAAATTTTATCAAATTAGATTATGAAATAAAAGAATTTAGTGAATTTAGAATTTGATTCGATACCTACTGTAATCTCGGACTAAACAAACCAAACGTATTCACCATAGGCTACATTTTTTCCTTTCTACACTTTCGTATTTTTTTTGGATCCGCTGTTTTAAAATAAGGAGAAACATGAAAATAAACATCCTGCTTACGCTTTAAATTAATCAAATGCAACCCCCCGAAAAGACATTTCGTCTACCATGCGTGTATATACATATGTATGTATGGGGTCCATCTATATTTTAATGAGATGAATTTATTCCAGTTTCACGTACATCCAGACCGCCGCAGTATTATCACAAAGAACTGCGTCATTGCTTCCGTAATAGTCATGTTATTTCGAGAGTGTGTCTTTTATAATTTGCGAGCGTGGGGAGGGGGGGGGGGGGGGGCGCTCAATTATATATCGTAACAAGTACGTGTCGAGGTGAAGCTTTACACGATCCGTTGCTGTGGTTACCCGATTGCCTTTGCCAGAATTGCGCCAAGTATACTAGCCCACAAAATTAGTTTCTCGTTTAATACACTTGCGCTCTGATATAACGGATGGAATATAGTGTTTACTATTTATATGTTTAAACACATTTTCCAGTACCACACACCAACACCTAAACACTACTCTTACACTTGACGCGGGCGTTTCACCATTCACGTTGCCATCATCGGAAAGTTATTGAAATTAACGCTAAATCTAATTATCTGCTCTACTTATTCTACAGTTTCTCTACGTGTTCTACAAAAACGTGTTAAGTCTAAAGCATTAAAAGTTTGGAAATAACGGAATAAAGATTAGAAAAAAAATATTTTACTGAAAGTACAAAACATATTTCTACCCTACATATTTATTAATAGAAATCACAGTTTGTTAAAAGTACAATTTAATAGTTTTTAAGTCCACCAGGTGCAGCAATTATGTCATTTAAATGGGTTGGCATACTATTTGCTAAGTTTTGAGTGAAGCCAGGGGTATCATTGCAAATCTCCAACATTTTCTCCTTTACCATGGATTTATACTTGAAATGTAAAATTTGCGTGGCCATAATTCAATTCAGGCCATAAAACGTGAGAGCTTTGAGGTGACAGACGGAGCTGCAGTGGACTATTATAAAACAATCATTGTTCAATGAATTTTAGTCTATGTCAGGTTAGAGTATAGTAGCCTATTTTGAGGTTTTAGATTTTTATGTAGAATATTTAAATATACCGCTTATCCATCAATTCACAATGAACCGTGTTTGACAATTTAGTTTTAGTTCTCCTTTGGGTCCACATTTGCCACATAAACTTTGCCATCATACCTGAAAAATAATATTTATACGAAAACAACATTTCTTTGTAAAAAAAAACTCCAACCAATGGCAAACGAAAAATATCACGAACCAACTGTCAAACACGGTTGGGCGATCACCTGATTTGTGACAAAGGGTGGTGTGGAAACCTGTTTCCATTGATGAAGTACATTTATTTTTTACATTAACTCACCAAGCACCGCAAAATAGAGCTAAAGAGTATATTTTCAACTTGACACAGACCCCAAACATTGACAATATAAAACCTGTCCATACCTGCTCCATATACCACCTTAGAGCTCCCATGTTAACCTTATTGAAATTGTGTGGTCTGAGATGGAATCACGGCTACGCAATTTTTTGGTAAAACTGATAAGGAAAATGAAATCTGGAATACTATCCCCTGTATCACTCAAAACTTATAGATATCAACTATTTAGATTGACAGGTGGACAGAATATGAAACTGTACTGTACCTTTTATTTATATTAATAATTGTGAAAATTTTGTAACCTATTTTTTTTCTTTCAGTAAAATATATTTTAATTTTCTTTTTAGTATTTCCAAATTATTTTTCTTAACATTTACCTCAAATTCTTCTTTTCGAGAAACTTTTATGACTTTTGTTTTTGTTGTTTGAAAATGTTAAATTACTTAATGTGAGTTTAATTTCACCTTTAAATGTGTACTTTCCACATGTTGCTCGCATTTACATTTATTCTCAATTATTAAGGCATGAATATATCAAGGCCGTATACTTTTGTGGGGTAGTGTACGTCTCCTTGCGTCTTTCAGCTACTTGTCACACGCAGCGGACTGGATGCAATATGTCGAGCTGCTTTCTTTTTGCCTCGATGATTGCCTTTCGTACCTCTTTAACGGAACGTCTAGCCGGGCTTTCTTCTAATAAAAATTACTCTTTCAACTATTTTATTCTAATGGGATTTATTTTTGTGTTTCTAACAGGGCTTACGAGTAAAAGGTTTAGCTCCTTTTGAGATTAAATCCTAGAGCGAGTCATTTGAGAGGCGATAGGTATAACTCATATCGCGAGCGATATACGCTCTGCAGAGAATACGATCTAATCGGGATGGGATTAGAACATACTTAGGTCGTTTAGCTCGCCTCGGGAGTTAAACCTGAGCGATACGCAAGAGGTTTTACTCCTCGAGCGAGTCAGCCGAGTCGATGGTACGATTAAATCCTTCCAGGAGTTAAACCTCGAGCAGTGCGGCAGGGTTTAACTCCTCATGTGATTTACGCATTTATAAGCGTGTCTACTGCGTGTTTACTGTGGGCACCGAACATAAAAAAACTAGAAAGTCCACTCTAAGCTCCACCCACTAATGCACTCTCCTTGCCCCATCCCGGATCTCATCGGTTGTCGGCGGCCGCGCTCATACCGTCTGTCTCAGCGTAAAGCTGAAGTTCATTCGAGAGTCGCGGGCAGTTCGCTATACCGGACGGATCCTTATATTTATTGATATTTATGTGGCTTATGGTTCACAATTTATGAATATGATTATTTAATAAAATATCTGATTTCATAAGTGGATATTTAAATAAATAAAGGGGGGGGGGGGTAAATAACGAAAATATATATTTTCGCTATTGCCAACTCATTGCCATTCGCTATTGCCAAACAATTTTTCATCATTTAAGATTATGTCTACACTATACAGAACATTTATATCAAATATCAACCAAAGATGGTTTATAAATGAACTTTATAAAAAGCAAATTTAACGGAGTAAAAACAACAACAATTTTTATGTTAATATTCAACGTGATTAAAAAATATCATAAGAAATCTTACCTTGTTCTCTTAAAAAGCAAACTACGCCAGAAATACCACAGAAGGTTTTGGGATGGATGTGATTTACTTGGATAAAGTTAAAGCGCGTAATTTGAATTAAATATCTAGCTTATGTGAAATATCAAAGTCACCCCTTAAAATCAATTTCACCCCACCTTTCGGTATTGATCTGTACACCACCTAATGGGACGTCCCTGTAATGCTTGTATTACTTATCAATATGTTTTAGTTAACTTTACTTTTTTAATACTTATTTGTTAATTTTTATGTTTAATAAACTATTTTGGTTTTTTATAATTTATCGTATTTTTCAATTCGTAGTTTTTTACAACTTCGTTCTTTACACTTTATTTCATTTCCAATTTGTTCTTTAATTTTCCGTGATTAGTCAATCCTTTCCGATATTCCGATTTCCGATATTATAATTACCGATAACACCGAACATAAACTAGTTTATGTTCGGTGCCGATAAGAGAGTTAAACTCGAGCAAGGAATTAAGCCTCATCGCTCTTGCTGCTCTTCGGGTTTTGCTCTTTGTATCGAGTGAAACAACAAGAGCTGCATGAGGTTTAGATCCTCATGTAGTCGCTCGCTCAAAGGAGTTAAACTATATAAGAGTTAAAGGTTTCGACTCGGTAGATTCAATCGTTAGAGGATTTAATCGTTGAGGAGCGTTTGCCTCGCTACTCGGACATCTTGTGCTCGCTCATAGAGTAAAATATGTTTTGATCAAGCAGTTAAACTTAAGAGCAACTCGCTGAGGATTTAATCGTAAGCCCTGGTTTCTAACGAATACTATTGTCTTTCCCAGAACAGTAACATTTAATTTAGTACAAAAAAAATATATATTTAGAACATTTTCTTTGATCTTTGTCACCTATTCCACCACCTACTCAGATGTCATTAAATGGCGATTTATTATCGAGTTTGATTTTTTGGTTTATTATCGAAAAATATTTAACAGTATGTGTCTAACGAAATTTGACCTCAACAAAGTAGACTTGCCAATTCAAACGTATGGCTTTGATAGGTTCTGGCTTAAAATTTTTAGTTTGCTCTCTGGCGTTTGACAGCTTTTAAACTATCAGAGTTAAAGTTATAAAGCAAAATAGTTCCTGTAGATTATACGAGAAACTACTTAAAATGGTGTGGTGTAAAATTTTCTTCTACGCCGAAGCATAGAACTTTTTCTATTTATTCTATCAATTTGAACTCTCGTTACGATCGTTACATTATGTAGTAGTGGTCAGTCCAGATATACATACATGATGTTTCTTTTATTTATATTAATGTAATAATTAATATCTTATTAATATTAATGTATATATTTTTGTTGCAGGTGAGTAGTCCCAAAATGTATTTTAATCTTCAAAATGGCCGACCGCATGGTGAGTATATGAAAGTTAAAAAAAAATAGACATTATTTTAATGTAGTGATGCGACAGTCCTTGAAGGTTGTGTGTCATGTATTGTTTATTTTCGTTTTTATGGTACACCTGCTAAAAATATGTACTAATATATAAATAGCGAGGTGTCTCTACCGGGTGTCCGAAATATCCCCGTTTATAGTTTGTGATAATTATTTACACTTTTTTTTAAATTCCAACTACAAATTTTAACACTCCGTATACGTTTCTGTCACTTATCTTAGCATAAATCATAATCTTTTTTTACAAAGATTACGCATTCTTATCCGAAAGAATTTAGGTGTAGCAAATCAATTACCGCGGAGCACATTATAAAAACAATGGAACATAAATATCTCTCTGACACTCTTAAGTAGGTTAAAAGTGTAAATTTCCCCAGCCAATTTCTTTTCTAGGCCGGCCATCGATAATTACTGTACTATGCCTTATACTCGCCCAAAAAAAAGCACTTGTCACGAACCGCCGAAAAAACAAATGAAAAAAAAGCCTTGGTATTCAAATTTACGCCAGTCATACTGCGCTTATTTTATTTGTAAGGGCAATTCATGTTCAGTAGTTAGCCTGTTTTCTTAGCAATTATTTGTATAGTGGCAATATTCAAATTAAGCTTCTACTTCTTACATGAAAGGCTTGTCAAGTTTTCGCTAATTTTTAAGCTACCTACAGGTTGTTAACCAGTCAGCTGAAGAGATATTATAACCGCTGAACATTATTGTTACTTCTATACAACACGTCAACTGTGATCGTCAGTTTCTCGTTTGTTAGCAGTGGGTTTCTATTTTTATGAGTAGCAAAACGAGGTAAAAAATATTTCTTTTAGAGTTTTTAAAAGAAACTTTAAAAAATGCGTTCTGTAAGTATAGGTAAAAATAAATTAAGGTTAAAATAAGAATACGAGGTGTGGCTATTAAATAACCGAACTGCTGTCATAACACTTTATTCGTTACCAATTGAGGAGCTTGCTTCAAGAACGATGCAGCTCCATTTTCAACGCGTGACGAGGTTAGCTGCTTATAACTTCGATAAAAATATTAGACGTTATTTAACGCAAATTCGATGCAGCACAGCATATGTCAGTATGTATCCTCCATGCACTGAGATGTGTGGAATTTGCGTTAAATAACGCCTAATATTTTTATCGAAATTGTAAGCAGCTAACCTCATCACGCGTTGAAAATGGAGTTGCATTGTTGTTGCAGCAGGGTCCTCAATTGCAGATGCAACTTTTTTCGCATTCAATGTACTTCCCTTGGCGATCTCTACATCACTCCATTCGACTTTTCCATTGTTGAAAGCAGTGCTGGAAGTCCGTTTCTGTCAGCTGGTTCAAAACCTCCGTCGATTTTGCTTTAACCGCTTCCACACTTTCATATCTTGGCATCACAAGTAATCACCGTGGCTAACAAGTCTAGCCGAAGCTAACAAGTCTTTCTGTAAATTTTGGGCAAAAAAATTGTCATTATTTTTTTGCTGAAGTACTATTTTGTAAACATGAAGCTGAACGTGTGAAAGGTGTGTCCGAGAGAATTTTAATTAACCGAAGCGGATCCGTGCCCCCCAAGTTTTTATTTTTAATTTTGGCCGACCGGGTATGCGCCGGCCGTCATCGGTCGAGCATCTTAACTGGCCCAAGTTTTTTGGCAAACGACGTAGAGCGAAGGAGGCGGTGTTGTGTGCTTACACTAAGCTATATTAATAGATATGAAAATAAACTTAGCCACCTTTCTGCCAGATTCCAGACGTTTGCGAATGTACGTCGCAAACGCTGGCGTGTTATACAGCGAGGAACTTTAAAATATCCGACTTTTGATGATGAATAAAGATTCGGTACAATTTTCCGTATAATCTTATTAATTTTTAATGGGCAGGTCAACAAGTTTTACGTCCAAGTCGATAATTGATCACGAAGGTTTGTTGTATGAGAAATTCATCAACCATTCGTTAGAAACGCGTCAACCAGAAATTTGTATGATGCCAGATTTTTATGGTCAGAACCTAAACAACCTAAGGAACAATAATTTTCCCCAACTGCATATATGGTATCGTATAGTAGGTACTATTCTTTCGATTTGAATCATCCTTCAATCAATGTGCGATTTTGTTGTGTATGTATAGATATTGTATATTGAGGATATAAAGGAATTAATGGAGTATTCCTTTCTATCGTGCATCGTTATAGGTATATAATGTACTTGATTCTTCTGTTACATATTATTTATCAAAGTACCTCTCGTATATAGTACACTACGGTTAAGATTAAACTATCGAGAACTAGACACTTGACTTAATCACCACCACCATGATTTCCTATTGTTTCAGAGGGTTTATTTAGGGTCTAGAGGAAGTATCCATTATTTTTATGAGATCCTACAGACTCTGTAGGATGTAATCTGAGTCTTCTGATCTGAGCCAGTACATCAAGGCAGAATCCGTAACTTGATAGCCCTGCCAGACCAGATAGACTCGGAAGACTCACATTATTACTCCACGTTTATTTTTTAGTCCAGTAGATTGTTTTTGAATTTGGTTATTTATTTGGTCTCTTATAAACTGACTGACATTATTACGTATCGAAGAGTTTGTTCACCATTCCAGTATGGTATTTATGTGTATGGGTCTTTCTCTACGGTTTTGTCACACCAGAGAAAGGTTCTGGTCCCATAAGAACATTGGGAGGGCCTTCTCTAGCTAATTTATATGTCTTTGTATTATTTAATGTCTTCTTATTACTTTTACCTCGTACTCAAGTTGGAAACAGACTGGCTTTGTAGCACGCAGTTCCATACCAATTTTGAAGTAATCTGTATGGAGCTAATTGCTTTGAATACCTTATTATTGCGACTACTTTAAGCCTGAAATATTATTGACTACTTTCCTAGAGTTAACGAAATATCTGGACCATATCTTGTCCCGTAAATCCCGGCCATTCAAATGGCTTGTTCTTTCTTGAGACTAGCCGTTTACCAGTTTTTCTCTGATTGGACTGGGGCTTCATTATCCTTGTGTTTTTCCTCTAATATTTTGACATAATCATTTCTATAAAACTCAGTTTATAACTTCTGATGTAAATGGGGCATTCCACGTCAAGCCGGACGGTCAAAAAATATTTTTGCTCGCAACCAATTGGAATCGATGGCGCTTTCTTCGAAAAGTACTCACCCAAAATTTGGGCCTCCTAGACCCACATGCCTAGCGTCAGTAGCAATTTGAAAATTGCAATTTTCATTTTAACATCAGGTTTTCAATCTGTTTAGCTAATATACGTGATAGAAAAAAAAATAGGCATAATTTCGTGTATTTTTTGACGCAGAATCGTTTAAAAATAAAATAACGTTTTTTCGGATTTTTTAACCACTTTTTTAAGGGATGAAATGTTAAAAAAAGTTTCTCAACGGACGCCGCGATTTTTTTTTTAATTTTTTGCTTAAAAAAAGTTTATGTTTCAAGGTTTCTTTTTACTACTTATGCTTCAAGCTAAAGCTGAATTTACACGTGTCAAGTAGCTAAAGCAAGTTACTAAATCGAGTAACTAAATCTAGTTACTTGTATGGTGTACACAGCTTGATTTAGTACTTGCGCAAGTATCTAATTTAGTAAACTGCTTAGTCAACTAAATAGTAACAATTTCTATTTACTTGAGCAAGTAACCTCTCCCACCCCTGCATTTCAGCAACTAAAACGCCGACTAAACGAGTGTAGACAGGTCAGTTAGTCAGGTTCATTAGTAAAGAGTGCGGAGATTATCAATTGTGCCGTATTTTAAAAACGTCTCGTTGGAGTGAAGAGATTACATTAAAGTTTGTAGAAGAATATCGTGAAAGACAATGTATATGGGATACAAGGGCTGCTGTTTATAAAAATAAACAAGCTCATGACTCTGCGTATAAGGAGATTCAGGAGATCATGGAAATATGATTCGGAGTGCCTGAAATTAAAAACAAAATACGGGCGTTGAGGTCAACTTATTCTCAAGAAAAAAAGAAAATACGGGATTCTATGAAGTTGTTTTTGTTCATTTCTGCTGCAATTATTTCTGATAATTCATCACATATATTCAATACTCAATTCCGCATTGCTACTCGCATAACTTTTCCAGCCATGTTTAAAATCAGCACTAATCAACAACTAACCAAGAATAGGCGCTATAAAATGTAGACCCTCACTTAACAAACGGACTTAAATTTTAGCTACTTGATTTAGTAACTTGCTTTAGCTACTTGACACGTGTAAATTCAGCTTTACTTTACTACTTTTTCTTTCGATAGTTTTTCTGTAGAATTTTTTTATCTTTATCTTGGGATAAGTTGTCTCAATAGCGTACGTTTGTTTAGTTGATAGTATTTGTGGGCTTTTCAATTAATCTCCTTTTTTTACAAAAAAAAAGTTTTGTATTGCTGCCAGATGCCTTATTGGCGTTGGGCTGTGAATTATACTTAAGTCAGATTCTTCGCGTCCGACTTACCTCAATCTCCCGTACTAGTAAGTAAAAGAAAAAAAAGTTTTCAAAACACCGCGTTTATTGTAATAATCTACTTGATAAAACTGACTGGCATTGAAATTATTGCCAATACAATTATGTATTATAAAAAGTGAACTTAAGACGCATTTAAATAAAAGAATCAGTGCAGTTAAATGCAAATTAGGTTCGCCTATTAGCTACACGTGTCTAGAAAAAGTATTGGTTTAGACGCAACTTCTGAAAGCGTTATTAAAAAAAAAAGTCATTCACTGTAACGACTCTTTACTACGCGACATGTTTTGCTTGCGCTGCGTAAAGTCGAGAAAATATTTACACAACAACCCGA
Organism: Aromia moschata; assembly: GCA_029963805.1. Classification (NCBI taxonomy): domain Eukaryota; kingdom Metazoa; phylum Arthropoda; class Insecta; order Coleoptera; family Cerambycidae; genus Aromia; species Aromia moschata. Next base: position 1,849,073 of record JAPWTK010000054.1, on the reverse strand, counting down.
CATTAACTTATTCTACTTTTTTCGGAAGCTAGGAGCTATTATCTCTATCTAAAGAATCATTAAATAGTTGTGTGAATTTTACAATTACTACATAACTCTTGTTGTTTTAACCTTTACGTGAATTCCACATATGTAAGTTAAAAAGTCTCAAAATGCTATACTGTTCTACATAATGATTATACATTCTAATTCATCAAATTGGAATGTGGACACAGAGTAGAAGAAGAATTGCGATAAAAAAAAGATCCTGGAGTGGGTACTGGAACCTTCGGCGTAGAAACAAAAAACTGGAGGTTTTCCACGAAACACCGAACTACTATACTTTTCTCAGTGGATTGATGGGTATTGAACCACTGTCTTTATTCATACTACTGCTATATTTAATGATTTCTAAACTTTCAAAAGCATCTAGCTGTCTACTGTTTGTTACATTTCTAATTAATTTTAAATTATTTATGTCTATACTATGGTTGTTGTCAAAAACATGTTGGGCAACACAAGATTTTTCCGTTCTGCCATATTTTAAATGAGCCATGTGTTCTTTAAATCTAGTCAAAATATATTTTTTTGTTTGCCGAATATACTTTTGATCACAATTTTTACTTATTAATTTACTTATTATCTTATTTCGTATATTCCTAACTTTTAGTTATGTATCTAGTCTGCGCGTGAATTTATATTCATATGGTAACGAAACAAATTTCGAATTGTAAGTATCTCTACGAAAAGTCGTGGAATTGTACAGGGCTCTCTTAAATGTATGCTTCCTTATTAAAGTATCTATTAAATAAAAAGTGTTGTTACTTTTTGTATTAAAACTAGTTCAAATAAATTCAGTGGTTTTATTCAGAGTTTGTTCGTAATGTTCTGAACAAAAGAAGAAAGACTGAAGGAAAGTTCTGATTCAAAATATCTGATACCGATATCCTCAAAAAATAATGATGTTCCTTCTAAATAAAATGTCAAAACGAAAATAAAATTGGTGGAACGAATACATATGTAATGTATATACGTGTTATTTATCTTAAATTGAGTGGAACGGAAAAAATATTGCAAAAGTGCGATCTTCATTACAATATAAATATTTTGAAGCTCTTCGGATAACCTTTGACCTCATTTCTGAATATTTGTGAGTAGAGTAACTTTACTCTTATAGTGTCCCTCGTTTGAAAACATATTTGTGAAGAAATTGAGATTACATACAATGACACACATAAATATAGGTTTTTCAAAAGTGTTACAAATATTAACCTCAAATACAGTCACCATTCACGAAAATACTTAGTTAAGAATTACAGTATCTGTAAAATCACCTGATTGCTGGCGTATTTCACTTCCCGAATATAGCCCTGATAGCCTTGGACATGCCGCCAAAATTTATCAGGATACTGACTTTAAACCTTGGCAAACGGTATTTTATAGGTGTCCATTGCGCAACCCTAGTATTACATACCAAATCGTAATAGATTAATGATTGTGAGTCATACGCGGGGATTCACTAGATTTTACTGAAAAATACACAAGAATTTAAAATAGTTTTTTACGGTACAATGATTTGTCAAGGAGATGACACTTACTAATAGGCCTTCCTTTGAATTAAATTTTACATAATGGCCGTACATCTTTCTTATAAGTCCTGATTAAAATCAATATAGTTAAGTTAAGGTCAGACAAGTTAACATAATAAAGTTAAGGTAAGATTTTTTTAAGAATTTATACGTACCTGCTTTTATTATTTTACTATTTGTCAGTATTAGTAGAGTATTAAAAATGGAAAAATAAACATTAACATTGCATTGCATTTAGGACAACCCAATTTACGATGTCGTATGTAATTGGGGTAGAAAAGTCGAATAAATATTTTGTAAAGTATTTCATATATAAAAAAATATGACTTCGGATTCTGAATCAGCGTTGGTTACATGGAATTTATAGTTCATAGTATCTTAATGTTTAGTAACCAAACTGTTCGGTAAAATTCCACTATTAAATACAGCAGTTATTTAATGCTAGTTTATATATATATATATCGTTTTGACAAATTGCTCCTCTCCTCATAATTTATAAACAGCAATTTTTGTTAGATGTATCGTTAACTACGAATTGTTTTGGCAGACCTTGTTAATGTTAATTTAAGTGCCGCGTCATCTTATGTTTAAGTAACACATACAAGGTACATTGTATTTGTAATGGAAATTGCATTGCATTTAGACAACCCAATTTACGTCGTATGTTTGGGTAGAAAAGTCGAATAAATATTTTGTAAAGTATTCATATAAAAAAAACTTGTTTGATTCAGCGTTGGTTACATGGAATTTATAGTTCATAGTATCTTAATGTTTAGTAACCAAACTGTTCGGTAAAATTCCACTATTAAATACAGCAGTTATTTAATGCTAGTTTATATATATATATATCGTTTTGACAAATTGCTCCTCTCCTCATAATTTATAAACAGCAATTTTTGTTAGATGTATCGTTAACTACGAATTGTTTTGGCAGACCTTGTTAATGTTAATTTCAGTGCCGCGTCATCTTCTTATGTTTAAGTAACACATACAAGGTACATTGTATTTGTAATGGGTTTTTGTTTAATTCATTTGTTGCAAAGTTACAAGTATTCTTAGAATTTGCTTGACAGTTTGGAAAATTGCCACAGGTTGCTTTACGATTCTGGAGTAATATAACGGCTTGTTATAGATTCATCAGTTTAATATGCTATTACTAATCTGAAAAAACTTACTAAGAACTTCTTGCAATCTTCAAATAGTGGGGGTACGAATGATCTCGCTGCTGATTGTATATTTATATGGAAAGCGCATATAAATAAAGGTAACTCAAGTTAATGATGGATGATAGAAGCTAAAAGTACAAGGTACAAGAACAGCCAGTAACAGGAAAAATTAACAAATGTCGTCTTCCGATCAGCAAAACACTGTCCAATAAGGAACTGCGTTTCCACTGCGGCTCGCATTGTTTACAATTTGATGTCAGATTCAGGCATACGATGTTAAAGCTAATTCTACGATTTAGTTGGGTGTTCTAGATGAGGAATGTAGATTTTGCTTGAAATAAAAGAAAATGCTCAAGTCATGTGCAATACTGAGGTTTCAAGTTCTCTGGAAGGTTAAGTCAAATAGCAAATAGTCTGATAAAAGGGTCAAGCTGGAAAAGATGTTCTGGACCAAATGATACTGTCTCAACAAACTTCTAGGAGTCCGCAGTGGCCAATTAAGTCTGTTTGACCAGCTCCACTACATCTAACCTAACCTAATCTAATAGGTCGTGCACAAACCCGCAACCTGTAGACGCGGGTAGCGCCTATGATCCCGACGGGTCCAATTGGACGCGCCCGCTTTGCGAAACGAGCCCCCGATTTTCATTATTACCCCGTCGAGGTCCTGTTCAAAGTCGATCCGCCGGGAGGAGGCGGCGAAGGGGGAGGAGGGCACGGGGTGGGGCCACCCACCTGTTGCCCCGACGCGATGCCGCCTCCGGCTCGTCCGCCCGCCGAGGCGTGAAATTGTTCCTTGCTCTCTTGTCGCGATGCCGCCGCCGCCGCCGCCGCCGCCGCCCGCGATATGTCAGATAAATCCGAGGCACGCAACCGGCTCGTTTACCAGTTCCATTATCCGGTCGCAAATCATCTCTGCGCCATCGGCGTCCGCCTCAACCGGCCCACAGTGGGCTGAGAAAATTGAAAACTGGACAAAAATATACATTGGAGTCATATGAACGTTCTTAGACTTAATATAATCCTGAAATACATTTCTAAAAATATAACCCGCCGCTCTTTAAAAAAAAAATGTTGACGTCACTATGGCAATTGGCCGAAGTTGGTCGTTTTTGTAAAATTTTGATAAATCAGCCAAATTATGAAAATCAAAATATAATTAAAGCAACTTTAGTATCATTTTCAAGGTTTTTTGGGTCGATGATTCCATATTTGTTATTACATTTACAAAATTACATTCCCATTATCTCCTATGGTGCACCCCCGAAGGTAAACAATAAAATTTCACTTTTTATGAAGTTGTAGTTTGAATATGAACTCGTTGAATATGTACAATATGAACTAGTACATATTGTTTTCGAGGTTTTTTAGGTCGCTTATCTCATATTTGACATCAAGTTCACAAAATTTCACCCCCATCATCCCCTAATATCTCCCACGGTCCACCCTCGAGGGTGAAAAAAAATCGTGTGTTTATGAAGTTGCATATCGTTTTCGAGGTTTTTTAGGTCGCTGATTTCGTATTTGATATTAAAATTACAAAATTGCACTCCCATCATCGCCTATGGTCCACCGCCGAAGGCAAAAAAATAAAATTTCACTCTTTATGAAGTTACACATCATCGTTTTCGAGGTTTCTTAGGTCGCTTATCTCATATTTGACATTAGATTTACAAAAATCCACCCACATCATCCTTACACATTACCCCTATCGATGAGAATTCTTGTTTTCTCTTTTGAAGAAGAAGGTATTTTCAATATTATTATTGCAGGAGTACAGATGATTTTTTTCGAAATCATTTGAAATTTTATTTTTTCACCCTAGGGGGTGGACCATGGGGAATGATGGGGGTGCACTTTTGTAAATTTAATATCAAATACGAAATCAGCGACCTAAAAAACCTCGAAAACGATATGTAACTTCATAAAAATGCGAATTTTGTTTTTTTGTTCGCCCTCGAGAGTGGACCGTGGGAGATGTTAGGGGGTTGATGGGGATGAAATTTTGTGAACTTGATGTCAAATGTGAGATAAGCGAGAAACCTCGAAAACAATATGTAACTTCATAAAGTGAAATTTTATTTTTTACCCTCGGGGGTAAATCTTATATCAAATATGGAATCAGCGACCCAAAAAACCTTGAAAATGATACCAAAGTTGCTTGAATTATATTCTGAATTTCACAACTTGGCTGATTTATCGAAATTTTACAAAAACGACCAATTTCGGCGCATTGCCATAGTGACATCATCATTTTTTTTAAAGCGGCGGGTTATATTTTAGGATATAACTTCAGGATTATATTAAGCCTAAGAACGTTCATATGACTTTAAAATTGACTCGAATGTCGATTTTTGTCCAATTTTCAATGTTCTCAGCCCATTGTGCGGCGCCAGCATCGAGGCGGCATAGGACACGATGGAAATCGCGCGTTCGCCGCGTACGCATAGTTGAGATATTCAGTGGTGTCGTAGGAAATTTCGCTGTTTCCCTCATAAACACCATCCATGATTAAATAAATAGACTCAAACACGTGGACGCGTAAGGAAATACGAGGGGTACCCAAAAATAACCGGAACAGCATTGCCGTTGGCGGAGCTTGTGTAGTAGGCATTTCTGCCGCTAGGCGTGTATAGCGCAACTCATTGCCAGTTCAGTGCCGCCTGTGTTGTCGACCTGACTTGCTCTGTTCATCTGCAATGATTGTTTTTGCTAGCGCTGTTTTGTTCGTGTTTCGTTTTTTATGATGGCAAATTTAAGTGAACATCGTGCAGCTGTGAAATTTTGTTTTCTACTCGGTAAAAATGCTGCTGAAACTGTTTTAATGTTGAAAACAGCTTACAAAGATGACGCTATGGGAAAAACTCAAGTGTACGAGTGGTTTGCTCGGTTTAAAAATGACGACATGTCGATTGATGACAAACCTCGTTCTGGATGTCCATCAACTGCCCGAAAGGACGAAAATGTTGAAAAAATTGGAGAGCTTGTGCTCACAGACCGTCGACAGACAATTGATCAACTGTCAGAGATTTGGGTTATCTTGGAGCTCGGTTCAGCGAATTTTAACCGTAGATTTGGGAATGAAAAGGGTTGCTGCCAAGTTGGTTCCTCGGGCTCTGACTGACAATCAAAAATAATGTCGAGTTGAAACATGTCGTGCTTTGAAATAACAGCTTGAAACTGGTCCAGATTTTCTGTCAAAGGTCGTTATTGGTGATGAGTCATGGTGTTATGGTTACGACCCAGAAACAAAGCAACAGTAAAAAAAATGCTGATTTGCACTCCGTCCAAAAAAATGTCAAGTTAAATCAAACATCAAAACAATGCTTATTTGCTTTTTTGATGCCAAGGGCGAGTTCAAGTTTGTTCTCCCAGGTCAGACCGTCAATCAAACCTTTTATAAGTTTTAAGAAGATTGCGCAACAGTGTTCGTCAAAAAAGACCCGATTTGTGGCAGACAGGAGTCTGGTTCTTCCACCACGACAATGCACCTGTACACACAGCCATCTCTGTTCGCCAGTTTTTGACTAAAAATGGCATGGTTCCGCTGCCCCACGCACCTTACTCGCCTGACCTGGCTCCGTGCGACTTTTTCTTATTTCCACGCAGCCATTTCTAAAGATGACAAAAAAAAGTTTCAAACAATGGAAGCACCGGTGGGACAAATGTATTAGTTGTAATGCAGAGTATTTTGAACGGGATAAGGTTGTTTTGTAAAAAATTTGAAAATATATAGCTTTTAAAAAATAATTCCGGTTATTTTTAGGTACCCCTCTTATATCGTAAGATAAAACAAATAATCGGTCCAATTAGCCTTCTTTTTGATATGACCTTGGATATGGCTTCTCTGTTGAGAAATGTAAAAGTTGTAAATAGCAATTGATCTACATCTACTTAGATAGCGAGCATGTATTCAGTAGGTGCTGCTACAGCTACAGCTGATTTTTATATTTTTCAAAATTGCCCTTCAAATACTGTCCGACACAAGTAAAATGTTAGATAGGTATTATAATTTGCATGTTGCGTTTTGCTCTCATAATTATTTAATTGTATCTCATTCGACGAGATTCGTTGCAGTCGCTCGATGCTGTTAACACGGAATAATGCCTGACTCTTGCTTAATAATCATTATTAACGCTTCTGTGAACGTAACACGGTCTTTGCATCAATTACGTCGTTCAACGGCTGCTTTGATGTACCTACCCATCGCATAGCACCCGCTGTAGGGATCGTGTAAAAAGATCTACGCTTTCACCGTGGCATTATGTTCGCAATTTTTTTATATGCGTTACTGATAAAGCATCAAATAAGAATATATTAACACCAGATTAAAAGTTATATGCACTTTGGTAGTGAACAAGTGTCGTATTGCACACAGAAGGATGCGGTAGCGTAGCGATACGTGACTGAGGTAGCGTAGCAGAAAAACAGAAAAATTTATGAGTTTTAAATTATTGAATGCTGCAAAACGGAAATAACAGCTGCCAATACTGAAGCGATCATCAGAAAACAGCTTTAAAGAATAACTCTTTTAACATCCTTAAAAAGTAAATCCGTGATTTTGTTACTAAGAGAGAGGGTAGGAAATACACAAGATCATCTAAGAAACTTTTTTAGTTATTAAGGACTGAGGTGTTTGAAGAAAAGAAGTTTATTGTTGCCATTGATAAAAGTGATAATACGTAATTCATCTAAGGAAGCAATTAAAATATCAATCTAAGCGATATATACTGTACATATTTATATAACTTAAAATATAACATCTCTAGTGTTATATTTTCCAGGTACCTGCGGAAAGATAAAAGTCAGACCATAAAAGAAAAAAAGGTAGCACATACATATACCCTGTTGGAATACCTTGAAACCCAAGAAGGGTAGTTATCTGATCACATAATACCAGTGTTTTGGGAAGATAAATACCTAGCCTGACAGCATATCTCCATGTCGATGAGATTAGATAAACTTGATATTTCACAGTATTTAATGCCCTTTATGTTTATTCAGTAGCCAAAATTTGGTGTAGGTATAAATAGCCTTACGTTGCAGACTGTCGAAAGGGAGGTATGCATGTTTGTTAAATAAATAGACGTCATCCTTTAGATAATTTTCTATGGTGCTATGTAAAGGATGACGTGTACAAAGCAAAAGTCAAAATTTGGAGGATTTATGAGAGAAGGATCCAAAGAAGAATCGGTTTATTGGATGAACATCCTGAATTTATTTGTAATGCTTTGTTTTGTTTGAATTAGAAAAACATTATTGATTATTTAACACACACTTAGACACGCTGTTTAATTAACACTGAAGCACTATTTTTATACGCAACGCGCGCGTTTAACCAACCACGTTGCCATCATCAGGAGACAATAAAAATTGTTTACGAGGGTTGTTTGATAAGTCCGAGACTTTTTGAATTTCCCGCGCAGTAACTTTAATGGCAACACTGCTCCCGTCAACTGCCATCTATCGGTAGACTAATGTAAAATTTTGAGCAATTATGTTTGAAAGCCATTGAAAGCAGCTAACCTCGTTAATTTCCACAAAAATGGAAAAAAGTGGATTTCGTGTGCTGATTAAGCATTACTTTTTGCGCAAAAAAAAAACATTACCGAAACCAAGGAGGGGCTTGATAAATACTATGGGGACTCACTAATTTTTCACCGTCAATTTCAATGGTTAAAAAGAGGTTTACTGAGTTCCGTTGTGGCCGCACCAGTACAATTGAACGTTCCGATTGCCCGAAAGAAGTTGCGCCAGAAATCGTCGATAAAATCCATGGAATGATATTAGACGATCGAAGATTGAAAGTGCGTGAGTTGGCTGAGGTTGTAGGCATCTCAACTGAGCGGATGCATCACATTCTTCATGAATATTTGGATATGAAAAAGCTGTCCGCGCGATGGGTGCCGCGATTGCTCACGATCAATCATAAACACAACCGTGTGACCACTTCAAAGGAGTGTTTGGGGATATTCAGCCGCAATCAAAACGAGTTTTTGCGCCGTTTCGTTACCGTAGATGAGACATGGATCCATCACACCACACCAGAGACCAAGCAACAATCAAAACAGTAGGTTTCTACAGGTGAACGTGCGCCGAAGAAGGGCTAAGACGGGTCTGTCGGCCAACAAAGTCATGGCCACAGTTTTCTGTGATTCGCGCGTGTCATTCATATGGTTTGTCGTCATATCGTTTTACCCTTTTCAAGGTAATCGTACCTTGAAAAGGGTAAAACGATCACCGGCGAATATTATTCACAGCTGTTGGGCAGATTTGACACTGTTTTGAAGCAGAAACGACCGCATTTAGCGAAGAAGAAGTGTTGGTTCATCAGGATAGTACACGGGTCCATACGTGTGAAATCACCATGGCAAAAATTCATCAATTGGGCTACGACCTGCTACCTCATCCACCATATTCTCCAGATTTAGCCTCCTCCGTCTATTTCCTGTTTCCAAACCTGAAGAAATGGCTGGGTGGTAGGAAATTCGGGTCGAATGAAGAGGTCACCGCTGAAACAAACGCCTATTTTGAGGGCCTTGAGGAATTATATTATTTAGAAGGAATACAAAAAAATTAGAAACACGTTGGACTAAATGTGTCGAGCTAAAAGGATATTATGTAGAAAAATAAAATGATTTCTTGCCGAAAAAAAAATTTTTTTTTCCTTTAAAAAGTCACGGACTTATCAAACCACCCTCGTATCACCTACTTGGATACTTATATATACGTCTATTATATGGATATTTGATAAAATTTTAACAAATATAGGAACTAGAACTGTTCGCTTGAACGGTTCGTCGTCATTTAGTGGATTTTAGTAATACCATATTCGTCTGCTTGTGACGGAAAACACGTTATATTATTACGCGCATTATCGAGTACGGGCTGGATGCTGTGTACCCGGTATGAAACCTAATCCTGCAGGCTAAATGTGCAGTTTAATAACGGATTACTCGTGTTCAGCAGAGAGTGAGATAATGTGGCCCTGTTGATATCATGGAAACACGTACTTTGTGTTCTTTATCAGTACAGGTCTCTTTATGATGCATTTGATCAGGCAGCGCGTTACAGTTATTGGCGCATGTTTAATTTGTACCTGGTAGGCTTGTTGATAACGATGGCACTTGATGTTTTTTCTAGCAACAGTTCAGATATGCGATTTAACCCGCTGACTGCCGAGAACAAGGATCTTTGTTTTTTTGACTTGGCTCAAACTGCCTGAAAATCACAAATCTTTGTCCTATAAGTAAATGTTCTATTAACCCGTTAACGCCCACAGGACAGTGGTGGCTGAAGTTCGGGTTGAAGGCGTTCAATGGAATTGGAAAAAATAAAGTTTTAAACTACCTTTTCCTATGTCTTTGAGGGTGCTCTTTCAAATTGTGATTTTTAAAAAATTCTTAAAAAATATTGAACCATGGAAAAATTAAAATTAATCCAAAAAACGTCATTTTTCGCTTGCATTTTTTTTCTTTTAATGACTTCGTTTCCTTTTCATTTTTTTTTATGACAAACCTATTCAGATCGTGGCCTCGATGTCTAAACTTAAAATAAATAAAGTAGTAAGATCTAAAAACTTGTTACTAAAACATTAAAAATGGTCTTATTGGCTAATTGAATTTTTTTGAAAAAAAAATCAATTAGGCCGCCATTTTGTTTTAGTAATTTTCTAGACCTTACTGACTTTATTTATTTTAAGTTTAGACATCGAGGCTACGATCTGAATAGGTTTAAGTCATAAAAAAAATGCAAAGGTAACGAAGTCATAAAAAAAATGCAAGCGAAAAATGACGTTTTTTTGGATTAATTTCAATTTTTCCAGGGTTAAATATTATTAAAAAAATTTTTACCATCACCGTTTGAAAGAGCACCCTCAAAAACATAGGAAAAGGTAGTTTAGAACTTTGTTTTTGTCAAATTCATTGAACGGCATCAGCTCGAACTTCAATGTCTGTCCTGTGGGCGTTAATGGGTTAATGTAATAATCAACATGCGTTTTTCTATATTTTTGGGGATGCCGAACATGATTGCGGGGTTTATTGGATTCTATTTTGCACCCAAAACAGACTAGAGCTGTAAGGAAATTACCATTTTTTTCAGTTTTAAAAAAAAATCTTTCTCCTCTTGCACTCGAATTATGTGCCGCATTTAAATAATGTTATTTTGACAAGCTGTATTATTTCCGAGATAATTTGACACGCTGAACATTATGGTGTGGTCAAAATTTGGGATAAGTGCCCTTAAAGGCACTAAAATTTTGGAGGGGGGTTGGGGGGATTGTCCCAAAAATGACTCATAATTTGTCAAATTAGAAAAACTGTGATTTCTGTTCGTACTCTCAAAGTTTGTATATATTATTCAGAAATTCGAGGATTAGGTGAAGATTGCGAGGACTGACATTGTGCGTCCAAATACGTCGTCGGGTGTAATGTTATATATGCGTTGTAATGGCTCTATAGTGAAAAACTACTTTTATTTTTTTTTTTATTTTTTTTTGTTATTTTGCCCTTAAACCTTGGCGTTATATCATGTCATGTTTATTATATATTATTTACTTATGTATGTATGTATTTATAGTATTTACTTACATATATGAGTACAACTCTACTATCAGTGTTGTGTTCACTTCAGTTTTGTACTTTTTTTATTGCTGATTTTCATAATTTTTTCGCGGTGACTGTTTTAATGGCCATTGTGTACAATCATTACCGTCCCATTTGAAAATTTTAAATTCCTAGCACCTCCATTGAAATTGGAAGTCAAAAGTTGATATTTTTTATTAATATAAGATGCTGAAGTTTTGAAAACCACCCACTATATCTATATATTTTTATTAATGCCATTTCTTGTTCAGATCTATCGTACTTTGAATTATTTCTGGAGCAAGCAATAAGTTTGTTACATCCATTTCGAAACTTTTTTTAACTTCCCGTGAATTTAAATATACATATGCTTTAAAACGCCTCTAGCTCCATCTGCCTCACACACCATTGAATTTATACGTACGGTTATTATTTCTGTTACCTAAGAGGCTTCCTCTTGACCTTCGAAATTAATTATTGTATCCCATAAAATGTACAATAGCGAGTTGACTTGGCCACAACCGCTTAATTCGTTGCCTTGAAGTCGGAAAAGTACTTATTGATGTTTTCATTTTCTTACTAGAATTAAGATAAGTGTTAAATTAAACAAAAGATATTTTTAGTCGCGGCGGATAACTGTTACGGCAAGGTCAGGTCTGGAAGCAACAACTGACGTACAGCTTATCTGAGACTAACGAAAAATATTGTGTTCCCTTCGCTTACTTTACACGTTCACTCAAAACAGAGCAGCCGAAAAATCTCGTTTCTAGAAACATTTGCCACGCTATTTTTTGATTAATCAAGATAGTTATATTGTCCAAACAAATGACATGATATATTGTTCAACGAAACGGAAGTGTTCAGAACTTTACTGAGTTTGCCCAGTCATTCAGAACTGGATAATGCAGTGTTCTAAGAAAGCTTCTGAATCCTACTTAAAGTTACAAGATTTTACAAGGATTTTTAATTCTGAATCAGTTTTACGGGATTTTTATTTTGTGATTTTATAGCATTATGTGATGTGATGTGATTATAGGATTATGTGATAGAATTAGTATTATTTAAAAAAAATCTCAACCTATTCTACATCGTTCCAACACTAGTCGAGTCTATTCTAGAACTACAAGTTCGCGTATGGAATATAAGCAGTTCTGAATCACGTTCTGAACTGTGAATTTTTTTACAGTATAACAAATTTCTGTATCTACATTTCTGACAATTTGATTGACTTACTATTGCTATGTTCTTTTAGGTTATCACATTTAAATGTAATTTCTACTCATTTAGTTATTTTCCAATGTAGTTTTCTGTTACTGCATACTGCAATTTGACGATTAGCACAGGAAAACTTTTCAAAAATTACTCAGAAATAATCCACTTACAAGAAAAAATCTCATATTCCTCCACTGTTATATCTGATAACAATTCAAATACTATGTTTTTCCCGTTTTCACGCGCTTTTTCACAGTATGCCATTAAAGAAATGGCAATTTCCTTCCCCCTGACCGCACAAGGCGTTTTAGAGTAGTTTCGAAAAAATAAAAGGAATAGGAAAGTAATGGCAACAAAACCAAAACTAACCTAAGAACGTCACATCGCAGAGGTTGCCATGGTTTCTTACAATCTCAAGAAAGTGGCTTGAAAAAAATAACATCAAGAGTAATTAAACAAATAACGTAAGGAAAAGCTTAACTTTAACCTCAAACCTCAAACCTCAAGACTTCAAACTTTTGAGATCTCAATCGGGTTCGTCAACATTCGACATCAATAGGTTTTCAAAACAGTTTTGTTTACATCCACATTTTTTTCTAACCTGTACAACACGCCTTCTGGATATAATGTAAAAATTTTAAAATATCCATAACTCAAAGATGTTTCATTAAAGTATTTTAAGTTCAAATTCAACATTCACTATGTTGGAATTTCGAAACAGCGTGTTTTGTCTTTCGATACAATTAAATGACAAAACACGGTTTCCAAATTACTTTTAGAATTTTTAACCTTATAATTTTTCCATAAACATTTTTCTTAGCTAATATTTCTCGAACTTCTATTGTATTGCAAGCCGTTTCACAAAACTGTTAAACCGAAGATTAATCAGGGCTTTAAACTTAAGGTTTTGCGTCATCTAAGCGATTCAGCTTTTTTCAGTTAATGAAATAGAATATTTTGGGTAACATTCTACTATATCGTGTTATGGTGGATTAAGTTCTTAGCGTATCTATTGCGTTGGTTTGCTTAATATGTTATCTGATAAGTGAAGACCAACAGTCATGGTTGTAAAAATTGATATACGATTTGTTCATGTGTGAATGTAGGTTTACACATTTACAGGTAGGTTACAGGTAGGTGTAACTTGCTCCACTTACACGATGTGATGAGTACAATCGTCTTTCAAAGCAGCAGTGAATAAATTGGAAGAGAAGATGGAACCTTGTGGAATATTCCTTTTACACAGATAATTTTAATACAGTGTGAAAATATGGTAAATCAGTGAATTATGTGGTCTTTTGGCACAGACGCAAATATTTAGCACATGGAAATTTCCAAAGATACCTGAGGTGTGTTTAGATATGTGGTATGGTATTAAATAACCGAACTGCTGTCATAACACTTTTTATTCGTTACCATTTACAGTATCAACTTTTTCGCCTCAATTTACTCCCCTTGGCGATCTCATAACCGACTCCATACGACTTATTGCTCTACAACGTTCCATTGCTGAAAGCAGTGCTGGAAATCCGCTTCTGTCAGCTGGTTCAGAACCTCCGTCGCTTTTGCTTTAACCGCTTGTTCCGGGGTCGTAAGTAAAAAACCACAATTCATCACAAGTAATCACCGTGTCTAACAAGCCTGAATCAGAGTCAATGTTGTTTAGAATGTCATCTTGCGCATTCGCAGAATGTTCATTCTTGATTCCTTTTGCTCGGGAGTGGCAAAGGCACCAGAGTTTTGGCACCATTTCTGCGCAAACTTTGCGCGTGTTGAACTATTCTTGCAAAATCTGGCAAATTCATTCTTTGTAGATTCCTGTTATTTCATCAAGCCCTCGGATGCTTAGGCGACGATCTGCGCGGATTAATTTATTAGTTTTTTCAATGCTTTCGTCCGTTTTTGATGTTGGGGGCCGTCCGGGATTGTCTTCGGTCGTTTCACGTCTTTCTTTAAACCATTTAAACCATTCAAAAACTTGTGTGCGGGATAAACATTCATACCCGTACACTTCTTTTAACATTGCATAAGCCTCTGTAAATGTTTTCCCCAGTTTAACAAGAAACTTGAGATTAACCCGTTGTTCCATCTGAATACTCAACATTTTTTTCGACGTGTCACTGGTGCGTAGACTAATTCAAACAATTGCTACAGACAAACTGAGCGACCCACTGGCTTGTCCAGCGAGCTCAGAGAGGGGAAAGTATCTGGTGAAGACACAGTTATAATCAAACTTGTCGCGACACGGTCGCAGCGCGCTGGTAGCAGCATCAGTTCGGTTATTTAATAGCCACACCTCGTACCTACTCGTATTTACTAATAACCAAAATTCCGGTTTCACGGGTCGTTTCTTTTTTGGTGGAATGTACTGCGTGTATTAAGATTAAGGGTAGATTAATCGAATTATTTTATTTACTTTTTACAGTCTTCATTCCGTTTTGTAAATATTTTTTTTATATACAAATCACACTTATTATCAGCATTTACGCCATCCAATTCATTATATAAGTATATTCCAATGCGATACAACCATATATGTACATATGTACTACTTAATGTCGTTTTTAATGAACCTGCTAGCAAAAGTCAGTTTTTTAAAATAAACACTTTTTTATACTTTTTTCTTGAAAACGTTCACAATGCGACATAAAATGGAATCTTTATAACGGGGTATGGTAAAACTAAAATGAACTCAAACAACATCCAAAGATTGCATAAAAAATGTTACTGGTAAAACAGATTCTGTTGTGAAGATTTAAAATAAGGGATAATATATGTTTATGCCATGAAAGTGTCGAATTGTCCATTTTTTGTACCACGCTACAGAGTAATTCCAAGTCACACATTGTGTTGGGAATAACAGTTTTCTGTTTAAGTGTATAGTCCCTCTATTTTTAATTGAAAATGATAAATACGCCTGGGGAACAAAAAAAAGCGGTGCAACTTTATGATTCCATGGACGTGCATATAAGACAGCTTGTCCCATCGTAGATTTTCAAATTAAACGGAATCTCATCCACGTCGCTTCTAATCAGTTGAATCTCAGCACAAAACAAGAAGCTCTGGGGAAAATAAAAGAAATCGAACTCGTCAAAAGAAATTCGTAGCTCGTCGCGTATCATGACCCTGATGACTCACCATCCCGCTCGTGATTGGTTCGCTCCTCACTCTCATATTTGGTTCGCGTTTATCTGAGAGAGTTCGATTTTTTTAACGACGTCGTAAAAATTTTATGGCAGAGTGGACCGAAGAAGTATTAGCAATGTATTAAATGCAAAGTAGTCTAATAATCTCGTTGACCGGTGTTACCGCCAGTGGTTTTACTCTGTGCCGCCATCCGCCTGAGCCTCCGCTGCCAGCTCTTCAAAATTTTCTTAAGTATAGTAATATACATAAAGTTGTTTGAATTTATAATTATTTTTTCCAGCAATTTTAAACGCTTTATTTTAATGCTAACTAATAAATTTATATCTATGTATATTTTTTTTAAATATTTCCAAACTAGCTTTCTAAGAACGTCACGAACTAACAGTTTACTGAAGTATGAAGTATACTTGTATAGTGAGCTTAGCAATTTTGGAAAATATATCTGACAACCTTTTTTTCTACCTATTTTCAATTTAGAATGGAAATAGAGTACATACATATATGTATGTATGTACATATGTATTCGCAACTCGTCACATGACGTGCGTATGTATACCTTTCAGCGTGCCTTTCAACCTCCGGCTAGCGCGTGCCGCACCCACCGCTGTTCTTTCGCAAACAATTATGTCAACTTAATTCATGCGAAATGATTTGAAATATTTTTTTTAAGAAAGGAAAAGTGTGAGATCTATTTCGTGTAAAAATGAATTCAATCGGACGTATACACCGCTGTCAGGAATTTAAAAACAAATAATTATCTCGGCTCCCTGAGGTCGTAGGACCTTCATTTTTTTTAAATGTGTGTTTTGAATGGCAGTTTTCAAATATGCAACGGCCAAAAATGTAAAACCAAAATTAAAAAAGTTATTCGAAAAAAAACCGGTTCGAAAAAATGACAATTTTACAACGCATTTTTTTATGCAAAAAATTAAATAAAAGCGATTTGGTTTTTTAATAGCATGAAAGTACAAGTCTTCGCGAATAAAATGAGCCCACGATTGTTTCTGTACGATCATTTTTGCCTCTGTAAAAGCTGATTTTTTGAAAACGTCTTTTTTTTTAAATTGTTATAACTCGAAAAAAAAACTTTTTTGAATTTTTGAAAAAAAGGGTCATTTTCCGCTTGTCTTGGGCTGTATTTATAATTAACAATAAGTCCGTTCAAACAAAATTGGAATTTATACAGCAAAAATACGAAAACGCGAATTTTGACGTTTTTTTAAATTTTTCTCAAATGTTTATGAACCGATTTTTTTCGTTCACATCTCATTCGACGCGCATTTTTAAGACCTACAACTCTCTAATTTAACTTTCTTGTGTAGGACTTGAAGCTTTTTTTTTTATTTGAAAAAAAAAACCGTTTTTTTGACTTCGCAAAAAACGCTATCTTAGAATTTTTTTCTCTATACGATCATATTTTTTGTTTGCTGATAACAATTAGTGACCGGTTTTCTCCCCGTTGCGTTGATTGGGCTATAGTAGCGGTGTTGTCGTGCGAGCGTTGCCTGTGACAAACGATATACACATCGCTAATTAAATGCAGTACTATAAATTTCATTTTATAATTTCATTCTAAACATATCCATTTGACCTTCGCGTTTTATGTTCAGGTTTGGTGACGTAATAGAAAATTTACTGACAAAGGAGTTGCCTCAACGCTTGACTCCATCCAAATCTGGCGTACACTGATAAAACAGGTTATTAATGTAATAAACCTATAGAAGGCGAACACTGTATATTGCAAAATATATAGGCCTCATAATTGACTCATCATTGTTGTAATTTACGTGAATTTTAGTTTTTAAAATGAATTTCTAAATAGTTAAAAATGTTTTTTCAACATGTTGAAAAATATTAACCTGAACCTAGTATGTAATTATTCTGTTATATTAGCATATACTATATGTACTTCAAGTAAAATAGAAACCCATGCACGTCACGAAACACGGAAAAATTGGTAGTAAAAGTTAGTTAAGATGATTTTTTAATGGGAGGAAACATTATTCGAAAATTAAACATTTTCTCAGAGAACATCATTAAGTTACAAATACGGTACTGAGTAGTTTTTTGTACATAAATTAACATCTAAAATCTTGGTAGAATTACGCTTTCTAGGTGATTTTAAAAGTGCATTGTTTTTTGCTTTGAAATAGAATTAATCGTAGACACATTCAAGTTTAGGGCTGCTGCTACACGCTAAAACAATATATTGGACTATAGATTTAATTAATATTTAAATTTTGTATTTAAATTACCTTTCTAACAGCTGTTAAGGGTACCAATGGACTATTATTGTCTCGTTCTTTTTCAAAATAGCGTATCAAAGATGCTAGTAATTCTTGGCAGTAGCTGTTTAACTGTTTTGGCATTCCACAAACGGAAGTGTGACAACTATAACACTTTGATTGTTCTGAAAATAATAGTTTTTCAATGCAAGATAAAAGTTTGAAGCTCAAAAAAGTCAGAAATTACTATTAAAGCCAATTAAAGCCGTGCAAGGTTCAGATAATTTCAAACTGTCAACAAATGCGAAGTAATACAACACGGCAACTTCGGATCTGTTGCCAACTGCATAACAACGAATATCAAGCACGAATTTTAAAATTCAATAAAACATTCCATTATAGCTTTTATTTATATATAATTCTGTGGTGGTATCACTGCACTCATTTAATAGCGTCATCGGTGACGTACATCGGTTTTTATTTTGTACAAAGTAGGTATAGAAATGTTTAGGTTACATTTTTACAGTTAGTGCTATAAAATAGAGAAAATCACAAGATTGGGCGTAGTTCCATCTTCCAAATGAATGGCATTTTGTATTGCCTGTTCGTGGAATAGATTACGTAAAAACAAGAAAGGGATGCTATGAAAAGAGTTTTAGTTCGAAGAAGTTTTTCGTTTCTTTATTTTCAATATTTAAATTTTTCGTCAGACGAAACTACCTAATTACATAGTGGCCATAATAACCTTTCTCTGAGTGTATCATCATGTTTGCAGTTATACGCAAATTGTTGCGAACGAATGCGAGCAAATTGTTGTCTTGTATATACAAGGGCGTAGCCAGGGGGGGGGGCGATGGGGGCGATCGCCCCCCCCCCCCCCCAAAGGGTCAAGTAAAAACCAAAATACTCAGGGAATGCGGTTGCCGTTGCCTCCAGTGACCTTTTTTTTTTGCTTTTTTGTTTAATCTCCCGTCTGTAAACTCGGGGTTTGGTTTTATTTTTTTTGGCTTTTTTGTTTAATCTGCATTGGGCGCCCCCCAAACATAAATACTGGCTACGCCCTTGTGTATATATCGGAAATTTTTATATGATAAATAATTACTTGTTATAGTAACTGAAGACTCGCTCGAAGAAAAAAGAAGACTCGCCTTCCATAAACTGAAAACTTTGAACAACAATTGAGGAGCTTGCTGCAAAAACGATGCAGCTCCATTATCAACGCGTGACGAGGTTAACTGCTTATAATTCCATAAAAATATTAGACATTATTTAACGCAGCACCAGTCAGCATAATGTCAGTATGTATACTCCACGCACTGAGCTGTGTGGAATTTGCATTAAATAACGCCTAATATTTTTATCGAAATTATAAGTAGCTAACCTCACGCGTTGAAAATGGAGCTGCATTGTTGTTGCAGCAGGCTCCTCAATAAATTCTTATATGGGAAAATTTCCTTTGTCCTTATTATTTTTTTTCCATTTATATTTTATCATTTTATATGATTGTGAGGTATAGTAGATTGTACCAGAATTAAAATAATTCATCTCCGTTTTCTTGTTATCTAAATCCAGCATGTAGGTATTTCGTGTCAATTTCTTTGTTCCAAACTCCCTGGATCGGTACATATAGGAGGTCAAAAACATTTTAATTACTGATATACCTGTTATCTAGATTGCCGCAGTTAACGTCATTCTGCTTAAAATTATGCTTATTTAAAACATTCCGAAATGAAATAAAGAAAAGGATTGTTGACCCCGTGTTAATATAATATATGTAAGTACATACAATTGTTTTACATACTCGTAATATATGTTTGCAATAATATAGTGTATAGTTGTAGTGTAACTACAATAAGTATTTCTTCAACAAAATTTAAGTTTAGATTTTCCATCGATATTCTGACTTAAATCACTAAATAATTACAAAAGTGTATATTGTTTATATAGTACAACCTTGATAATCCGAACTAACTATTAATAAGGTTGTTCGGACTATCGATTTGTTCTAATTATTGAACAGATATTCTTTACATTAACAGAACTACATTCTCGTTTCCATATTAGTTTTATTTCTTAAACAAAATAAGGACACAATCAAATCAAATGTCCTTCATAAAGTGCATATATGAGAAACATTTTTATTAACGCCTTTTTTTAAATGTAACTTTGGAGCGTACGTGTGCTTTAAAATTGATAAAATATTACCTACTCAAACGGGATCACGCGACTTTCAGTGACGTTCTTCCAAAAAAAAAAAAAAAAACGTTCAAAATAGTATTCATGGTACTTCAAAGAAATTAGAGTTTTACGGAGAAAAAATTGTTTCTTTCCAAAATGTGCGAGGGTATACCACATCCGAATGCTCTATTACAACGTTTGTTTTCTGCCACTTGACATGATTTCGCCCACTGTTCGGATTCGCGGAGGTTCGGACTAACGCATGTTCGGATTATCAAAGTTGTACGGTATACTAACTATAATAGATATATACAATATATCGACATTTATATGTACATACAAGTAGATATATATATTTTTTATACAGGGTGTCCATTTTCGATGGAATTGCATTGGTAACTTCTAAATCGTAAGAGATGCGGGTGACGGTTTCAGTTTTTCAAAATTTTCAGCAGTTTATGACATTACTGAAAAAAACATAACAACGTGTTTTGGAATTTTGCAAATACCTCGTAAACGTCTAGAAACAAGTCGTCAATGGTGGCTGCGATCCATTGTCGCTATTATACTTTACTAAATAATATTATTTAAATAAAATATATCGCGACCTGGTGGAGCAAACATAGACATATTATATATTTTTGAAAAGGGAAGAATTCGAGGAATTGCAGACACTCTTTAAAAACATACAGGGTAATTAAAAATTAAAAAAAAAAATACAACTTTGGTCGGTTTTATGGTTTCTGATGTTCAATTATTTTCTCTCATATCATGTAATAAAAAAGTATGCAAAAAACTATAACTTTTGTCTGAGGAACT
Source organism: Aromia moschata (assembly GCA_029963805.1). Taxonomy (NCBI): domain Eukaryota; kingdom Metazoa; phylum Arthropoda; class Insecta; order Coleoptera; family Cerambycidae; genus Aromia; species Aromia moschata. Next base: position 1,828,173 of record JAPWTK010000054.1, on the reverse strand, counting down.
TTTTTCTAATTTCAATAATAAATTCGCAATAACTTGTCAAATAATGGAAACTAACCCTGTACATACAAAGTGTGTAAATTAAGTAATGAGACTGGTTTTTTATTATTTTTTTTTTATTCGAATAGAATTACAATTCAGTATTGTCTCCTTCAAAATAGCTTCCTTGGAAAGCCACACAGCGCTGGAGACGGTTCTTCCATTCCTCATAGCAGTGCTGGAACTCAAACACTGGAGTAGTCTTCAGCTGGTCGGTTACAGCCGTTTGAATGTTTTCTATGGTCCCAAAATGACGTCACATGAATGTTTTACTGGCTAAAAACTCGTTTACTGAAATGGCTCTGGGACAAGGCGCATTTTCGTGATGCAACATCCAGTTGTTCTTGATGTTTGGTCTCACACACATGACCCTTTTTCGAAGTTTTTCTAGAACCTCTCTGTAAAAGTGTTCATTTACTGTTTGGCCTGGAGGCACAAACTCTTTGTAGACAATTCCCCGGCTATCGAAAAAGCAAATCAGCAAGCATTTGATCTTCGACTTGCTCATTCTTGTTTTTGGGTCTTGGAGAGCTTGAAGAGTGCCATTACATGCTTTGACGCTTGGTTTCCGGATCTTACTCAAAGACCCAAGTCTCATCATACCATCGCGCTGTGTCCAAGTCTGAAGCAAAACATGATAACACAAAATTGTTCAAAATTAATGTCACTCATTTTTAAAACGCACTAGAAAAGACCGGTTTACGAAAACAGCAAACAAATAACGTTACTACGTTGCCAGTGTCATTACTTAATTTACACACCTCGTACATCTACATCATTACACTTATTTTAATGTACCTGGCAGACTACGTGTATATGTATATGAAGGGCAATTCAAATAACTTATGAAATTTATTGGGGCAAACACGTCGAACAAACAGCATTAACTTAAAAAAAACTTTGTGTTTACCTCGTTAGCTAATGCGTTGCTGCTAGCAGGAGTGTTTTTCTATCGAACCGTGTACAGTGCGTACAATCTGGTGTATTTATATAATTTTTAACTGTTTACCGAGATAATGATCTGCTCGCGACAACTATAAATAAAATTGAAACGGTCTTGAAATCGTAGGGAAAAAAGTAAATGGTCATGGAAAAAAAAATGGTTTGATATATATTGGCTCTTATCTCAATTACCTAGTGTTCTAGTGTGTTCTACTACAAATACAAGTGTTCTACTACAAATTACTCTAATGGTGGTTCATAAATTTTTATAATAAGAATAAGAATAGTAATAAACATAAAAGTTAAACCTTGTTTTATAATACCCATTCATGATAAACATAATTTTTATTATTTAAAAATTATATGTCATTATGATTACAGTTACAGTGACTTAAAATCCCGATGATAGAGAATAGGAAGCACTAATATTTTGTGAGGATAAACGTGTTACGGTCAATTTGACTATAGTTTGGTAGTAGCTATACAAATATTGGAAAAATAAAAAATATTTCACTGAAAGAATTATGTACGAGGGCAAGTCAAATATAAACCGGAATTTCCGTTGCAAGGCCAGATGGCGTATCGTAGGGGGCCGCTGCTTTTCTGCAAATTTCGTCTGGATAGGGAGATATCTCCTGCATTTAGTTGATCGTAGAACAATGAGTCATCAGGTAGTTCCTTTCTGTGGCGCAACGCATTATTATTAAAGGCGGGATTCCACTGAGGCAACACTGAACGACATGAGGCATGATACATATTTGCTAGTGTTGCCTGATTCTAGGTGTGCGACTATGTGCCACACAATTCAATAATGTCAAATGCGAAATTTTTCTCCCCACATCGCATGCGCTTTGTCGTCTATGTTTGTAGCATGAATCAAAACGATTCCATTCAGGCAACTTCAGTTTGGTGCATCATGTCTTTACGAAAAGTCGCGGCAGCTGCATATGGGGTAATAGCTTTGAATCGTAAAAAAAAAAAGGTCTCCACGGTGGTGGAGAAGAGAAGACAGTGGTGGAGAAGAAACACAATATAATACAACACATTATACAACACATCTCAGAAACAATACAATTAGATTTAATAGCCAACTCCTTTAACCCTTTCAGGGGCAGTGGGACATATATGTCCCACATCTTTTTTACTCTTTTTCATATTTCTGACATTTTTTGCCCTATCTATAGGTACAAAAGTATTTTTCAGACTTGGGTACCTAATTTATGAAATTTTGGCGTAAAATTGCAATAATTAATTTATTTAAGTACTTGTTATAAACAATTAACATGAAAAAATGCTGTTTTTTCACTAAAAAATTTTCTCGGTAACGCATATGGCTAGAGCTCTGAATTTTTTTTTTACGTATTCTCCATATATAGGTTTCAACATTTTTTTTTTTTCAAAAACTTTTGTTTCAAAAAAAATCTTAAATTTGCAAAAATCTCAATTTTCGTGTTTTTTTGTTTTTTTTTTATTTTTTTATTATTTATTTATAATTATTATAAATTATAACCGTTCCCATTAAAATGTTTATTTAATTAAATAATTATAAAATATATTGATGTTTAATTTGTAATAACAGTTTATAAAAACTATGTGACTCTTGTATCATGTTAGATATAAATGTGTTGGTGCTGTCACAAGCACAAGAGCTGCAGTAAAATATTATTTTTTATTATAGTTTTTTTCTTTTTTATTAAATATTATAAATTATTTAAATTTATAAAATATTATTTCCTGTCAAAATTTTGAGGTGTCTAACAGCAATAACTTTTATATTAGTGAAAAGCTGGTACAATTGCAAGTAATAGATCTTAGTTGAAAATAAAATTTTCTTGTTTTTTTTTGTCGTTTGAAAACTTGTTTACTATCATTAGAGCAGCAGTTCATATTTCAAATCAATCAAGTAGTTTAGTTTATGTATTTTGAATTTTGAATTTTGAAAATCTGACTTCGGATTCGTAATCAGCGACCCCAAAAACCCGAGTAGTCACTCTTATTTTTATAATAAGTGTTAAGGAAAGATGTGCCCCTGAAAGGGTTAACTTGTCATTTTTTATTCTATTGTCTTTATATTCACTAATTTTATTATTCTACAATGCGGGTGAGTTATGGTAATCTTCAATGAATGTTGTTGTTCTTTCATTATTCCACTCCATGTCGCACACTACAAGTCGCCCGATCCGATTGCTCTTGGATAGCGACGACACTGTTCGACACGTCAATCTTGTCAATCAATATTGTCGAGAGGTGACGCATGCGTGCCGCAACACCTCGAATACACAACTCTGAAACATGCATCAATGCCGCATGCTATATGTTGCCTAAAAAGTTGCCTCAGTGGAATCCCGCCTTAATATCTGTCTATTGCGATCTTCTGAAATTTTGACGCGTCTTCAGCCCAATTCGGGGATGAATTTCTTTCTAAAACACAAGTGTATGAGTGGTATAAACGTTTTTCAGCAAAACGAGAAAGGGTGGAAAATGAACCACATGATCGTCGACCTCGAATGTCCATCATGGAAGAAAACATTTGTGCAGTACGTGACTTTTTGGAAGGTGACCATCGCCTTACACTTGAATAAACTGTATGGAGTCATGGGAGTGCTCATCCAATAATCCACGACAAACTTGATTTCAGGAAGGTCTTAGCTCGATGGGTTCCTCGACATCTCACCCCCAATCAAAAAAACGTGCACTTCGAGGTTTGTCAGAGGCCTTTGACTCGTTATGAAGACGAAGGAGAAGGGTTACTTAATCGCATAGTCATTTGTGATGAAACATGGGTTCCCCACTATACATCAGAATCCAAACAAGCATGTATGGAGTGGCTGTAAAAAGAAGAAAGGGCACCAGGGAAGGTGAAAACAAGGTTGTCTGCAGGAAAAGTGCTTTCGACTTTTTTTGGAATAGGAAAGGTATTCTTTTCGTTGACTTGAACATCAATGTAGAATATTATTGTCAACTTTTGGATAGGACAAAAGCTGCCTATCGCACCAAAAGGGCGATAATGCGTCGTTCTCTCAGAACCTGCAGCCATAACTCAAGCCTAGTTTGAAGAAATGCACTGGGAGCAGCTTGAACATCCTCCTTTCAGTCCAGACTTAAGGCGGGAACACATTTCTGTGATGCATCGCAATGTGTTGTGTTGCCATGCAACGTTGCATGGATCAGACGGTATATTTTACATGTACGCAAATGTACTGCGTGCACATTAGTCTGATGCTATGTGATGTGGCGCAATATGATGTGATGTTACGTTACGCGAACCTCCTCCGACCAGATTTTCGTCGTATAACATGGCATGGAATCATATAACATAGTCGACGTTTAGACAAGTGTGCACGCATCACACACAGCTTGTGAATTTCTAATAAAATGGATGAAATTATTTTAATTGAAAGAGTCAGAAATTATGAATGATTATATGACATTAGGTTAAAAAATTATAGAAATCAGTCTATGCGACAAGAAATGAATACAGGGCCATTCCGCGGTGACGGGTGTTACATTTGTACGCATTCTAACTGTTATAATTCCTAAATTAGAACAAAATTGTCTGCGTTTTGAGTATAATTCAATTCATTTCAACGATATTTTAATTAAAACAAAAACGTATTAGGAATTACTCAGGCGTTTAGATGCAATAATAGGTTTAAGCCCTGTGACGGGTGTTACTTGTACTTTTGCAAAATATGCTACCTTGTTGGCTAAACATCGGATTTCAGCTAAATTAGAAGTTTTTGTAACAAAATGAATAACTAATAGAGAGATAAATGATCTTCATTTCTGATAATTGTAAGATTTGGGGATATATTGTTTTTTACATTTTTTTTGCAAGCAAAACGTTTGTGACGGGTGTTAGAAGATTTGTGACGGGTGTTTCGAGTGCAAATTAAACAAAGGCTTATCTACACTTTGAGGCTTTATTTATTAATATAGACTATTAAAACTAGTATTAGGTATAAGATTTTCAGATATTTTCTGTTCTATAATTTTTATTGTTTTTTTTTTCGGATTTCCTTTTGCTTCTTCTGTTCTTTTCTATGTCTTGGGTTTCTCATATGTTTATCGGCGAAAATATTGATGAACTTCTTTTGAATTATGAAAATTGAGAATATAATACCTGTTAATTTTCTATTTTAACATATATTCGCAAATTATTTTTTTGCTCCTTGGTATCGATTACCGCGGAATGGCCCTACAGCAGGTGAGATAACAAGATTTATTCATCATTTGATTATAATATAATATTGTTTATATAATTAATAGTCGTTAGTTAAATTTCGTCCACGTCGTACAGTTTCTATTTGCCATGGTACACTTCCAGCATCAGACAAAAAAATTCTTAAATTTATCACGAATAGAAAACGCATCTATTGACCTAATGACGATGCATCGCAACGTTGCAACACATCATACAAATGTGTTGACGGCATCGTCACAACATAGCACGGCACATCACAACACATTGCCAGTGGCGAAGCGTGAGATTTTTTCTTGGGTAGACATTGGGAATAAAAAATAAAAATTGGATAAACGTCTTAGTTATATTGTGTGAAAGTATCTAAAGTAAAGTCCAACTGCCGTTTTATTGCTAGAGACATCATAAAATCCAAAAAAATCTCTCAACTATTTCGTTTTTTGTAAATGTACTTCAGAATTATTCTAAATTGCGCTCGATATGAAACATCTGTTGTCTCGTCTGCTTGAACAGAAACAAAATCAGTATTTTTCAGTTCGTCCAAAATTATTTAATGAACTACGTATTTCACGGATTCAATAAGGTCATTTTGGATGTCACTCGATGTTCCTTTGAAAACTGAACTGCTTTCCAAGTGGTCTTTCATAGCAGACTCTTCCATAGCAAGTAGATCTTGTATTTCCAAATAATTTCCTAAAAAATAGGTATTTGTTTCATATTGTATGATACGCGATGTTTAGCAAAAAAAAATAACATAACAATATATTCCTTTATTTTTTGAATCAGCAGTCTCGTGATGTCCTCTAAATGCAAGTTCTTGTTTCGCCAAAAAACACAACACATCAATTGATTGTCCAACAATGTCCCTATTTTTTTGCAACTTTTTCATTGTTGCAAAGCGTTTATTTTTGTTGCTTTAATGAGAACATGATCTATGCGCACCTTTCCCAGCATATAAAAAAAATCGTTGCAGGTAATATATCTTTTTGAGGCAGCATGTTTGTTAGCTTTTTGAACAAATTTTTTTATAATATTCACACCATCTTTTGCCCAGACTTCCTCTCCAACAAAAAGAACACAAGGGAAACGATAAACTGCATTCGTGTTTACACTTCCAGTCAACCAGGTAAAAGATTCATACCAACCTATTTGGAATTTACGAACGGTTTTTCCGTCTTTTTGCGATAGATTCAAGTCAGGTCGCTTTTGGGAATTTTTTAAATTCAACTTTTCTTCTAGAGATAGCGAAGAAAAACCATGTTCTTTAACGTAAACGATAGGATCTTCTATATTTGTCATTTTATTACCTATTTTTAATATTTATTATTTATTACACAACGCACAACGAAACAATTAAAGTAATGACCAATTTAAAACACAACCCAGAATAAATAGAAAATTAAAATAGAATATAATAAGAATAAGCTACGAATATAAGGCGCGCGGTGAGCGGTGGAGCGGAGTATTGCAACAATTGCAGTTGACCACATGCATTCGCGCATTCGCATATGTCCAATGCCGCCGTATACAGACGGGACAGCAGCGCAATACTTAGCTCGTCGACTACAGTAGACATGATATTTTGTCTTTGATACCCGCATATCGGCCCAATTTCTGCGGATATACCACCGCGGTGTGCTACGTACAATCGCCTGCCGCTGGCAAATAAGATAGACAAATTCGGAAATGTTTACCCGGCTATTACTTATTGTCGCGTCGGACTCTAGATTCGTTACTGCGAATTTAGAGAATTAAGAGAACAGATAACAGGACATGGAAATAACATGATATAATATATTATGTAATTTCGGTTGGTCGGCATCAGGAAATTAATTTGAATACAATAATTGGAAAATGAAAATACATAAATATTTTTATTCAAAAAAGGGAAATAATTTTGGGTAGACAATGTCTACCTTGTCTACCCGTACGTTTCGCCACTGCACATTGCATTGCATCAGAGAAATGTGTTCCCGCCTTTATCGCCGTGCGACAGCCATTTGTTTGGACCACTAAAAGTAGGTCTGGGAGGCGAGGGATTTGAAAATGATGAATAAGTTGTTCGTGCAACAGCTGGCTGCTGGTACAACAACCTGTCGCTTTTTATAACGTCGGAATCAAAATGTTGCCGATTCGGTGGGAAATTGTGTTTCGCTTGAAGGAGACTATATAAAAAAATCAGATGTTAATTTTTAAATTTTATCCCTTAATAAAAATTGTATTTTGGAATATTCCGGTTTATATTTGACTTGCCCCCGTACAAAAATTAGGTCAAACATTATTCGTACCTAAATGTTTATTAATGGAAATAAGTATATATAAATAATAAGTTAATATTTTGTAAGTGCTCCGTGTGCGGCAGTTATGACATTTAAATGATTTGGCAGGCGTACTACTTACTAAGTGTTGAATGATAGTAGGGGATGGGATTCCAAACATCAAGATTGTTGCCTTTATCATATGCTATGTCATACTAAAAATATAAAATTTGGTGGCCTTGATTCCGTTTCAGAACACAAAAAGTTCAATAAGGTTAACATGAGAGCATTGAGGTGGGATTACGGAGCTGTTGTGGACTGGCTGTGTGTATGGCCTTTTTTAATTTTTTGGACCTTTTTGTCTAGTTTGGACGTACCATCTTGTCCATTATTTCGTCAATGTAAACCAGGATTCCGACATCACTTCCTTGCCATATCACTTCCAAGCCCAGTTCATCATCGAACTGCCACCATTTTTGACGATTGGTTTTAGGTTCTACGTGGCATTCTAAAGACATGTTATGGCTAATATCTACAAAAAAATGGAGTTATGAAAATTGACGATATTTTATAAACGATCAGATATTTTTGCTCACCCTGTAGATAAGAGTTTACAGGTTTTAACCTTCCATTTATATTCGGTTCAATCGTCACGTGGATAGTAGTTTATTCTGATAAAAATTTGGCTTGCTAAATTCCGCATAATCAGTTTATATAAAGTTCACAAGAGTTATTCCTGGATACTTTACGCTCCCGGTTATAATTTATTATCGATTTTAAAAGCAACATCCATACTATTAAACATCTTTTAATTAATGGCCATACATAATTCGTACAGGTTATCAGTTCTCATTTTTCAAGATTTGTTTTACAGTTTAAATTCTGTATTAAGACTCGATAATTTTGTATTTTACATCTGATCGAACTTTTAATATCCTTTTTTAGATTTTTTCTCTCAAAGTGCAGTATGATTGTTAGTTAGTCGCCATAAACTGATCTATTTGTAAATTTCCTAATTTGGGAAATAAACCGGTAGGTACCTAATTGCAAATAGTTTTTTTTGCCTTGAATAGGACTACGGCTAATTCAAATTCTGTGTCTAATAAGTTCAAGATAAGATATGTAAGACATGAAAAACTCCGAAAATATTAAATCCATTTCAAAGTTCTTGGACTCTGGAGTATATGTATATCGAACTACCTAAGCCATTTTGTAAAACAATTTCCTAGCCTGTTGCCTAAATTTTCTAAATTAGAACCAAAAATATCATGTCAATTCAATAAAGCCTTATACGCCACATATAATTCGTACATAAAAAAATAACCGATTAATATCACTAGAAGACGTTTTATTAAAATTTTTGTAAAACCAGTGATTTTTACGAAAACTGTAGTAGTAGGATGATAGAATTTTAAACTTTTATGTTTTTGGTACAAATTTCATGTATAGGATTTTTTTTTTGAAAACCCGCACGTGAGCGCGTTACTAGGCACGATCAGTGGCGTACGTATGTACGGGCAAGGAAAATACGCGTACATAATTTATAAAGCACTTAAAAATTACGGTTTATACTTTAATTACACTACGCTCCAAGATTTTGTCCCTGGACAATGAATAGTTGTTTCTGAAGTAATTTTTCCCTCTGAAAACAAATCCGGGCCCAGAATTGCTCTATCACGCTAGGTTTTTTGTTATATTCTAACCTAAACGTGCAAAAAATACTGCTTTTTGACATATTTAAGGTTATATAGTACCGGAATTTTTATTTTCTCAAAAAACTGACTATATGTGGGATCTTAAAGTACAAGTCTTCTTCTTTCAAATGCCGTTGAGTTTGCCCAAATTTCTTTTTTTTTTCGCCGATATCGCATTTTAAAATTTTCATGTTTGTGATTTTCACTATACCTGAAAACTCATTAGAGACGAGGTTTCTCTAATTAGGGGACTGTTGATTTTTTTTTGAATTAAGAAAAGTAAAAAATATATAAAAATCAATAACAAGTCAATATTTTCTAATGTCAAAGATCTCGTTCAGAATCTAAGGTCAGATTTTCAAAATTTTTCGAAGAAAATTCAATATGGCCAACCTGGGTTGAGAAAAAAAATATAACATCAAGTTTAACTTCAGCAATTTCGAAAACGTAGAAAATGAATAGTCCATCAAATACTTGAATTTATCGAAATTTCGCATTTTCATCGCCATATTGCTTCCGCCATATGGAATATAATTGTTATTATCCTTTATTCTAATTTTTATGTTACTATAAATTTCCAGAATACAAAAAGAATCTAAGTAAAGACGCCATTCTTTCATTAAAAAAAGTTCCATATACGCTATTGTAAATTTAGTCAGCTCAGGTCGGCCATATTGTATTTTCTTCGAAACATTTTGAAAATATGACAGATTCTGAACGAGCAGATTTTATGACAAGAAAATATCGACTTGTTTTTGGTTTTTAAATATTTTTTACGTTTTATAATAATAAAAAAAAAACTTTTGATATACATGTGTCCCTAGTGGGTTTTCAGGTATAGGAAAAATCACAAACATGAAAATTTTAAAATGCGATATCTCGGCGAAAAAAAAGATATTTAAGCAAACTGGACGTGCCTTTGAAAGAGGGAGACTACAGTAGAAGTACTATAAGATCTCACACATGGTTTTTTTAAGAAAAAAAAATTTGCGGTGCTACATAACCTCAAATATGTCAAAAAACAGTAAACATGCACTTTTAGGTTGGAACATCTCAAAAACCTGACGTGATAGAGCAATTCTGAACCAGGATTTGTTTTCAGCGAGAAAAATTACTTCGCAAACGACTATTCATTGTCCAGGGGCACAAAATTTTCAAAATTTTGCAGGATAGTTTATCATATAATTGTATAGTGCTGACCCTGCTCATGATCTTTGATAACTTGGTAGGGGTGGATTTTGACACACACCTTCATATACGAAATTCTCTTCAAATGATTTACTTTTCAAAGTCTAAACGTATTGAAATATAATTTAAAACATAGAGACTATTACACACCATTTTATTTTTACATTTAGGGAATTATTACATAGTATTTAATATGACATTCAGGTTGGACTTATTAACTATAAACTTTAAATTCAGTGTATTCATGAAAAATAGTTAGCATTGTTTAAAAATAGACAATTTTTTTTTAGGGATCGGAAAATAAATTGAGAAAAAAAATTTAAAAAACAACGTAGTAAACAGCATTTAATCGCGTTCGAATAACGGCACTGCGCGTACCAATTCGACCCTTAATCCAGAAATTGACAGGGACGGGATCGGGTCGGGATAAATCAGGTAGTAATAGAATATTAAAGGGCATTAAATGGAGTGATTCCGTCCCGAATTAAAGTAATTCAATTGAAAAAGGATGCATGCGGGCGCCTTCCGTCCCTGAATCGCCCCTAATAAATGGCCTATTCGTTATACGCGTTGGATTATTTAATGCCGCCGCCTTATTGGCGGCATTTGCATAAATTTCAAATAAAATAATTACGAAGAGGGAAACAGAGAGAGAAAACCTGTACCCGGGCTGGAACGGTAATTACGAATTTTTCGAGGAGTCTGTCGTTACATTTGGACGAGTTTTTCTCCGTGCCGAGATTAACAGGCCAGGTTATGAAAGTAAATTCCGTGCCGAGGTAAATTAGATGAAAAATTTCCGGTATTAATTCCTTGGACTTCCTTCATGAATAGTCTTATCGATGCAGTGATTTCATATGAGCAATCAATCGGACACGTTACCTACTTGTACAGTCAGCAACAAAAGTCGTCATTAGGGCCCGGAAAGCGTGCTACAATGCAGGGTCGGACTCGTAATCCATCGTGTCATTGACGGAAGTACACGAGACGCCAGAAAGACAGGAGTAAAAATGTGTTAATAATGTATACATACCTATCGCTTGTATCATTCAGAAAAAACGATTCTCTTCATTGCTTGAGCGTACGTTGCCACAACCAGGAGTCTTTTTGCATTGCTCCTCGTTAAACGTAAGCGATTTGGCTTGTACTTGTACATACGGTTGTAGAAGGAAGATGATCCGTCCACATCTACTGTGTAAAAGGTGCAAATTCAAAATAGTTTACCTAGACAGAGGACGATACACCACTCACATTACGTATTTTCACGAATTTTGCACAGTTGTTTGCATCACTAACAGTTATTTGTTGTCACTAACATCAGTACATTATTATTTTTTACATCTACAGATGTACGTGTTACGACTATTTCTATATTTTTAGCTGTTGTTTGCATAACCCGTTTCCTAGCTATCAATATTGGGGGCGAAATATCTGAAACACCTTAAATTCGTATCAGAACATTAACGACCTTATTATCGCAAAAATCTGTTGTTTCGTCTGTTTATGTCAATACATAAAATATGTGATCCGTCTATTACAGAATTCTCATGCCATTGCAAAAATCCAGACAATATCGGATCATATGTAAATACACTACACGAATTCTAAAAAAAATACATACACGGTGCGAAATACGTATATACACACGTTTATTAGGCAATCACTCACGACACATAAAATTATTTTAAACTCTGCTTTCTGCCATTCGTCTGTCGCCTGTCGGGCTAATACTAATCGAACAAGGGAACGCTCGCTACCAGTGCGTGTTACCAGGCACAGTCAGTGGTGTATGTATGCACGGGCAAATTTTGAACACTTGGCACCGTTTTAAAACTAAATTGACTATTCATCTCAATATGTTTTGCTTAATACTAATAAATGTATTTCTACCTTTTGTACTGTACATTTTCTGGGGATTCTAGAGCGGATACTTCATTTTTTGTATGTCCCAAAGATAAACGTCTAAACGAACCGATTGAGATCTGGCTGGTCATAGAATTATCCCAGCAGTTCAATTATTTATCATTAATAATAATTTCCCTTAAACATTGGATCACTGGTCCGCCATTATGCGCTGGTCAACTATTGTACTAAAACCAGATTTGATTAGTATCTTCTACAGTTTGAGAGTTGGTTATTTGTTCTTGCAACATGTGGAGGTAGCTTGCACCATTCAATGACTTGCACAATTCAATTTTAATGCGGTGCCAAAAGTGTTTATACGAGGAAGGATGTCACATAGAACAATTTAAGTACATAGTTAACATTATTTTCAGTAGTTGATTATTTTTTGTTTGGAACTTGTTGCCTACTTCGAAAAAAAATATATATTATAAGTGCCTAGATAATTCTCCTATATTAACTAATATTACTTTGTGATATTAATCGAGGAAAAACCGTTTGATTACTATGTAGATAGGCATGTTAAATGATTGGCTAATTTGAATAAATTATATATCTAGTCTAGTTTTATTTTGCAAGTAAGACATGCTACATGTTAATTACTTATATTGTTAATGCTCTCGAATAAAGTGTGCTGTTACTTATCTACCTCTTGCAGGTAGGTATATACATATACATACATATGTATATATGTGTAATTGTACATACTAATCGTGTGTCTCTACAACCGTTATGTACATATTTTTAAATAATACTTTAAGAAATAGAAATTTGAAAACAAATAAAGATTTTGATTATTAAATTTTATTAAAGAAATGAAGTCATTGTAATCAACTAACTTCAGCTGAAAGATCAAAAAACTAAATAAAGAGCATTAATTTATTTCTGATCCCTCATACCGACCATTCGGATTGCACTGGAGCTGATCTAGGGACATTCTGGCTTAACTCGTACCATAAATATGTTAGTGGTTGCTTATATTTTTAGGTCACATGGTTTGTGAACCATAATGAAGCCTTTGTATTTATGAACAATTCGTAAAAAGCATACCTCTACATTTATTTAACCAGACTTATTGTAGTTGTTTGGAAAACATCCCGATTAGATATTTTTTTTTGCAATTTGAGCACATCCAGTGGATACCTCAAGATGACCTGAAAAAATATAATCACTAAAAAAAATCTATTTTCCATACTTTTGAATGAATAAAAAAAATACGAGTATACTTTACCTTCTTTATTAACTGACGGCTTTTAGTTACATAACAGCTTACAAAATCCATAAACCTAAAAACGTTTTCATTTTAAAAGACAGTAAAAAAAAGTAACGAGCAGGATACACTAGTCAAAGAAAATAATTACCTACTTATTAAGTATAATTAAAAGTTTGAAAGACAACATTTCGCCTGTCGACAAAACTGTTCAAGTTAATGACCACTTTAAAGTGTGTACATAAACTTTTTACATAAAAAACTGAGGACTATCGTACATAGTACATAATTAACTTATGACATAATTAATCAATTTCTAGATGAATGCCACTGAAGCAATTTTTCATGTCGTTTGGAAATGATTAATAAGGCAGTAGGTATCACTTTATTAAATTAAGTGTAATAAAATAACTTTTACTGTTTTAGTTTGAAATTCTGTAAATTTCTAGTCCTTTATATAATATATTTTTATCCTCTGTATATTGTGGGTACACAAGCGTACGTTACGTGAAACTCAAAATTGATTTAATGTATACCTGAAAGCTCTAATTAAAAAAAGAATATACTATCAAGTAGCAAATGTACTAGTAATAAGTGATAATTATTAAAATTTAATGAATGTATTTTACTCACGAATGGTACATAAAATTAAATTTAATTACAAAAAGCCTACGTATACGCCTCTGTATGATATTAAACATTGTGTTAACCTAATTTTCGTTATTACGGTAATGTAACGTGTGTTGCGTCGAAACCGAGATGGAAAAGTGCAAATTACAAATTGGAGAAAATTACATTTAAGCCTCACAAAGCCACGGTGTGGAAATTTGTTTTTGAACATTTCATTTGTGAATGGAGTGCCTAATTTTATGAATAACAAAAATACTGTTTATAAAATTAGATGTAAATAAGTAACTAGAAAGAACAAAACATGACTAGAATAATAATTGTAGGGTCCTATAGAAGAATAAAAGATAGGAATGCTTGTAATTTCTGAAAAAATATGAACTTTTGAAAATTATTTTTGAAGATTATGTCGGTAGTTTAACATTCGGGAATAATTACCACCTAAAATGGGTTTGGGCCACGTGGCCCATTATTTAGAAACCGAAAATTTAGAATATCATTAGTCATCATTTTTAAAGCGTTACATGTTTTGTTTATGTATATTTCGAAAATAATATTTGTGTAAACGCACAGGGTCAAATTATAGATATCGACAATTTTTAATTAATGCTTTTCTGTTATAACTTGCGATTATAATTTAACGATTTTTAATGCTTAAAAACTAATAAAGCCGTATACAAATAGAGTGGGATGGGATTGCATTGTTAACATATAAATCCCAGTCAGTTAAAAGAGAGAAAAGGTGCGTATATTATGGTTCATGAACGTGATGGTTCCAGATTAGCCAAAATTTTCAGTAGTTTAGGAAAAATCCTGAAAAATTGAAAATACTATCTTTAATTTTGTAAATGGCTCGCAACCGGTACGATCTGAAATTTTGAAATAAAATGCTGGATGGTAATGCTTTATTTTGTTTTAGACGTCGACTTAACTGCATCTCATTCATACAGAACGCAAAAATTTAATGTCAATAATTTTGGAGATAAATGTCGGCTCGCTACGTCCAACATAATTAACCCTGTAAATATATCCAGTAAACTTATAATTTACATAAATTATATTTTGGTTTACATAAATTTACCATAAATGTGTCGGTATCTCTTCAAGAGCTGAACAGCGTTTTCAGGCAGGCGCTACAGTCTCTGACCCAAATTATTCAACGCATGTTCCTTAAACGGACCTACGAAAACCGCTTGGGCCATTTAGGAACCGACAGCGGAAGCGGTAGATCTCTAATTAACTGCAATTACTTCTACCACGTAGTTATTTTACTGGTTAAAAAATCCATTAGATTAAATTTACCAGAACGAAAATCATACCGAAATGGAAGTTGAAGTACATCTTACAGGAATTAAAAAAATACAATAGTCACAGAATAAGCGTGATAGTCCGTCCTATGTCCTAAGTGATAAGCGCGATAGTCCTACGAATATTCGTATGTCCTTTTAACCCGTCTGTAATCTTTAAGATCTTTTTTGGTCTTTGTCTGGATGTTATACCTAAAATCCTTGGATACAGAAAAATCCTTGGACGCGTCAATTTTTGTTTCCAATTGCACAGTTTGCGCTATAATCAGAAGTAGCGGTGACGTCACCATTTTTTTTATATGACATCGATATTTTTTTAAATAGAACACTTTATTCTGTCTACTAAACTACTAAAAACTACTAAAAAAGTTGACGTGTTTAAGGATTTTTCCAAAATATTTGGAAAATATTGAATTTATGTAAACACTACAATCCTTTACGTTCTCACCGTATTTAAAAAATATGTAAGTAATACAATATCGTATTTTTTTCGCAAATTTTTATCGTAAATATTAACAGATATTAAATAGGGGTGGTCAGTTCTCGATCGATCTCCTACGTGCAAGGTTAAAAAAAAATGTGATTGCTGACATGAAAACTTTTTGCTGACAAAAACAAAGTCCAGTAGAAAAAAGTCGACCCTTCATTATGCTCTCGTACTGTACTGCACGTCTAGAATTTCAGATTTTAATTCAAAAGCAATTAATGAGTGACGCCGACAACGACGCGGGGTGGATTCGGAGGACGACGTGACGACCCCAAATCTAATTAAACACAAAGCCATCTCATTGACAGTTTGATTACATCACATGTGACCGCGTAGTTTCGTCTGTGCCTCTTGTTTTAATTTAGACTGATGAACACGGGATTACGGATATCACGGTGGTATTTTTAACTTTCTAGCAGACTTTCGATTTTGTCGGATTCATCTGCATACGAGTATTTACATAAAGGATTTTTTTAAATGTCTTGATTAAGGGTTAAACAGTGTGAATGAATAATATATGTGAGTGAATAACACTTATGTTGACTGCCTTTGCATTTTGTTACAACGACGAGAGGGGAGACCAGAGGATACATTTTGGCTAAGTTTGCATAGTTCACCTTTATGATTTTTGAAGTTATGGGGTTTTGAGTATATGTGTCGTAGGATTATACTCGTAGGTTTCTGAGTCTTAGGGTTATTTTTAGATCATCCCCATAACATTACAGTCACCAACTGATCAGTCAAAAAAGTGATAGTCGTACCTCAGATTTTGATCCAGTGCGTTGAAAAATGTAGAAGGGGAATAGTCTTCTCTGGCTTTGTGTTTGTGTGCCTCTGTCAAACTACCGTGTAAAGTGCGTTTTTGAGGTTAGAAAAAAAACTAGTGGTAAATGAGGAAAACTGAGGTCTGATTCGTGTTACATATAATTATAATTAATATAAAGTAGATCGGGTCTGTACTTTCGTGCATTGGAAAAACTTTTGTGGTCCTGTGTAATATTTTAAAATTAATTGATTTTATTGTTCAAAAGTTGAAATACTTGCGTTTTAAATTGTCTCAAAGTTAAGCTATTAACATCTAAGGGTGTATTATTCAGTCTTAGCAACATTATAAGAGCAGTATTCTTTAAATTGCGAAAGTCTGTGCCGAGGGATTCCAATATTATTTTTATATCTTGTATCGATGGAATGAATATTATGGCGATGTTTAATATTTTCGTATAAATAGGGGGGCGATTTGTTAGTTATTATTTTGTAAAATAGACAGGTGCCATGCAAATATCTCATTTCCTTCATAGGTAACCAATTAATTTTCTTGAGTTTTGCAGAAACGTGAGCAAACGGGGAAGACCAAAAATTAATCTTACACATGAATTTGAATTTTTTTGTCCAGTGGCAATGAGTCCGTCCAGTTTGAATTTCCTTTCGTGGTATACGCCATCTATTCGCTCTATTATCAATTGTAATTTCGCAGTAATCAAATTTTATCCATTTTATATGTGCACATCGAATTCCATTCAATGTATATCCAAAATGAATACGGCAGGAGATTGTAATACGCCAAATCTGACGGAAATACTCTACGGATTGCCGCCATTACTAAATGAAATAATACGGAGTGATACGGTCCCGTGAATAGAAATGTCATTTATTCTCTAGGCCTACTGAGGCTCTAAAGCGATAGGATGTGTATGCAGCTTCGCTTAATTAACGGAAATTAATGGATTACGAGTACATTTAATAAGCATTTCAACGGAATTATATGCGTACTGAACTAATTTGCTTTATTCGAAGCCATTAATTATTTAAATAGAGAGATCATTAGGCCGTAATCTAATGCGGCTGTCCGTATACGCCTATAGTTTTAATATTCGTTGACCGTTTAATTGCATATTTAATATTTTTTATCCTAACCATAATCATCCCCGATTTAACCAAGAAAAAAGTTTAAAATTAAAATAAGTACCTTAATAAATCGAGAAATCAAGACTTTATTGTCCATCGGTTAAAATTTAGTCACAATAACTCACAAACATTCAATAAATAAATATCCATCAAAGGCATCAGTTAGACAAACATCTATTTTGATATTCTCGACTACCAACTGATTATTATTACTTATTTTAGTATTCTCACTTATTTCTTACTAAAATTGCATGCAGAGATATGATCTCCCATTGGCCCATCACTCATATATACTCATTGACACTCGGTATATACAACGTGTATAAACTAATTATTGCAAAGGGTTGTTCGGACTATCTATTTGTTCGGATTATGAAAAAAGAATTATTTATCATATCAAACAGAAATACATACACATTTATTCATAAGTTTTGAAGTGTGCCATTGTATTTTTTATTATTGAAACATAAAGTACATAGGATAGGGTTATGTGTGGAATAGCACATCGGGCAAATGACCTCCACGGCTTTGCTGGCACATACGCACTCTTGTAGAAATGTTCCATAGATGATAGAAATAAATCTAATGGTATTAAATCACATGATGTAGTAGGTCAATTCTGATCACAGAAACGAGAGAGTACACGACCACGAAATGTCTCATGCAGTAATTGGATTGTTTCACGGGCTGTATGGTATGTCGCACCGTCTTGTTGAAACCACATGCCATTCACATCAATATCATCCAATTTAGGCAGAAAGAACTCGGTTATCATGTCGCGATATCGAGCACCAGTAACAGTAACTGCTTGAAGCCTCATTTTCGAAGAAGCATTCTGCTCCAATATTATCATTTGAACGGCTTGTTATTGGACATCCAGTATGTATAGCGTCCCCAAGTGATCCAATCTCCCTGAATTTTTCAATTACTCTCTTCATACATCAATATTCCGACCATACGGGGCACGGGTAGCCGAGTGGGTTAAAGCGCCGTCTTTCCAGTCGCGATACCTCTGTGCGCGTTGTTCGAATCCTGGCTGGGGTGGCGATTTTTAATTGTCTCGCTTTCTCCGTCAGGGTTTGATATGCAACCACTAATACACTAGTGTATAGGTGTGGATGCATAGATTCCAATCCAACCGCACATGCCCTAGATTTGGTAATGTTCTGAGTTTTTCTGGGTTTCCTCAGAACTGTAAAGCAAATGCGTTACCGAAATAATCTTAAGTCGCTCCCAGTGCGCCATGGCAAATAATAATAATAGCCACCCCTTCCCCGACAGATCCTGAGAGACCTTTGGGGTTACTCTTCGAGTAATTATAGGGTGAGTATTATTATTATTATTATTATTATTATTATTATACTTTGTCCGAAATTTGCGAACTGTAGAAGCAAAACTTTCATTATCTTTGAAATATTGTTCATGAACAATGAAAACGCTTTGTTCTTTCGTGTAGTATTTTTATTAACCTTAAACTGTCAGCTGTCAAATTGTTTTCTTTTTTGGTTGCCAACACTTCACCGCACAAATGGCGTCAATTTAAAATCTTGCGTGATTTATGGGACACCCTTTATATCTTAAACAAAACAAGGACACCAAAAAAAAGTCTAAAACATGTTTATATATTAAATAAGTATATAGTGTTCTTCATAAAGGTCGCATCATGAAAATTAAAATAACACTAAATTCTAAATTTTAAATTATGCAATTTTTTATGCAAAGTTGACACATCCAGTATTGAGGACACACATTTATTGAAATAAATTTTTGCAGTTATGATTCAATTGATGCTGGAATAACAGTAAATCAAAATATCGTCCTTAATTTAGCAAGATCAACTCAACTTGCAAAAATTAATCTTTGCATCAAACAGAACAGAAGTTAGAATGGTTCTGTTAATTTAGTTTTAAAAAAGACGCATTGTAATCGATATTATGTAGTAAATAGCTAGTAAATATACCGAACTTTTTTTTTTCATTATAGACATTAAAAATAGGCAGAAAACAGATATTCTAGTAGTGTTCAGATTTGGCATAGGTAATTAATATTTGGAAAGAAACAACTTTACTTAGTGAAAGTTTTTGAAAGCGCAACACAAATAGATCAATTTTTTTTAGAAAATCTGTGTCCCTGTTCGAGTAGGTTAGTTTCCAAGTTTCATCATTTCCAAGTTTCCAAAATATGTTGATATATTTTTTTTTCATAGGATGCCCGCTTTATAGAGGAGACACCGTTATTTCTCACATAATTTACACACTAATTTCTTACGTACAATATCATCTTTTGATTAAACAAAATTAACAACTAAAACAAAAGAACAAAGGATATATTCTTTTTTAGATGGATCGATGGCTGGATTTGTATTGCACATTGTCTATTATTGGACCGTTCTGTTGTACAGCTTCTTTGACGAAAGAAAGTCAATAAATCTCTTAATAGGTTTCGTCCGATATCACATCGGTTTGGCGGAGGCACTGCTAACAAGGCAAGTAATTTATCTCGGTGGTTTTATTTATCACTGTGTACATATAAACAGTGATAAAATTTAGATTAACTGTTGAGCGTTTATAGATCTGAATAAATATTGTAACTTACCTATCTCTTATCTGATAATGTAATAAAGTATCTATTAAATTTTATTTTATTACAGACGTATTACAGTTAGGAAAAATACGGCGCATGATAACGTTGAAGATAATCGGAATCTGTAAGGTGTTGGCTAATTTCATATATTTTCTGCGAATTTCGTTGTTTACCAGGTTAACTAACCCATGATGTTACGGAAATTTAAATTGATATCTATATTTCGAAACAGATTGTCATATTTTAAGAGTTTTTATTTTTCAGGAAACGTAAAAAAACTGAAAAGTATTTTAGATTCTTAGGCTATCAGGATGCTAAGATACTTTGATATTTTATACTCCTCTTACCGCATGTATACCGGGTATACGGAAGAAATGTTTAAATAGTTCGATGGTTATTCTTTAGATCAAAATAAGAAAAACAGTTCGTATTCGTATATAGGTCTTTTTTTATTATTAAAGTAACGGGTTAAGACAAATTTACTAACATTTGTATGCGGTGTAATTAACTGCGTCGAATATACTAGTAATAGCAGAAACCCCTTTACTTTAATTTGGGGGGGGGGGGGGGGTACCTTAACTGAATATTTTTTATTGGAAATTCGGATTTCCTCATCTATTTTCCTAAAAAATATCTTGTGTTATTTTTGTATGACTTACAGTTTTCCAGAAAAACGGGGGTTTTCCTAAACTGTGCATCGACTTCAATTCCGAAGTCAAAGATTGCGTAGGCTGTTAAAATCAAAAGACCCCACAGCGCCCGTGAGAGATCTGTCAAGTTAATTTGCAGTTTGTTTTGCTTTGCTTTGATTGTGATTAATTTTTCAAGACCTTTTGTGTACCACCTTCGTTAGAAAGCATTTCCGGACACTATAGGAACTTTTTTTCCTACTTTGACCTAAGGAATCACCCTTCTTTAAACGTTTTTTCCGGATATCCGGTATGTACATTATGAACTTAATACATATATAATTATGTAGAATTCATTGTAATTATTTTTTTTTCATGAACGTTACACATTGTACTGTCATTTCTTCAAAGTCAAGCATTTCAGGGTATTTATTTTTTACTATCCCTGAAGAAAAAAATCTTATGGAGTGAAATCTGATTCTCGAGCTGGCTGAACTAACTGAAATAAAAAACTGGATTAAAAACGTACACGTATTTGGTAAATATAACCAAATGAAGAAAATTAACAAAAATAACTAATTTCATAGTATAATATAGTACTATATATATAGTTTTATAAAGCAAATCTGATAACAATATGTCTATTGTTGTTCATTGTCCCTAATCTAATATGTATTTGTTATCAGGTATGTTTTAGGAACATTTTCATAATATGTCGATATGGAAAACTTACATTTAAACTGAGGGTGTTCATTATTATCATGTCAATCACAGGACAATACACACATTTCCAGAAGCCTGAAATTAATGTATATTTTCCTTTTCATAAACGTTAAGTAAAATATGTGTTGTGTAAGCGTTGTTAAGTGCTTATTATTTAAAGAAATGCAATTTGGTGTTTGTACGTTTATGATTGATCTAAAAAGTACAATTTCTATTTGTACAATGTGTGTACTTTGGCCTCTGTATTTTCTTTGTTTCCAGTCTTGCTTGATTGGAGAATGAGAAAAAAGTAAAGTGCATTTAAATGGCGTTTCCTAGATACCAGTGTTGTTATTTCCATGTTCTTGGTGTAATCAGAAGTATTCTTTTATCGCCTACTAAATCAAAGGTTATTATTTTCGTTCGTGTTTTATTCTTACTATTATTTTAACAAATATTCTTGTGTCAAAAGACTATTTTTTTTTTAATTTACAGTTTTTGTCAAAATAGAGAATTATTTTTTTCACACAAGAATATCTTAATATCAAAAAAAACCTGTGGATCCCGCATGTATTGAATTATTATTCTTAGAACAGTCAAGAACTAAAGTTTTTATTAAGAAAATTAAATATTGTAATCACGGCAGTGCAAAAAGCTTTTATGATCGAAGTTTAGCAGTGGTAGAAGGGTTGATGACCTGTGGGTTTATTCACCACGGCTGGGACGGGACCTTTTAAATTATGTATTATGCGATGCCAATGACAGTAATGTAATTTTCTTAATAATAAAAACTTCAGAACTTAACAGTTGTAAGAGTATAGGTCATTATAACATCATCCATCAACTATGCGGGGAACCAAAAGTTTCTGGAATTGATCATCTCTTTAAAAATCGAATTCCGACCGGCCCTTTTAGGCCAAATGCGCCCCTGTGTGTCCAGCCCGTCGACGACCTTTTAACACACTTCCAGTTCGAGGTGTTTCTTCCGAAAAAGTTGTAATTATAAAAGTTCTATACGTGATACATCGTGCACGCACTAGCCGCAAATTGACAAGCCTTCGGGGGCCCCAAAGACGGCCGGCGCCGCCGCTGGCGATGATGTATGAGGCCCTTGCGGCACTAATTAGCCCGCTCTTGCGTGGTCATTAACGCCGCTTATACCATTCCGCTAATGCGAGAGAATTAAAAGGCAACAGAGAAAACTTCAGTAACAACATTCCTGCAGAGCCGATGATAATGAGAAAGTTGTTTCAGTGAGTTTATCGGATGAGAGATCGATTGACGTTGATAAAAAAAATCGAATTGGAAGATATAAACAAACGAACATCACGTAGTAAGATGACATGCCAATTGCCGTAAGACGACATAGCACTTTTTTTAACGCAATTTTTACCTGGCTTGTTTCAAAAAAGATTATGCCACCCACTGTTTTTACCATAACTCTGGTAACTTCATCGATTGGGATGACATTTTTAGCAGTCGGGGTCTAGTATTCCAGTTTCAGTTTTTTAAAAATTTTCAGATGATTTCATTGGTTTTGAAATAAACAATGTTTTTTTTACCAATACTATGGTATTTTTAAACAATTTCAGTAATTCTACTGTGGAAAATAGCACTATCTTTCTGTGATAATGGAAAAAATAGTTTCTTCGTATGATGTATATGAGGAAGCCAGCCATTTGAGAATAAATTCGACGAAGGGGGCTTATAGGCTCGTGAAGGAATTGTTGGCACCTAGTAGGTCCCACAGGGTTGATGGAGGAGAGCCTCTGAGATAAAAGAGAGTGGACAAAATTTTTCCTAGTCATGAAAAATTTCTGAAGTTGAACCAAAAACATCATAAAAATTCAAAACTTCATTATCCCTGAATATTAATTCGTTAGTTTTTTAGAATTATGTGTGGCGTACAGGGCCTTTTTGAATTGTTAATATAATTTTGGTTAAAATTTTTCATGTCTAGAATGTTTTTTTTTTCCAAAACAGTTCAGTTAGTCACATAGATATTCTGAAGATTTCCATTTAACCATGGCCTCTCCAACACGAGCACTCGGTGCCTGTTCACTGCCTTCTCACTCGTCCGCAGCACAGCCTCCTTTGCGCGACAGAGACAGGCAGCATATCATATTCTGGCATTTGATTCCCGGTGCTTGGCCGGCGCTCGGCCGGAGCGGCAAAAGCACCGGAGTTGGAGAGGCCTGCTTTAACCCGTTTCGGCCGAAAACGCCACTCTCGGTACATCGCTTTTTAGCGCCTCATAACTAATACTATTTGCGACAGAAAAATTTGACAGGGACTTACTTTTGAAGTTTAAGACGTGCCCTTGCCGATGGTGTCCATGAAATTCCTCCAAAAATATTAATTATGAAAAAAAAGTAGTTCAAAAAAATAAAAACACGAATTTTTTTGCACATTTTTTTTAAATCAAATTTTCAAGGGGTTTCCGGTCTGTAATGGACCTGGAACCTCACTAACCGGTGGAATAAATGTTTGAACTTCAAGTATACGTAGTTGAAAGATCGATTTTTTCCCTTATGCGTTTAAAATGGCGCCTGAACTGCAAAATTTTTGCGTAAAAATTCAAGAATTTTTTATTGGAAAATGATGCACTTTTACAAAAAATTGTCAAGAATAAAAAGTTCTTAAAATCAGTCAAAGAATACATTGGGCAACTTTTTGGATTTTTCAAATAGTCAATTTTTGAAAAATTTAAAAAAGTGCTTAAAAAAAATCTGAAAAACTCCAGTGCATTCTTTGATTGATTTTAAGAGTGCATTCTTTGATTGATTTTAAGTTTTTATTCTTGACAATTTATTGTAAAGATGCATTGTTTTCGAGAAAAAAAGTCCAAGTCCAAGAATTTGGAAAAGGATTTGGTATTTTCGGATTTATTCACGTTTTTTTGGACGAATATTGGACACTGTTGGACAAATACTGTATTAAAAAAATTATCAGAATTTAAGCAACCTTCAAAAGGTCACCGTAGGATGACTTTCTTTGCTGACTATGTATTCCTATGTCTATCAAATAACACGATACGCAGTATTTCCATTACACGCTTTCTACAGAATATATATCTAGTTACTCATACTTATTTTTTATATATTTTTTTTCTCTACCATTGTCGCTTGAGAACTAAACGCCTACCGTGTACGTCTAATTAGATCATTTTAATTAAAAAACGGCCCAAGCGATTTTTTGCGTCCTCAATTTCACCGCGCCTATATAGGTATATTAAAGTGAATTTCGTTGCAGCACACTTCCATCCGCGTGTCGCGTAATGAAACGCTAAAACCTGCCCTGAAAGTGCGTTTCTAAAAATTAAGTGGCACGATCCGAAGAGAGCCAGTTTTGATCACAGTACCGCTCGTCGATGGTAATGAGTAGGGATCGGATTTCAGTAATTAATGACTGGGATAGCAGAGGCGTATTCAGGATATTGCGCTCTGCATACCCACACACACTGAAATGACCACCAGAGTCATTTGTCGTAAAATAAATGGATGATTACACAGGCCCACAAAAAAAGTGTCTGGTTCTGGGATGGAGACTAACTTTTTCTTATGTATTTTGTGCCGCTGAATCCGAAGTCGTCATAAAAAAATAGGGTTCCGCAGCTAATTTTGAAGATA
This sequence comes from Aromia moschata, assembly GCA_029963805.1. Classification (NCBI taxonomy): domain Eukaryota; kingdom Metazoa; phylum Arthropoda; class Insecta; order Coleoptera; family Cerambycidae; genus Aromia; species Aromia moschata. The sequence goes on along the minus strand of JAPWTK010000054.1, from coordinate 1,802,873 downwards.
ACCTCAAAAAACTGTCGAAAACGACGTGTTTCGGTTGTAAAAGGCTTGAGAAGACCAAACAAATGCCTACAAAAAAAAGTATCTGGTTCTGGGATGGAGACTAACTTTTCTAATGTATTTTGTGCCGCTGAATCCGAATGCGTCATAAAAAATAGGGGTTCCGCAGCTAATTTTGAAGATAACCTCTAAAAACTGTCGAAAACGACGTGTTTCGGTTGTAAAAGCTTGAGAAGACCAAACAAATGCCTACAAAAAAAAAGTATCTGGTTCTGGGATGGAGACTAACTTTTTCTAATGTATTTTGTGCCGCTGAATTCGAATTCGTCATAAAAAAATAGGAGTTCCGCAGTCAATTTTAAAGATAACCTAAAAAAACTGTCGAAAACGACGTGTTTCGGTGGTAAAAGCTTGAAAAGAACAAAAAAAATATTTGCTTCACATCAAAAACACTTTGTTTCTACGTATTTTGGTCTGCTGAATCCGAATTTGCTATGAAAAAAGAGGTTTGACCAACGGATTTTGGAGATAACTTCAAAAAAACTGCTGAAAACGACGTTTTTTTGTAATAAAAGCTTGAAAGAAATATGATTCGCGTCACAAAAAATACCGTATTCCTATGTATCTTAATTTCTTAAACCCGAATGTGTTATGAAAAATTTGGTTTAACAAGTGAATTTTAAAGATCATCCTCAAGAATATGTAAAAATTGCGTTTTTAACGGTAAAATCTTGAATAACGTGGATTGAATCATTCTAAAATCAAGACTAAGTGGAAACTCTTTAGTAATCACATGAACATACTTGCATTTGACTTTCTGGAATTCAGACTACGAAAATAACTTGAAACAACAGCAAGCTGAAGACAAATCTGAAGATTGTTGTATCTCTGAGAGTGGAAATATTCTGGGATTCAGAGGCACAAAATACATAAGAAAAAGTTAGTCTCCATCCCAGAACCAGATCCTTTTTTTTGTGGGCACTTCAATGGGTCTTCTCAAGCTTTTACAACCGAAACGTCGTTTTCGACAGTTTTTTGAGGTTATCTTCAAAATTAGCTGGATAACCTCTATTTCTTATGATGAATTCGGATTCAGCGGCATAAAATACATAAGAAAAAGTTAGTCTCCATCCCAGAACCAGACACTTTTCTTTTGTGGGCCTGTGTTATTATTGTTTATGAGGTAGGTACTAGTCCTGTTTCCTTAAGGAATTTAAGGATAGTTCCTAATGAAGCGTCTTTTGCTTCTATTGTTGTAGCCCTGAAGGTCGAATGCCTGGCAGCAATCAAAGCTGGATATCGCATATATGTATGTGAAGGCGGGATTCTTCCTCCTCTTCACATATCCAATCGGAATTATCTTTTACCCCAATCATGCTAATTACAAGGGCAGCACCTTGTGAATAGTCCCATTGTCCATCTTAGCTGGTTTATACCCAATTTAATTATTAGATTATTTGTTTTATGCCAGGATGGTTCTTTAATTCGCGTTTGCCTTAAACCAGCAACCTCCACCAATGTGTGATGTATGTTTTTGTCTTAAGAGGTCTTCTATAGACACGTTGGGTATCCAGTAAACCAAACCACAAGTCGGTTTCAGACTTATGAGAGGAACTTCTTCCCACCTTTTTTACATTTCCTTCAAAATGATGTTGTGTTCCGCTAGTTATACTTGCAAATCCTTGCATCTTTAATTTATACAGTATGCAAGGCTTTCAGTGCTGCTTAGCTATCAGCGACGATCTGGATTATCTAATTCTCTTGGCCATTTCCTATACGCAAGCGGCGATTGCAGTTATTTTTGCTTGATGGTTGCTGAATTCCACAAGTTTATACTGAATTCACACCTTGGTTGCTACAATAGAAGTTTTTTTTTGTCATGTCAAGATCAATGGAAAAAAAAAAAAAAAGGGGAGGAAATATGGGAATAAATTTTGGAAAAAATTGCAGGGGAGATGCCACCCCGAAAGGGGAAAAAAATATAAAGGGGAAAAAAAAGGGGGAGGGCGGCGGCGCGCTGTTTTTTTAAAAAAAAACCCAAATATTTTTAGGGAAAAAAAAGGGGGCAAAAATCCGCGCGCGGGAAAAAAGGGGGGGAAACGTTCTTGGGGGTTAAAGCTCCCCAATTACATTAATAATGTTACAAGCTTTAAGTTGAACAATCAGCTGTTCTACTTGTTGAAAATTGCTTTCGACATTTAGTGTCGAGCTATTTATTTTATAGAAATTATTTTTATTTTAGATCATAATAATTTGGTTAAAATTAAAACTCCAAGTCATATGTACAAAAAAGCATAGCAGTTTGTCGAATTATTGAGTCCAATTGACAAAGGGCTCACAGTCACGTGTTCTCATCTACCTAACACAGCTTACGCGTGAACCGACCTATTTTCAAAGCCAGCGCCCATCACTTAGGTATTACTCATTCGTAGCCGCAGGCAATGCTCGTTAGCTCGAAATATACGTATATTAAACATATATCGATAAAAAAACAGAGTATGTTATTATCAAAGTTCGTAAAAATCAAAATTCGTATAATTGAAAATTTGTTTGGTTTAAAATAAAGTCTTTAAAGTCGTCAAATATTTAAACCGGTTATAGTGACCAAAGTTTAAAACCGATTCTAGTGACATTTTTCTTATCAGAGGAAATATGGACAGGGCACTGTTAATTTTGGTAGTAAATGTGGTCAAAAATATCTGAAAAAGAACTATGTGGGGCACTTATCTAAATTACTGTCACATAATTCATGAAGCGGAAATTTGTGAGACATATGCATTAAGTCCGTTACTGAATGCTGCCGTCCGATGCTTGGTAATGAGATAACGGTCCGTAAAAGACTTCTTTTATTTTCCATCTTCGGAGGCGACCTTCATCGCCTACCAGACCGATAAATGCGACCTCAGCTGCAAACTATCTCGCTTATCTTCGACGTGTGTAACAGTGAGCATTACATTAAATTATTTATTACTGGCGACTTCGGGGACAGTTTGATTTTAGTGTCGTTGAAATTGAAACGATTCGTACACTGACGATTAACTGGCGCTGTGCTTTACGTACATATTTTATTGAACCATTGGAAGAATGGTGACAAAGTGCAGCATACATTTTCCGATAACAACGGTTGCAATTTATAGGAAAAAAAATTATTTATGTGTGGTCTACTAATACATGTTGTATAAAGAAGTATAACCAACCTTTCAATAAGTGTGCATTTACTTGTAGCACAATTTTATTGATGATTTATCCTTGTTTGAGATATTCGTTCTTGACAATTTTAAAACTTATGAGATTAATTATTTTACAAAATATGTTATTGTAATTAGTATTTACTTAATGCCCCAAAAAATAATTTGAAAGAGATATGGTAAAACTCATCACTAAAAATTCTAAATTCATTCACCTTGAACTCACCGTTAAAAAATCCAAATGCACAAAATTAGTTAACCACAAATCATTGATATTGCATCATTATATTATGTCCAACGTGTGCAACTTTAGACAATCATTTTGGAATGATCCAAAACGGATGCCAAAGTTTCAGCTAATAAAAGTTCATTATTAGCAAACGATAACTAGCAATTCGTTGTTAAAACAACAGATATGTTTATGGCCATCCGGTTTGATTTTTGAGTTGAAGGAGTTTTTGAAGTTTTGAGTACAAGGAAGGGTCTGAATGTATGTAAGCCTGCAAATATTACTTATAATATTTAAATCGCATCTTATTTCAATCGCATGCTTCAGGTAAATGTTTAAAATGCCAACTGACCTAATTGATATCCAGCTACAATTTTTATAACCTCTAACCACAATGAGCATTTTCTCTATACAGACAAATCGACCTCAACTGGGAATACCTCTTAAGAATAGTAAAACAAGCATTAAATTATTAATGTTAAGTTATCGTAGTGGTTTTACTGCTATCGAGATTGACATGATTAATCTATACGTACATACATATGTGCATATGACATATTGACGATTGATTAGCCACATACACGTTGTCAAGTAGATACGAAGCTGCTAACCTGCACATATTAATTGCAATTAGGATGATTGAAAGCAGCCTGTCTGTCTTTGGTTCGACGTCATCGGAATTGCTTCGCAAAGGCGCACTGATACCAGATTGTAAAAAAATTAATTCAGTATTTAGAAATTTTGAATTTTGCCAATAGTATGGTATTTTTAAACCATTTCAGTAATTCGACTCTGGAAAATGCCAGTGTTTTGGTATGTCTTAAGTACCTAGTTGTGTGATAATGGGAAAAATAGTTTTTTTCCTCTGAGGCAATTTGATGATAAATTCCACGAAAGGCCCCTGAAAGAATTGTTGGCACCCGGCATTTCCGACAGGGTTGATGGAGGGCCTCTAAGATAAAAGAGAGCGAACAAAAATTTTCCTAGTCGTAAAAAAATGTCTCAAGTTGAACCAAAAATATCATAAAAATTCTAACTTCTACCATCGATACTGCACTTTTCGTAAAAATCACTGTTCATGAAATTTTAACAAAACAGCGAGTTTTAAAGCTTATTATTAATATTAATACATTAGTTTTCTTAGAACTATATGTGGCGTACAGGACCTTTTTTAATTTTTATGATATTTTTGGTTCAAATTGTTCATGTCTAGAATGTTTTTTTTCCAAAATAGCTCAGTCTATGTGACTAACATAGATACTCTGAAGATTTCCCTTCCCTAATATGAGTCCAAGAATTTGAAAAAGCATTTAGTATTTCCGGGGTTATTCATGGTTTTTTTTTAAAGCATCGCAAGCACTTTTGGACTAATACTGTAGTACTGTAAAATAAATACTGTATAAATACTGTAAAAATGATTAGAATTTAAACAACCTTCAAAAAATGGGTGTATGATGACTTTCGTTGCTCACTGTATGTATGTAGTCTTATGTCTATGATCTTGGGGGTCCAGTTGATAAAAATGCAATTGGGGCCTACCCATTTCTCTTCCAACTGACATTTAATATTTTCCTTAACAGCTGTTGTGTTTTGTAGAAGTCAATCATTCCACCAAAATGAAATTTCAAATTCAAACAGTTTTAAAGTGGTAGATTATCGAATGATTCGCAAAATTCATTCAATTCTTAAGACCACAATTAAATGTTTTCCCTCCCAATATTCCAACAATTATTAACTATGCAACATTGAAATGTTGATTCCAAAACACAATTTAACATAAACAATGGGTTAAACACACTCTTACAACCATTCGCGCCTATCTAATTCTCCGTCGGATCAGTTACAAAGGAACGAACCTGCCAGTTCAGTTCAATCGGTCCCAACACTGTTGTATGCACTGGCCTCGCCAAGTTTTGCTCTTTTATATTTGCGCGTATTATATAATGTAGAGTCAAACTCGCACCGAAGCAAATAAGCTCTTTTTGTTGCGTTCTCATCTAAACCCTGGCCCCCCTCTATACGCAAATTAATGAAGCGTTTGCAAACTCAATCACTAACGCGGAAGAAACGGGCCAATATCGGGTAACGATCAACACCCGCGCAATCCAATTGACTGGAAAAGGCCGCCGTCACCAGGAGTGCCTCTAACTGCGTCAAGAGTTTGACGCAGTTAATTTAAATCTTAACCCACTTTCAACCTTCCCGGCGGGAGAGCAGCGCCGTACCGGCGGCGTTAGTCGCACCTCGTCGTCGGCGTCTCTACTAATTAATGGGGGAAATAGAACGGGACATCTTTAATCCGGCAATAGCCGGACCTCGATTAATCGACGACTGCCCAATGTCATCATGTGGATTATCTCGTTATCAAATAGGATAGTCCGATCACAATCAATAGGATAGTCCGGACATTCGATGTAGGGATTGCAATCCGGAAAACCGGTAATCCGGCGCATCCGGCATCATAAGACATCTATCGGATCCGGCACCAATTTGCCGGATCCGGTAAATTAAAAAAAAAATACATAAAACAGGAATTTATTGACAATAAAACCGACTATTGTACGATTGAAGTAGAATGGGCGTTCTCGGCCGCTGGTTACATTTGTAGCTCTATAAGAAGTCGATTGGAAGATGATAAAATTAACACTATTTGTTTCCTAAGATAATTTTTTTCAAAACCAAGTGATTTTTTACAATTGTTTTACTTAAAATAATAATTTAAAGTAAGTATGTTAAAAAAAAGAAGTTTTAAACTCATTATTGTGACAATTGTGCCATTAATTCAATTGATTTTTGGTGACTGTCATAATTATTAAAATGAAACTGCCTGGCGTGTCTAAATTACCTAATTATTGGGATCTCAGTTGATAAGCTTGATTTTAGTTTGTTTAATATAGGTTACTTATAACGAACCATCATCAAAGTCATCAAAGTTGGACGAGCAAAAAAAGACGTATTTCTATTTTTAACCTTATAACCTCATTGAATTGTCAAGGCTGTTACATTATGTGACAGTCATTATTTATTTTACAATTCTGACAGCTACTTGTCAAAAGACAAAGTTTCATTTTGAGTTTCAACATAATCGCTATTTCCATCTCTCTCATTCATAGCCAGATTTGACGCCATTTTTTTATGGATTTATAATGTAATGTAAATTACAGTACAAGATATCACTGATCTTATTTGTGAAATCTAGTAAGTGAAACTGAACTTAACCGCCCGTCATTATCTAATTGTTACTAAACAATTACAATTTAACTAGTTACACACTATATCTAAGAATTTTTTATTGCTGATTCATACGTAAATGTTGATTAATTATAACAGTGTAAAGAAAGTTGATGTCATAAGAAATAAACGTTTTTCTTTTATATACTCTCTAATACATTCGCTTGATCATCTTTTATACAGTTGATTTTGGAATGAAAAAGCAAAATGGTTTTGATGGAACCAATACGACCGGATCCGGCCGGATCGATGGAAATCTGGCCGGATCCGACCGGATTGACATTGGTGCCGGATTGCAATCCCTAATTAGATGGCGCAAATATCACCCTTTAATATAGGAGTACGATATTTTTAATTATCAAACGAAACATTATGAACATTAACAAATTAATTTAAAGCTTTTTTTCTCTAAACTGAAGCTGGAAAACATTCGGCCATTACCCATCTTCGCCCTCAGCAGGAATTAGGCTCAGGTGACGGGAAGACATTCGTCATGTCCCAAAAGGTATGTCCCAAAAACAGTATGGCAAGTAAATAGTGCGTCTTCTAGCCACTTCTAATGTTATGAGGCAATCTCCATGCTGAGATGTCCTTTGCGTATCTGATTGTCATCACTCCCTCTAGTCAAAGGCTTGCTAGGTTCTCAATCACGTGTTCTTACCCAGCTCGATTGCGTAGTTTTCAACGTCCATAGAGTTAGCATTACCATATCGCAATTTTGCAATGTCAATACATGGATTAATTGTCGTTTTTTTTTTCGTAAATTTGTCGTGAAAAGAAAATTTGTCGCGCTTTATTAAAAAAAGAAAAAAAAACATGGCAATGCCAAGTTACAGTCAAGTTAGCATTACCTCATTCCTAAACCGGCTGAATTTGTGGGAGAAAGCATTCAGAGTATGATAATAACACAGCCACACAGAAAAAAATTTTTTTTTTGGTTCGGGGGTCAGACCATGTTAATCATACGTTTTTGGTGACGCTGAATCCGAATCTAGGGTCAGAATAACCCCATCGAGCTAGGGTTTCCCATAACCTCAAAAAAAAAATTTGAGCTATATACCGATAAAGCTCTTCACATCAAACCCCTTAACTCCTTGAAACCATAACACAATAACCCCATGATACCTCGAAACCATAATCCATAATCATATAACCCCATAACCTCATAACCCCATTGCCCCCAAATCAAACGAAAAGTGTCAGGAATTTGTTTAATGTAAATTTTCACAGACACTCGGATACGTTCGACAGTGAAATGAAGGTAATAACCCCATAACACCACTACAAGGGGATTCCCAAAATTGCGTGAGTTGTCAGGGCCTCTCGCGGTGACGCGGCAAGGGTGCCCTTGGTCTGGTCTAGGTAGGTTAAAAAGCCGAGGTTTTATATTGTTTAATGTAGGTTTATAAAGATTCGTAGAAAATATTTTGACCACAAAGTATTAACAGAGCAGAAAGACGGTTCGTGAGGGGGGGTAGGGGGGTTAGGGGGGGATAGGGTTTTACGTTATTCACGTCGGGAGTCGTGAAAATTTGCATTAATACAAATTGCCTGAGAGAATGTTTTGTTTACGTTTAAGGGGTTAAGGGGTTATGTGAAGGGAACGGTAAGCTCAAACTTTTTTGAGGTAGAAACGGGGAATTTAGCGACCTTCTTCTCTTTTTTTTTGTTTGGTTGATAGGTAGAATAAAAAATCTTTTCCTTCTATTGGCCCTAAGATAACCAAATCGTAGTTATCCTGACTAATCCAACCAAACAAAAAAACTAAGTATGGGAAACCCTAGCCCGATGGGTTATTCTGACCCCAGATTCGGATTAGCGACCCCAAAAATGTTAAACTGTTACGAACCCGATTTTTTTTGTGTGGCTGTGTAATTTGTCGTGAACAAATAAGTTCAAAAAAATCACCATTGATGAATCACAGGGAGGTAGCGTTGTATTCGAAGACAAATTACATTTCTCGTATCACTATAAAATGCAATTTCACGACAAATCATTTTCAGGCACGACAATTTCGTATGCCACGCACGACAAATTCCTAAAAAACAATCCCTACGAAAAAACTACCCCTGCTGATTTCGACCTCTGGTAGTGCTGGGAATGGGGAAAAATCCTAAGATCTTTGGTTTTTGAGAAATGTACTGTCGCGACAAACCATTTTCGGGCACGACAAATTCCTGAACAAGATTCCCCCCCGAAAAAAACACCCTTAGAGAATTTACACTTGTGGCAGTGCTGTGAGTACGGACAAAAATTCGCGAAATGAATTTTCGCGACAAATTATTTTCGGGCACGACAAATTCGTATGCCACGCACGACAAATTCCTGAAAAAGAATCCCCCGAAAAAACCACCCCCTGCTGAAGTACACCTGGGGTAGTGCTGGGAACGGGGAAATATTCTGACTTTTCTTATTTTTGCGAAATGTACTTTCGCGACAATTTTTTTTCCCGGCACCACAAATTCGTATGTCACGCACGACACATTCCTGAAAAGAAACCAAGTTTCACCTTCTAAAAGTTATTGCAAGTTGAGCTACCCAAGTTGCTTTCCCCGTCGAAGGCAAATTCGGATTGGTCATTTGGGTGAAAATCTTCATTTTTCATCCGATCTCAAGGAATCTTGGCAGAAATATGTTGTGTGACCATTGAAACATTCCTGGCAAGTTTCATTGAGATCGGATGAAAAAATACAGATTTCCACCCAAATGAACAAGCCGAACTTGCCTTCGACGGAAACATCGACTTGGGTAACTATTGAATATTTTGTATTTTTAAGATTTAATTATATTTGTTAAGAAGTTACTTGGCAAAGATTGGCTTCTGCATTCTTAAAATTTCCCTTTTTTCGTATTATTTTTTACAATAAGTAAAAAATAGTAAATAATGTCTGAATGTTAAATACCTAAAATGAATTTAAAAATTCCAATGATTCATGCTTCTTTTTTAAGACAAAAAATGCTACTTTTTCAAAGAAAATATGTTTAGTTTGCACGCCTTCATTCTCCGCTTCCATCGGGATTCACGAGCGGTAAGATTTTTATGAGGAATGTAGCGAGAAGAACTATGGCGCAATGGCGCAGTCTACTCTGATATTACGAGGTTCCAGGGTTCGATCCCCGACTTGGCGAATTGGCGTTTTTTTTCTGAATTGGCATTGTTTGTCATAAGATAGCATGCAATTAATAAAATATGTACTAAGATTCTGTGCCAAAAGCTTCAATTGTTTGCTAAAATTAATCAAGTTAACCTCAAAAATCATTACCACATACACTCGAAATAAATCACGTAGATTCGTAAATTTTACAGATTCGGAAATAGAGAATAAAAATTGGTATTTTAAAAATTGTAAAAATTAGCATTCTAAAAATGCTAAATATTAGTATGTTCCACAAAAGGTTTTTCTCTTCCTGTATATTCTCTCCATATTTGATGATTTTTTCGTTCGGCCATCTGAATGTTGTGGGTAAGTGGCACTGCAACCTATGTGGTCTGTGATGAACCCTCTTCGTTGTTTCTTGTTTATCAGTGTAATATCTGGTAGGAAGTTAACTCTTCGATTGGTGATAGCTAGCCTGTGTCAGTAACTATATCACTGCTATTTTTGATTTCAGCAAAGCTTCAGGAGTATATTTATAGTATGGCGGAGAATACCAAGCTTGAGTGCCAGTTGTTGGTGGACTATATTTACAAGGTGATTGTGCTTTCCGAGATATACTAGCGCAGTACATTCTCCTGTTATGTGTTCTATAGTTTCGCCTGCTGAGCCACATATCTGATAGTTTCTAGTGTTTACAACCCTGTCCTGAATAGCTGTCAAGGAGCCTGCCTTTGATTTCAGCGAATAGAATGCCGTCTGTAAACCATTTAAATGAATTATCGTTATTGATATATGTAGTCTGGCTATAACATTTTTGGAAACCGGTCTTGTGGAGAATGTTCCATCAATTGTTTTTGGAGCTCGTGTTCGATTGATGTGTTCACCTGAAGATTACTAACTTTTAAGATAATTAATTAACTCTGAACAGAATTAGTTAACGCGCAATACTTGTCCACGAGACAAAAAATATTGGTATCTATACTGAAGAAACTTTTCTTGTAAAATACTCCACTCTCACTATGACACTCGTGTGAATAAATCCCATGACTGAAAGAACTCGAAACATACAGAAGATTGATATCACATCCACACAAAGTATTTTGGAGTCTAGACACCAAAAGATATATTCATACAATGACATAGTTCAGACAAAATTTAGAAGGTATATATGTAAAATTATCTTCTTTTAATTCGAGACCATAGAGTAAACATATGTCAACATTTGCAACTTTCCCTTAACATACTGTGAATATTATATCGACATGTTTCTCACAAATATACTAGTATATCGTAATTCTCTAGATGATGTGATTTTGTAAACTCAAATTAGATCTCTGCTAGGTACATACATTTTGACAAATAACAGTTTATCTAATCATTGCCTAAAAGTACAGATTTTCACAACTTTCTCAATTGACAGAGATCTGGTTGAACGAAAATATTTCGTAAACACCATGCACCAGACTGATTAAGAAAACTTAGTTGCCTGGAATCAAACCATTACCATTACCGAAGATCAAATACAAAAAGAACAACGTCGTCGCAACGAGACCGCTTTCAGAAACTCGAAGAATCGCGGTCAGCTTAGGTGCCATTAGCTCGTCCATTTCGCCGGAAAAGTTTCGGCTGCACTAGGGGCAATTCGTTGCGGGGAATGTGCAAAAATAAAGGACGCTCGGTTAAACTGCGAACTAAGAGCCATACATCAGCGTACCGGGGCCTTTACATTAGCCATTATAAGAAACAGATTCGAGATCGCAGAGACGATTCGTAAATCGGATTAAGAACCGTGATCCGGGAGCGATCCATTACGTTTGAGCTGGCGCCAGCGTCCGGACGGCCGACCTATGCCGCGCCGGGACGTGATAAGCGCCATGCAACTACCTGCAGATGCCCCGCCGCCGCCTCTTTGAGACGATGTGCGCCCTCCAGTCTCTCCTCCCCCGGGGGTTTTTATTTTAAAAGCTCTCGAGTAGGATAATATTTATGTATTTTATATGTTTTAAGCTCCAAACTGCCGGCTTATCGATGAGGCATTTGCCTTTAAGTGGTCGTTTTGCCTCTTTCATAACTCTCAGTGTTCAGTTACGCAACAATTAGATTTCTCAGGAGTGGGATTGGAGCCGTAGTCATTGAAACAAAGACAAAAACGTTCTCCACTAACACATGAACACCACAATATTACGTGTTTCTTCCACTACATTCACATCATCAGGGGGTAATAAAGACTAACATTAAGTATACCTATTTATACTAAATTAGAGGCTATGGTCACTAGAGCGGAGTATTTATCTTCGAGAAAATATTTTCGAACAGTTTCTGTCAGAAGACATAAAGCATTTAAACACTTGCCACCTTCTTCTAGAAGAGAACGTGTTTAAATGATCTGGCATCCATTTAACCCTATCGCCTCACAATTCGTTCTTATCTTCAAAAATACATAAAAAAAAACGTAAGAACGGTCATTTTCAAGTTGGAAAATGAAGTCTGACTAATCTGACATCTACAGTGTGGCCCATTATGTATTTTTTATTAGTAGAAATTATAGTTTTTTTTTCTAAAAATTATAATTTCTTAAATAAATCTTTTATCTAAATTGAACGAGTTTGGTGTAACATTAATTATGTTTGGTTTTTCGAAAGTTCGGGATCTTCGTTTGACATTTTGACATAAAAATATTGCGCAACGATACGAGGTGTGGCTATTAAATAACCGAACTGATGCTGCTACCAGCGCACTGCAAGCGTGTCGCGACCGAAGTTTGAACCGAACTGTGTCTGGTAATACTTTCTCCACCCTTAGCTCGCTGGACAAGCCAGTGGGTCGTTCAGTTTGACTGTAGCAATTGTTTGAATTAGTCAACGCACCAGTGACGCACCGAAAAAATGTTGTGTTCAGATGGAGCAACGGGTTAATCGCAAGTTTCTCGTTAAACTGAGGAGAACTTTTACAGAAGCTTAAAAGTGTAAGGGAATGAATGTTTATCCTGCACACAAGTTTTTGAATAGTTTAAATTAAAGGGGGCGTGAAACGACCGAAGATGATCCGCGCGCCGGACGGCTCTCAACGTCAAAAAAAAAAAAAAAAAAAAAAAAAAAAAAAAAAAAAGAAAAAAAAAAGGAGGAAAAAAAGGGGGGGGGGGGGGGGGGGGGAAAAAGGAAGGGGGAAAAAAGGGGGGAAAAAACCCAACACCCCGAGAAAAAAGGAAAAAAAAAAAAAAAGGGGGGGGGGGAGCGGGGAAAAAAAAAGGAAAAAAAAAAAAGCACAAAAAACGAACAAGGGGGGGAAAAAGGGGGGGGGAAGGGGGGGGGAGGGGGGGGGGGGCCGGGGGGTGGGGGGGGGGGGGGGGGGTTTGGCCCCCGGCGCGGAAAACAAGGCCCCAAGCGGGGGGAAGAGCCCGACCGCGCGGAAAGGAAAAAAAGCCAGGATGAGCAAATCCAAATTCAAAACGATGATGATCGTCTTTTTTGACATTCGAGGCATTGTTTACGTTCATTGAGGGTCAGACGGTCAATCAACATTATTACATTGAGGTTCTGACGGCCCTTCGTGAGCGTGTGAGGACGAAGACCCGATTTGTGGAAGACCAGATCATGGAAGATTCACCAAGACCATGCACCGGCTCATTCTGATTTGTCTGTGAAGGCGTTTTTTGCAAAATACTGCATTACTGTGTGGGAACATCCACCATACTCGCCCGACCTTGCCCCCTGTGCCTTTTTTTAATTTCCCAAGGTCAAATCGGCACTGAAGGAGACAAGATTCGAAAGTGTGGAAGCCGTTAAAGAAAAGCGACGGAGGTTCTGAACCAGCTGACGAATGGAGCGATGTAGAGATCGAGATGTAAGTTGCTACTGTAACTGGTAACAAATAAAAAGTGTTGTGACAACAGTTCGGTTACTTAATAGCCACACCTCATATTGTCCGTGAAAAAACCCTTTAGAATGCGGTGTGTCCTCAAACGTATATGTTTTTTTACTTTTAACAGTTTCAAGAATAAAATTGCTCAAATATATTGCTGTGACGGTTTTAAATAAAAATTGTACTGCATCCTTTTTTATTACTAATTGTGTGACCGTTTTACGAGAGAGAGAAGCCGTCAAAAAGCTTTAAAACAAGAGGTGTTCGTATAAGAGTATAAGGTTTTATGTCATTTAGAGTAATAAAATCGTTTCAGTTGTGAGAAACTCGATTCTTGCATTATTGAAAATTGAAAGTTAATAAAAGAGTTTCTGTAAAAGATGGGAATAAAAGCCGTCCTTTAGACGCATAAATATCATCGATGAAATGACAGATGTGACTTTAAAACATATGCATCTATATTATCTTACGTGGAAGCTTTTAAAATTAAACCTCTCGTGGGGAGAAAAATGTGTCTCGTGTCGAGGAAAAAAGGCAGGATGTGAAGGTAGTTTGATATGAAATAATTGTTAATAAAAAAAAAAACAACGTGTGTTTAAAGCGCAGTCCTAAATTTCAGGTTTCTTGTGCTAACTTTTCAATATAAAGTTCAGGGTCCAGTCCAGGGAACGAGTGAATCCTAGTTTCCTAAAATCACTCCCTCAACGTAACAATAAATTCTGAATGGCAACAAATCCTGATTAGTCTTAAATAAATATCATAACTTGCATCTTTAATATTAATTCGCTGTACGAGCCTGCAATATTAGGTACAACGGATCGCCAGCAAATTCGATCGTTTTGTACGAATAGTTATAGTTTATAAAGTAGTATGACGACCAAATCTTTCTCTATATTCTCAAAGAGAAACTGGTGACACCCATAGACGTAATAAGAATAGACTCCTCATTTCATGCTAAAGATCGTGGTGCAGATATAGAAGAATTAGAACAAGACAAGCTATTTCAACTAGTAGTCACGCTTCGTCTGACTGTCATGGCTGTAGCGGGGGAGCGGTGTGCGGTACAAATTACTTTACGCTGCCCTTCCAGCCACTTGACCACTTCTCCATTGGTTTTTAAATCCACTACAGCACAGTTAGCAGAAACATTACCCTGATCTAATGATCATAGCCCGTGATTTAGTATAAATATGTACATAGGTAAATTTAACGTAGTCTTAATTATCTCTTGACGATGCCAATGTGGTTGACGAAACACGTACATACCTACATTAAGTAATGTTGTAGGTCATATTTTAGTTGTTGTTCTAACGATTATGGCTCAATCCTACGCCTGAATAATTAAATTGTTGTGCCATCTTTTGAACTAAACACCCCGCTATGGACTCAACTGATAACAAAAAATCAAATATTCATAAACCTGTCAGTTGTAGACTGTGATACCAGACTGACGGCACAGCTGTATATAAAAAAACTATGTCTCAAGTCGAGTATGGTGTGAAAAACATATGCCCAGAAAAAATTATCTTCGCCTTTAATCGGTTATTTTTTATAGTAAAAAGTCTTTATTTCTGATTGGAATTACGAATTTACGATTGGTGACGAATTTTTCAAATAACTCAAGAACGGCTCAAGAGATATTCAATTTGCAATGGATTAATACTTATGTAGAATATACATACCTCTTCAATCTATCCACGTTCCAAATATATCTCTAAAGCCCTTCAGGTTAAGAAATGTTTTGGGGTGACTCAGCATTTTTTTATTTAGCACCAAGGAATAGTTTTCTATCCATCATCTTCCTGCGCCATACAACTTTGTTAATCCTTAGAGTACCGGCATTTTTGCCCAAAAATGAAGATCTTTTTTCACTGAAATTTAGTACATATTTATAACTGATATGTTACAGAGACTGTCGACATTTATATAAAGCCACAAAAGTGGCTTTGCCAGTACTCTAAGGGTTAACAAGCATTTATAGGTAAGACGCCGGTTTATTATACGTAGGTAATAGGCTAGTGCAACCCTGTAATGAACCTCACATTGGCGATCTGTAATAATGACATTTCCCATCTGCAGTTGGGCAACAGAATATGAGAATACGGTCCTGCGATAGGTAATTGAGATGAAACGGTGAAGACAATCCGGGTCGTAATCTCCCCATTTCGCAAATCATCAAACGTTAATAAGCCCGGAGTTCCGGAAAACCGAGGTTTTTCGCCGCCGCCGCCGCAGCTGGGATATTGCGGCGATAAAATATTCAGCTGCTATTCGGCTGTTAACGATTTAATTGTCCATTTTACATATCTCTATCGTATTCATCGTTGGGGCTGTGTATTAGAAAAAGCGTAACGAATCGTTTCGCGGTTGTTTTTCATGTTTTGACATTTACTTCTCTGTATATTAATGATATGGGTACAAGTCCTTTTATGCCAATAAAAAATCTACTTAAAGACAAGAAACAGTAGAAAATATCAAAATAAATTAAAAAAATAAGTTATGTCCTTAGTTACATTTGAAATGAAGACAATGAGTTAAAATAAATACTAATAGAATAACACTAAAAAAAGAATAATTAAAATAAAAATATTTGAAAGAAAGATCATGAAAGCAATAATGGCACCTATTGCCTAAGATAAATGAAAACTTTGATGAACCGCGAAATTCAATAGATAGGTATTAAAACAATAAAACTTAGTTGGTCATAAAATCCAACAGAATTAGGTGGTACGGATACGTATTTAGAAGTAACAGCACAAATTAATCAAAACACTAAACCAGAAGAAAAAAGTCGAAAAGGGAGACCAAGAGAAAATTGGAAAGAAACCTAAGAATAATGAAAATTAAAGACTGGAACAGAAGACTGCGTGAACGGAAACAATGGAGAAATGTGAGGTTTGTTCCAATATGTACTGGAATCAGTTTAAAACCGTACGGCGCAAATTGAAATTTGCTTTCCAACAGACACAGAACTGATTCCGGTGTTAATTCAGAGAGCGTTCCAACACCAACCGAATGAAGTAAAAGGAAACGACATGTGGACCAATCCACCACGAAAAATGGATTATTAGAGTCTAACGACAGCTGACATTTCTTCAGAAATGTATAGCTCTTATACGTTAGTGTATAAATGTATATATTATAATAAAAGTTATTCCAGTTGACTATGACTATATGTTAGGTACATAGTATAGGAAAAGTTCAAGAACCATCAACTTAATTTTAAATTTTAAAAATACATAGGCACAGTTAAATATAATAAAATAAGTAAGCAAACATTATTGAGTAAAATAATAAACAATAATGAAAGAGACATATTACAATAAAATAAAATGCAACAGTTAATTGACTACAGTAACATACATATATTATACATGATTAATTAAATATGAAGTTAAAATAACATCAGAAACTAAGAAATATTGATACACTATAGAAAACACTGTTTAATAAAAATGTTTATATAACTGTTTTTTAAGCGATTTGGTGTTCCTTATATTTTTTTTATTCGGGGTTTTATTTATTAAATAATGTAATACCTATATACTTATGACTTTTTTTCGTACAATGACAGACTGTGTTGTCTGTCTGGAATAATCTATATTTTACATATTTTACATATGTTAATAACAGATGAATCTGCAAGATACAAGCGGTAATTTAAGTTTATTAAAATAAGGTTTACACTATGCGCTTAAGGATATACCAGCTACTGTTCTAATTCCTCTTTTTTGGGCTTTAAAAACTCTGCGTAAGTACCTCAAAATATTACGCCATACCTTAACCGAGATAAAAATTGTGCATGATAAAGTGACAGTACAATAAATTCATTGCTAATACTTTTTTAGTCTTGCCAGAGTATAACACAATAACGAAAGTTTGTTACATAAATTTTCTATGTGAAAGTCCCATCTTAGCATGTTATCAATACATAATTAAAGGATTTTGTATTTCATATCTGAACTATCAATTTTATATCAATTTTTAATAAGTAACTTTTATTAACAATTGATGTTCGCGGTGTAAATTCAAAACAATTTCACCATTTCACTATTGCACACATTAACTTTAATACAGATCGTCTACGAAAACTAATAAACCTTATAATAAAAGAAGGTACATACACTTCTTTAGTAAAAGAATGTACACGTGCAGAAAATACTTATAAATTACTATTTTACTCTTACAGATACTTATGTAAATAAGTAATTTGCTTATAAAATAAGTGTAAAAACATATATACCTAATTTGGGCTTATCGCATAAGCAAATTACTTATTTTTGATATTATAAAAGTATCTTATATTTTACTTATATATTATAAGTATCAGTGAAGATGAAATAGTAATTTATAAATATATTTTCTGTACAGATTGTCTACGTATTAAGTTAAGGGCAAACAGATCCATTTTTGGTTTATTTAATTTTTGTTGATTGTTTTATTGGCCTAATAAACTTTTTTCGCAAATATGTCCACAAATTTACCAGGCTAGACTTCTCGAAGCGTTCACGGCTGCAGCTGCAAAAAATAAGTTCTGGACACAATTTCAGGTTTTCTCAATTGCGCATCCTACGGCCAGGGGCAAAGCTACTTCTGGCGCACCGTAAAATTCTTAACTAAACTAATGTTCAAAATTCGCTTACCACTCAATGTTTCTAATATATGTTCTACAGTATTTGTATTTTCTTAATGTGTTTGGTCCTGACCATGATTTGGTAGCTTTATGTCACACAAAGTAATTTTGACATTTCTTGTGAAAAGCCGAAAGTTTATGTCAAGTTTTCTTATGACAAGTTTTCTTAGTTTTCTTTCTTTTTCTTGAGTCATTTAAGTTTAAGCGTCATTTAAGTTTGAAATACGTTTAACATTTTAACCAATTTAACTCGCTTAAAAGATAGCACTCTTCACGAAGCTGTTAAAGACAGGGGTGAATAATTTTTATTCACTATTAGAAAGCTAGTAAAAATTCCGTTTTATTTTTATAAAGAAAGGAGAGGGAATTGAAAACAGTTCAGTATTAATTTTTGGTGGAGGGAATTTCCCAAGTCCGAAATTCCCAAGTACTATTTTACCCAAAGACAGTTTTTCCCAGTGACTAATTATTCCAATGACTAATTTTCTAGAAAATTTTTATTTTTTACTATTTACTACAAAATTTCGCGTTAGAAATGTATAATCGATCCGATGGCCTTGAGGTAGTCCAAAATTTTGTCTTCCTTCTTGTAGTCATCATATTTTGACACTATATTAAAAATCCTCTCGTCAGTCTGTTGTATGTTGGCCGATTGATTCTACAGGGCCTTTTAGAATCTCTATTCGATCGCCATCAGATCTTGTAATAGCGCGCGCACCACATTCTTTCTTTTTTCGGCAATTCCAATATACGTTACCACCGCTTTCCGAATGTTTGTAATATAAATAACCGTCAATGTGCAGAAAGTGACCTTTTCCCCTTGATTTAATTAATTCAGCAATAACGCCGGCAACAGAAACGGATTACGGAAGCCTAATGTGACAGATTTCAAAATGTGACAGATATCCAAAACATTTGACAGTAGAAGTACAATGTTTATTCAAACAGAAAATATATTTTTCGATTAATTAAAAGGAAAATTGAATAATAGTAAAAAAAATATTCGGAAAATAAAGCAATTGGGAAAAGGCGTCATTGGGAAATAGAGCATTTGGGAAAAAGCATTACTGGGAAATAAAATTTTTTGGGAAAAAGTTATTGGGAAATATGGCAATTGGGAAAAACGGATTGGGAAATGTGACCCACTACTGAGGGATAGCCAGCCTCCTTGGGTCTAAGGAAAATCACCGGATGCTTCTTGAGAATAAGATTTACTTGCTCCTATCTTTCTAAAGTTAATATTTCAATGTCAGTGTTGTTTTTAAGTTGCTGTCTTCTTACATAAGGGGGATGGTAGATATTTGGGCCTGAATTATTTGAACCACCTCGACTAAACCCAGGACACTCGGTATGCGAACTCCGGCTCTAATATTAGCGAGCAGAAGGGGTGCTACATCACTTGAGAAAATGAAGAGTCTGTTATGTGGAGTCTTTCACCCGGATCTAATGTATTAATTTCGCATCACGCGGCCCGGCAGAGTCCGGGCAGGGGCGAGCAGGGCGAAGGGGAGGGAGAGAGCGAGCGAGAACGGCGGCAAATTGCTTCCGACGGCGCTACGGGTAGTGGCGCCAGGTATCCTTGGAGACGTCGACCGCCGGCGGCGTCGCCAGGCAACCGGCGTCGCTACGCTCGCAGCGCCGAAAACGTTCCACCTGAAAAAGGTGAATCGCACGGTAATGTGGAAAAATCTACACAAGTACACGCAAAGGCATTATGACATACTTTCCAAATCATCAGGGGAGCTATATTAGGTTTTTTCTGAAGGTGTGCGGGAAAGGAAAAGGTTTCTCTTAAGTTAGCAGAACACAAGTATCTCATATGGAGAATTAAAAGCTCATTAAATGCTAAACAGAACATATGAAAAATAACATCGTCGTAACCGCGGGGGAAAAAAAGCCCATTAAATGCTAACTAAATGCGCAAGAAAAAATTTTTTGCTTGTAATTTTTTTATCGCATGTTCTGCAAACTTACAAAAAAGATAGCAGAACATTAATGCAAAATAACATTTTCGTGATGTTCAACCGCGAATTAATAAACGCTAATTAAATGCGCAAGGAAAAATTTGAGTAAAGCCCTTCTCCATTGAGTTCATATGGGGGAAGGGCGTAAGTATTTCTAAATTTACCAAGTTTCTCGGTGATATTAAGAATATATATAGTCACAATTGAAACACATATCAAAGAAAAGCAATAAAATAAAAATGCTGGCTTTGCACCAAAATTACTTGAAAAATTACTAATTTGTAATGAACGTATCTTACCTTAAACTGCGCTTTGAAGAAATGGATCCAAATATTCAGTGTATGTCAGTCGTTAAGAAATTATATATAAAATCACATTTTAAATCAACAAAAAAAGAAAAAACTGTACATTTTCTACAATTTTGTACAAAAATCTATTTCATTTTCCAATAAGAACCATGATAAGCCTTTATTAATAACAACAGCAACAGTAAAAATAATAATAATGATAATTTAGAAATTATAAATATATATATTTTTGAAAGATATTTAGCAGGTTGTTCATATTTAGCTTTGAAAATCACAAAAATGTAAATTTCCGTTAATGCCCTGCTATATTTTTTGCAAGTTAGCAGAACATGCGATAAAAAAATATATTTATGAACTAAAAAATTTTTCTTGCGCATTTAATTAGCGTTTAATGAGCTTTTAATTCTCCATATAAGATACTTGTGTTCTGCTAACTTTGTTCTGCTAACTTACAGACATAAGTAAAAGTCTAGATTAATTAATCTTTTTAACCATTTCTTTTATATGAGACATGTTGAAATAACAATTGCTTGACTTATTTTTGCATATTTTGGTGATCTTAATTTTTTAATTTCTTTTCCAGCTTTGGCTGCAAACCTTTTTTTTTTTTAATAGCACCCTGCACTTTTATTTTTCATATGTTTTTTAATCAACTCACTGTTTTGCGCATATACGGCCATTCCATACTTTCCAAATTATCAGGGGAGCTATATCGTTTTTTTCTGAAGGTATGCGGGAAAGTTAAAGTCTGGATGAATTAATCTTTTTAACCGTTTCTTTTATATGAGACATGTTCAAATAACAGTTACATATATGAGTTATTTTTGCATGTTTTGGTGATCTTAATTTTTTTTAATTCTTTTCCAGCTTTGGCTGCCAACCTTTTTTTTAATAGCACCCTGTATTTTTTTTTTTTCATTTTTTTTATCAGCCCACTGTTTTGCGTACGGCTATATAAAATTTTCAAGAGATTACGAGTATTTTAAGAACAAATTTTTTTCGCTACTTGGTACAGTGCCATCCATAAAGTTTGCACCATATGGGAAAGATTGTGTTCGCATGTAAGAAATTCTTTTGGCCGTCAGTTATTTGGGCATGTCTTTAAACTAAAATAACGCCCATCAAACCTAGTGAAAAGTTCATGATATACGAGTAGCACACGAAAATTGGAAATCGACCAAAGCGTGAACTACCATTATTTTCAACTCTAGAGAAAATTATTATAAAGAAAAGTTATTCCTTTGTAAATGATTAGCCCCAATTTGAAGTGTCAGTGTAGAATGGTGAAAAAGCGGTTTCTGACATTTTTTTCAACTCGTACCAAAATTCGAACGAAATCGCTCATTATTAAAATCGTATTTTCTGGCGACTATCTTGAGTTCAACAAAAGGTCAAACTTTATTTTATGTTCAAGAATAATGCAAAAAGTTAGAAAACACGTTTAGAACAACATTTTTAATACATGTTTTTCAAAAATATAACTGCTAAAAGGTGGGAATAATTGTAATTTTACAAAACAATACGACAGCAGAATATCAATGAAGTGAATGAAATGAAAATCTGAAAACCTCGCGTGGAAATAGAAGAAACAGCAAAAGTAACAAGCAAACAGACATTAGTATTTTACACAAATAGAAATACGAGTATTATTAAAGGAACCTCGAAGGGCGTTCTTTTTAAACTAACTCTTCTTCAATAATGCTTATTTTACGTCTCTGTGTATGTCTTCCTTCGTTTTGGATACATAAAATAGTCCTTCTGAACATTTTTTTCTCGTCATTAACAAGTAACTGTGAGGTAATTTCATCCACGAACTGACTAATAGCTTCTTCTAAATGACCAATATATTGTAAAAAGGTTATATAAACTTTTTTCTCTAAATATCCCCTCATAGCGATTTAAATTACGTTTTAAAATATTTCAATTAAATATTATTGTGCTTTTACGGACATAATATTGCACATTTTTCAAACGTTATTACAAAAGTATCGACTCTAAAAGTGTGCCTTCTATGAGGTTTGCCACCAAAAATTCGTTTATTTCTTGCTAACCTTGTTATTCGTTGCCAATTTACATCGTTTTGAACAGTAACAATATTTTTCTTGGAGAAGAGTCTCCGGAAAATACGATTTTAATGATGAGCGATTTCGTTCGAATTGTAATACGAGAGTAAGTTGAAAAAAATGTTAGGAACCGCTTTTTCACCATACTGCACTGAAACTTCATATTGGAGCAAATTTTTTACAACTTTTCTTTATAATATCTTTCTCTAGGGTTGAAACTAAAGGTGCTCTTGGGTCGATTGGAAATTTTCGTATGTTACTCATATATTATGAACTTTTTTACTAGGTTTGATGAGCGCTATTTTAGTTTAGACATGCCCAAACAACTGACGGTCAAAAAAATTTCTTAAATATAAACATAATTTTTTCCCATATGGTGCAAACTTTGTGGATGGCACTGTAAGTCGCCCAAATACAACCACTAATTAAATATTTTATGATAAACCACAGCATAAACTTATAGTTACCATGAAAGCCACCTTGATTTCATCACATTAACCGCATATAGTGTTCAAAGTATATACCATTATTGCTACATTGCAGTTCTAATCTGTCCATAAAATATTTTATATTCACAAATACGTCACCACTTACCTAATGGCCATATAATTTAGTCTTTAACGTAACCCAACGAGAAAAAGCTACAAGGTTAAATCGGGTGACTGGGCTGGCCATCTGATTTAACCCTGCGACTTTTTCTAATGGAGTTGCGTTAAAGACCAAGTATTAGTCCAAAGACTTAGTAGTTGCATGAATGTAACTACTTGTTATTTAATAATAATATCAGCATTAGCTGATAATTATTACGTTTTTCATATGTTCTTTTATTTTTAATCGTTATATTAATTTCACATTAAAATGTGAAGTAAAATGATGGGTCAGTGTATTTTCAAAATTTGAGTTTGGATGGTTTGAAGTTAGGCTAAATGGTAGTTCTATTTTGAATAAAATTTCAAAAAAACTGGTAAAAAATAACGCAAAAACGGCAAAAGATAGGTATAGGGAAATCTCATGAAAATCTACTTAACATAACGTCTAGAATCGAAATGTGTAATAAAACAGGTACAATTCAATTCAAAATAAGGAAGTTGTCACACATCGGTTTTAACCGGAAGTGCAGCCATCTTAAAAATATGTTCATCAAGTCCTCCATTTTCCTATTAACTTAAGTCTAAATTTTCAAAAATCATTTCATCAGCCCTAATACTTTTAACGAATGGTTTCGATCAATCACCCTTTATATAAGTTTATATAAGGCATATAAACTGTCATATAAATTAGTAATTAATAAACTAGTAGTTACATTCATGTAACTGCTAGTTTATATCAGTTATGATACAATATTGAATTATTGGTTCTATATAGACCACTTACCAACTTAATCAAATTGCGTAACAACTAAATTTTCTGGAAACCTTATGAATATTTTATATACATTTATAAAATTTAATTCGCTTACATACTAGTCAAGATCAAATAAACATACTTAGAGAGTCTTTAATAAAAACAAGGACTGGTTGCCACAGCTGAAAAATAATTAATTGAAGAAGTGAAGAAAAAAAAAGAGATCGCCACATCATCAAAAAATATCAAACAAGAGGCTAACTTTTCTCGCTTAAATAAATTTTTAACTGATTGGTGAGAAACACAATAAATAAAAGAAAAAAATGATTTTCTTAGAAAAGTTTTTCTTAGAAATTAGATGGTACCTAGGTATATGGACTTCTAACCATATTGTTATGTATTTTTGCGGGAAAGGTCTCTGATACGTTTAAGTACTATCCCATTTTGGGACAACTAAAAACAAATTCAATTTAATTTCACTATTAATGTTCAAAACGTACCCAGCCACAACCTTTAGCATACATTTCTTTTTGGAAATTAGCCCCGAGTTTTGCCCTATACATCTATCCGTTTCGATAGCTTTCCAAGTTATGACAGCGTATATAGGCATGTCCTTGAGGATCTTTATCGAGTTTTCTCTTCTGTGGGCAGGTACGAGGAGAACATAACATACACGTAGGACGCCTGTCTGTTCTTGTGTAGCGACGCCAAGTGGCAGTTCAAAGGGGAGCCTTTTTTTTTGTAAGATTTTACGCGTAGATATATATAATTTTCGCAAGGACACGCTCAAAGGAAAGTTAATTGGCGAACGTTAGCGATTTTCTTCTTAAAAAAAACCAATTGGTGCTGCGCAGGTTGGAAATTACCAATATTCGTCTTAAAATAAAGAGCAACTTTGCGGCGAATCGTAGCTCAGGTCAGAGTCGGGCTCAGGTCACCATTAGCGCAAAGCGATACACAGTAAATTCATCAGAATACATTAGTGAATATTCGAATAAACGTACTATGAAGCGTACTATTACACGACGGTATTTAGGTGTGATAATGTCAGTGGTCACGAAAAATTAAACTTAAAAGGACTTACCAATTAAAACTCAAAAATTGTTTGATACAAAGAGTAACATTACTTTTTAACTAGCGTATGATATTTTGCGGGGCATATTTGTGCAACTTTTTTCTTTTTGTAAAAGTTTTTTATCAGTGTGTCTATATTTACTTACAAATATTAAACTTAAAGGACTTACCAATTAAAACTCATAAATTGTTTGATAAAAGAGTAACATTACTTTTTAACTAGCGTATGATATTTTGCAGGGCATATTTGTGCAACTTTTTTTCGTCTTTTGTTAAACAGTTGCAGTTTTATTACAGCTGATTTTGTGTAACTTAATTAATTTTACCTTTAATCTGACGAAATATTAGAGTCTTCCATGTATCAAAACAGGTATTATGGGTGCAGGAATTTGGAACAGGTATACCCTGGAAAAACGAGTCTTCCTTCAAGGGCAGACCTGTTCCAAATATCCGTTTGGCAGGTATAAAAATTTGGCAAGTAAGACTCGAATATTTTGTCGGTTTAAAGGTAAAATTGATGAAGTAAATTCTAATCAATTGTAAGGAAACCGCAATTGTCTAACAAGAGACGAAGAAAGCAATAGTGTACATTTTAGGTCGAAATTTTATGAGCTTCGTGGGTAAGTTATTTTTATGCCATGCTTCGGGACCACTAACATTACCACACCTAAATACGGCTCCATTTTGTAATAGTTAGCCCCTTAGTACGTTTTAATTTTCTGTGAACTATCGGTTTGTAATCATAATGACCCGAGTCCGCCTCTGTTGAGATTCGCCGAAATCTGACGTAATTACCATGTTCATGTTAGTAGCATCTGCGCATGTCAAATTCAAACTACGCCATCGCTCGGAGACTAGAGGTTTGTTGTCGTTTGGTTAATTTATATTTTATATCATTATGCGAATAGTTGTTCGAAGGGGATGTACTTGTTTTAACTTGCACACATACATACGTAAAATCATTGGCAAATGACAATATTGAATAATAATTTAAAAAAATTAATATGGACCGAAAGATTCAGCCCTAAAAAAGCGCGTTAATACAAGTCCGTACTTGCAAATAACAAAATAAACATTTGAAGTTCATACGCCTGCGATAGCGACTAGGTCGCGATTGGTTCTCACCTCATGTTTACATCTGCTTAGTAAAGAAGTTAAATTATCAATTGCCCTGCATTTGGCTATGTAAAGGGGGAGGGGGGAACACAAAAAAAAAAAAAAACATTAAATAAATAAAAAAAAAAAAAAGGGAAAATGAAAAACAACAATGAAATATTTTTTCTAGAATATTTTCTTACATAAGATTAAGTCTCTACTTATAAACTTTACAGTTTGGTTACTAAAATCGATAAGTATATACATAATCTTATGTAAATACCGCGAACATTAAGACACATTAAGACACGTATGAAAAACGGATTAGATGTAGTTTTCAACTTCAAATTCAGAATGTAGAACCGTGAATTTTTTTGTATAAAGTACTGTTCGAGATATTTGACTTTTCTGTCAAGTAATACCTATACATCGTAAGTTTGATTGCCCTAAAATTGAATCTGCAATGCAATTATTAACGTTTTTGTAAGTATTTGTATTTTCATAAAATAAACTATGAATTTTATAGCTGATTATTTTGATGTCAGTTTTCGTACAGTATCTAATATTTTTTTCTCCTTTTTACAGGTAAGATGCTACCGAAATATATTTACCATTAGATATGTCTTAGAGATTCAGACATTGAGGCCTGGTAAGACGCCATTTATTTTTATTTAATTCCTACAATTAGTCAAATATACATATCTACATTTATTGTTCTCATATATTTGCTCGGTATAAAATGTTTATTATAAAAGATGGCAGAATAATTTTAATGTTAATCTAAAGGCGAAAAGTGAAAAAATGCATTTATTGATAATGCGCTCAATAATAGTTGTAAACCTAGTGGCGAATAAAGAAAATGAAGGAACTGAGATTGTTAGAAAATACTTTTAGAAACTTTTACTTGCAGCTTGCAGGTAGATGAACGTAATATATTTTAGAAATTTGATCGTCTGCTGTTTTATGTTAAACAAAAGTAAAAAAAAAACGTGTTTTTGTTTTTTTTTGTTTTACTTTATACAGTCATAATGTATATATTATATAATATACATACATAGTTACTTTATACTCGTACACCTGTACTAACTTTACTACGTTATGTGTTCATTGCTATCAGTAAATGCTGTAAATAATATTGTCAAAACCTACTTGCATCTTTTAATTTCTACTTTCACGAACCATCCTGGGACAAGTCAATAGACTTCATTAAACTGGGTAGAAACAAGCTGAGATGGATAGCAGGACTGTTTTTACAGGACACTGCCCACTCATACAACAATTAGGGTGAAAAATGATCCCAATTGCAGGAGATGTGGAGAGGAGGAAGACCTTCTTCCACATATTATGCGAATGCCCAGCACTAGAAATAGTACACTCCAATAGTAGAAACTGCCTTAAATTTCATAAGGAAACATGACTAATAGAATGACTAGACTATGGGGGCACAATAAGTATCGGCTTAAGGGGTTATCTGCAGTCACAAAATCAACGTTTAGTACGTTTAAATACTTTATTCTTACACTTTATTCGCGAATTTTTATGGACATATATAGTAAAAAATGGCGGAGTTATGGCGTGTCGTCGGGAGCACGTTTTCGAGATAGGGATGCGCTGTGGCCACCATTCCTCGGCAACCGGTAATCAGAAACAAACAAGCAAAGTTGCGCTTTATTCTACATCGAATCGGCTAGTGATTGAACGTTGGACATTAATGTACGGTGATTCTACGCAAAATGACCGTTTGAAGAAAGGAACTGTTTTTTTTTTGCCTAAAATTCGACCCTTTGAACCTTAAAACAAATATTAATTTTGATCAGAAACTAAAATTCTACTACGTTCAATCACGAGCCAATGTTATCGCCAACAATTCCAAAAAATTTCATTAAAATATGTTAAAAGTTTGTCTGTAATCCTGGCCACCGATTCGAAAAATGTCATTTCGAGAAAAACGCATTTATGTAAAGTTCTTTAAAAAGTCCTTCTTTAAATATTTTTAAAATGATTTCAGATGGCGCCACGATGATTCATGATACGTTTTTAACTTTTTAAACAGGCCAGCAGGCTAGCACGAATAATAAGAGACAGAGCACCGGGTGGGCTGGCAGCAAGCGCCGCACGCCTGGGTGCAGCGTTCGCTTTGGCGGTCGAGAAAAATAGGTTTCTAAACTCGTACCGACTTTAAACTTTGGATTTGAATAGTCAAAAGACCATACGCACTGTGACATTTTCCAAAATTCTATTTTTGCAAATTTTATGACTGCAGGTAACCCCTTAAGTGCACAGGGCTTGCACATACCCTATACGTAATTGTAATTGTAGATAGAGGGGCAGCCTTTAAAGACAATCGAGATGGTCAGCAAGAAACTGCAGGCTGAACAGGCCGCCCAGCTCAAACGCCCCCTACGCCCTTAGGAAAATACGTCCCTGTTTAGGTGGAGCAGCCTGTATATTTTTATTTTGTGTGCTCACACTTCAGAATATTTTAGCGTCTTTACGCAATGGAATGTTTGGAATCGTTTTTTAATTTATCCGTCGCTCGAAGTAATTTTATACTCCCTTCAAAATTCGAGTTGCGGAGGTTCGACTGTATTTCTTTCGTTACGTAGCGAAAATTCGATAATCAACGACTGCGTTTGAACACTCGCCGTGCGTTTCGTGCCCTTCGTATTTCATAAATTCGCAACGCCCGCCTTCGTACCTTTCCACCTACAGCCGTCTAATAAAGACGAAAGATCGGGGGCGGCTGCGGCGCAGCTAGCGAGTCGAACTTTACACAGCGATAAGGTACAATAAGAGGCATAAGTCGTCGCCGGCGGGGATAATTAGTCGCGTGCCGTAGCGTCGAAGGATTCCCGAGGCGAGCAACAAGTGAGAGCCGCCGCCGCCGCCGCCGCCAGTGTCCCGCTGCAGCGGCCGAGAGGGTCCTCGCGGTCCCTATTAGGCGCGGCGTGTGCGTAGCTACGTGTATACGAGGATCGCGAGTGCTATGTGGTGGATTTAGTCCAGCAGGCAGGGAGCTAAAATCATCAAAAAATGTTCTTGAAAGATATAGGGCTAGTTTTGACGGTTTCCTATGCATTTTTTGCGTAGAACACAATGCGCGAGGACCGTAGAGCTGAAACCGTCCGTTAATCTTTTAAATTAACAATTTGTGAAAAAAAACGTCTTTTTTTCACATTTCATTTTTCATACATTAATTGACAATGACGGCATTTCTTTGTTTATTGTACAATATTGACCGGGTTGGGCTAGAAAAATCATAAATCCCTTCAAGTTTGCGAGACTTTTTCAGATTTTGAAAAATATTAATTTGGGCCAGTTTTATAACGTTTTCTACGCGTCTACCTTTTTTGACGAGACGCATACATACATATATTATTTTAGCGTTGCCGCTTCGAAATTGTCGGAATAATATCTTGACTCCCATTTTTTGGTTAAATACGCGTCTTGAAGCCATGCTGGAGGCATGCATTTTGAACATTTACTGCATTGATAATGATTTGTGTTTTATTTTAATCTAATTAACTATTATCTATAACTATTAACTATATCAGTTATGAATAGAGAATAAAAAGACCTTTCAAATGGAGTATCACAAACCCCTATTTCCATTTTGAAAATTTAGGGGTTATTATAGTTGTCACCTGAAAGGGGTTGAATTTAAGGATGACATTTTTACGTCGCAAGATGTCATTTTAGAATTAGAAATTGACGTGTCTCAGGATTTTCTAAAAAAAATCATAATAATGGAGCTACTGAATTTATTCCATTTGGCTGTTCGACACTGTAATTCGTCGCGTCAAAAAAGGTTGTCGCGTAGAAAACGTCATAAAACTGGCCCAAATTAATATTTTTCAAAATCTCAAAAAGTCTCGCAAACTTGAAGAGATTGATGATTTTTGTAGCCCAACCCGGTCAATATCGTACAATAAACAAAGAAATGGCGTCATTGTTAATTATGGCTTAAAAAAATCGTATCGTTAATTACTCGAAAAGTTATTAACAGATCGAGCTGAAATTTTTTCTAACATCATACTACAAATAGCAGGCCCTGCAAGATTTTCATGATCATAGTGGCTCTATTTTTGAAGTCAAAAAATAGTGAAATAAAAAACTTTTTCAGCAAAACAACTTCAGCAGTAATTTGCAAGTTAACAATAGCACTTGGAGACTTCGGGTTGGGCTTAATTTTTTTTAAATTCAATAGGATACAACTTCCTCGTATGCATATGCTATCTAAAATATGCCAAGGAACGTTTTTTTTTTCACAAATTGTTAATTTAAAAAATTAGCGGACCGTTTCATGACTACGTACCCCACGCATTGTGTTCTACACAAAAAAAAAATACATAGGGAACCGTCAAAGCTAGCTCTATATCTTTCAAGAACACATCAAAATCTCTGCCTACTGGACAGATTCGCTACTTAACGTTACCTATCTCATCCTGTCTACTGCGATGAGGTGGGCGGATGGACGGACGGCGGTGATCGATTTTGTTTATTGCACGCCGGTCGACGCGAGGAGCGCCACGTTCTCGATCAGATTGGAAAATTTGTGTGGAAAATTGACGTGTCTTGGGAGGGTTCTAGTGCAACGGGTAGATTCTCACACCAAGTTAGTCTTTGTAGAGAAAATATAAAGGGTCAACTGGAAACAATTTTTTACAAAGTTCAGAAATGACCAACTGGTAAAGTTACGTATTGACAAAAGGTCTCCATGGGACTAAACCCCCAATTTTAAGCCTCCCGTAAAGCCTCGCCAGTGTCGCTATGTGTGTCCGCATGCCCAATCCGTGCTCAGGCAGTCGACAGCAGACTATTTGCATGGTTCAGTCCACACCGCCTTCCCCTCCATACTGAATCTTCGGCTGTTATTATTTGTGAACATTGACCATAACTGTAATAATCACGGCAGCCCTTTCAAGATTCAACTCTCGAGGACTGAAGGTGCATTCACGTACCAGATGCAATGCATATGCAAGATGTATGGGCAAGTATGGCCCATGTTGACTTGGGGTTGGCAAATATGAACATCCAAATGATTCGGTGTGGAAGGAAAGGCGGTGTGTACTGAACCATGCAAATGGTCCACTGCCAACCGTCTGAGTGCGGATTGGGTATGCGGAAGCATGTGTGCGACACAGTTGGGGATTCACGTATATACTACGTCGAAAGATCTTCAGTCTACATGGCCCAGGTGATTACGAAGGTGTATCGGCGAGTTTAGGCTCCCTCTTACGTCACCCCCAAACCTCAACATTCGCCTTACGCCTTCAAAATATTGCAATAAACTGTTTTATTGTTTTTGATTAGCTACTGTGGTGTCTGAACTAACCATTTCTAGTTTGAAATGAGAAAACAGTTTTTAGTTTTATCTTCATTCAAAACTATTTTTACCGTTTCCTATGTACGAGGTGTGTAAATTAAATAATGAGACACACTGCGCTGGAGACGGTTCTGCCATTCCTCATAGCAGTGCTGAGCTTAAGGTGACTTTTCAATCTCGGGAAGAGAAAAAGTCACAAGAACTCTAATCAGGCGAATAAGGAGGCTGAGGAGCCACAGGAATGTTTTTACTGGCTAAAAACTCGTTTACTGATATGGCTATGTGACAAGTCTCATTGTCGTGATGCAACATCCAGTTGTTCTTGATGTTTGGATTCATATTTAACTCTTCCCCGATTATTATTGTCGTCAACCGACGATCTGAACGCACAATATCCCGTATTCTATCGAAATTTTCATCGGTTCTTGAAGATGAAGGCCTTCCGCTGCGAGGTTCATCTTCTATCGACTCTGTTCCTTCTGAGAATGCCTTAAATCACCGAAACACCTGAGCTCTTGAAGAAACACTGTATCCGTAGGCGTGTTGAAGTTTTGCAAAAGTATCCGTTGCGATGTTTGCTTGTCTGAAGCAAAACCTGATAGCACACCGTTGTGTTGCTCAAAATTAATGTCACTCGTTTTTAACACGCACTAGAAAAAAACCGGTTTACGAAAACAGTCACAGAGAACAAACAAATGACTCTAGCCAAACTACTTTAATTAAAAAAAAAAAAAACATTAATCAGCCAAAAAAGACTGACTTTTAAAAGAGCGTAATCGTTAAATCAAATAGAATATATGAAAAAATAATATATATATCTACCATATTTCCTACAATGGTTCTTACCAGAAGTTGACTCCTAACTAATACCTCCTTAATGATATGATGAATATGGAAATGAAGATTTACGTGCAATAGATATTATCAAGGTAATATTGTCAAGGCTAAGAATAAATTAAAATACCGAAAAAGCTTTCCGATATTAATATTGGTGTTGCTTAATGTACGTTATGCAAACTGATATAGGTATAAAAAACCATGTTAGCTTAAATAAATGCTATTATTGTTTTTTTTACCGATTGTTTCGAGTTTTGAATGATATGATGCTTAGATATATGGAATATAATCCATTGTAACTTATCGTTTTATCTA
This sequence comes from Aromia moschata, assembly GCA_029963805.1. Lineage (NCBI taxonomy): Eukaryota > Metazoa > Arthropoda > Insecta > Coleoptera > Cerambycidae > Aromia > Aromia moschata. The sequence continues at coordinate 1,770,310 of JAPWTK010000054.1, read as the reverse complement.
CGAGTATATGTAAATAGTATTTTACATTCCGCTATGACATATAACTGTTTTAGTTATAAAAGTAACGCGCGCCTAAAGTATGGAATAAATTCAGTAAATGTGAAACAAAAAATTTTTTGGAAAAAATTCACACACATTTTTGAAGGAACGTCTATTTTCAGATGGCATTTGTTTTTGATTAATGACGTCATTAACTTATTTTTTTAAATTGCAACCCCCATTTTTAAATTTAATTTGAGAGACCCTTTCATTGTCGATTTACCTGTATAAAAAGGTTGCCACCTTACAGAACAAAATTTTTGAGTAAATGACAATTGAATGTTACAAAATGGAAAATATATTTTTCACAATAAATAAACGAAAATTTGTGAAAAAACTGAACACAAATAAAACATAGCAAAAAAGTACGTTGCTAAGCAAAAAAATTATCAGAAAGTTTTTTGACGTATCCATGGTTTTTACTGTCAGTTAATCAGAAGATTTATCATTAAATTGTGCGAAAAGTTAATGTAACGTGTTAGTATTTATAAAAATTCCAATTTTAATATGACACATTCAACTGTGACACAATGAATTGAAATTTTGATTTTTATCGGATGTGGAAATAAGACCAGAACTCAGCAGGGGGTATGCAATTTATTTAATGCAAAATATCCAGATAACCCTATCACCTAATCCACAGTTATCATTTTTCTTCAGAGGTAGAATGGCGCGCGAGATCCCCAGATCTTACACTACTTGTTCATTTTTTATGGGGTTATTTAAAATCAAAAGTTTACTGCAGAAGACCACACAATTTAGCTGAACTACGAGATCGAATTATTCATATTTAATCAGACTAAATCATTAAAAAAGACGTTCGTTTGTATTTTTAAAAATGTTAAATTTTTATGTAAACTTTATGGCCTTTATGACCTTTTTAGTCTTGAAATATGTGACCTCGATGACCTAAATGGCCTTTATCACCAATATGAACTGTGCGACCTTCACGACCAATATGATTTTTATGGCCATTATATGGTCTCTATGACCAATATGACCTTCATGCCCAATGTAACCTTTGTGACCTACAGGACTCTTATGTCTAATACGAACTTTATGGTTATGACCAGTATAACCAATTTGGCTTTTATGACCTTTATGACTTAAATAACCAATATGACCTTTGTGACCAGTATAACTCATACGAACTTTATGACCTATATGTCCTTTATGACCTTAATGTCCTTTATGACCTATATGGTTTTTATAACCTATGATATAAGTCATCATTCATGTATTGAAAAATTAGAGTAGAGGCTTATTTATGAGATATTTAAATTCCTCTATCTCAAAAACATAAAACGACACGTCACATGAATATCATTCTTAATTCATATAAAAATACAAATCCCTTGCCCCCGCATAGACATTTTTTTTACTTAAACTTAAAATTTCTACGTTTCAGAACATTTTATGCCTATTTAGCCAATAAATATTTAGTAACAAATAAAACGTTTACAACATTTTTCATGAACACCACTACGTGGACGTGGAAGTAATAAAAATATATTCAGAATAGAAATACCATTCAAATCATTGCTTACAAATAATATTGGATGCAAATGCTTTTACATTCTGACACAATTAATACTTGCTGACGTAGTTATTTATATCTAATTTTTATCGTTTACTTCCAACGATAAATTATTCGAATAAACAAACAAAATTCGTCACGAGAAAAACATCAAATTCATTTCTTTGATTGGGTATCTAATTACTGCCCAATACCCAGATGAAAATTAGAATTTAATATGAAATGAAAACGGTTCGGATTTTTATATGGATGAATTAGTATTATATACATGTATGTGTATATGGGGCATTTCACGCCGTGAGGTCAAAAAAAAATTGTGTTTGAAACATATCAGAATCGATAGTACTTGCTAAGAAACTAACCCCTAAAATTTTAGATATTTTTGAGCCACAAGGAGAGGGATGGTGAGGGTGAGAAAACACAAATTTTCGTTTCGTCTAAAATTTCAATCTTTCTCAATAGAATAATGAAAAAATTAAAAGGATGGTTGCAATGGTTTTCGATGTGTTGTTTTGCGGAGAATACGATAAACATATTTTCAAAATTATTGGGGTAGTTTTCACCCTTATTTTGAGGATTGAAAGTTTAAAATCGAAATTTCGAAAACTATGACACGACATTTTTTTCAATTTTTTTTATTTAAATTCTTTCTTTGTGTTTGTACTTTCGATTAATTTTGAATTCATAATGGGCGTCGACCAGGAACTGGCCCAAAAAACGGCCCAAAGGTGAAAAAACGTGGTTAGCGTATTTTCTCATCCTGTGAGATAGTAAATGGCAAGTGAATAATATATTCCAAGGTTTTTTGTGGTCGCTGATTACGAATCTAACGTCAGATTTTCAAAAAACAAAATGGTGGATCCAGTATGGCAGTCAACTTTTAAAAAAATGTCTAAATTTTGAAATTTAAAAAAAACCATCGTATTGTACGGGAAATTTTAAGTCGAAAATGTATATGACGAATTTTTGTCAGGAGCCAAAAACCTTGGTTAAAAAAACCTTTTTTTATCAAGAAAAAAATTCGTAGTTGAAATGTTGGTAATACTTTCTATTATCAACCCTCTCCTTGTGGCTCAAAAAATCTAAAATTTTAGGGAAGTTAGTTTCTTCGCAAGTACTGTCGATTCTGATATGTTTCACAACACAATTTTTTTTGACCTCACTTAGTTGGCGTGAAATGCCCCATATACAGTGCTTGCAACATATCGAACTAAAAAAAGCTTTTAATTATATGTATAAGGTGTGTTCATGTATGAATTAGACTTCTAATATAAATTAAGATAAATACTTACATATATTTTTGTGTTACATAAAAACTTACTGCCTTATTTTCAAAGGTCTTTTTGCCATCACCCCTTCGCGTTTTTTTTGCTTCTGACTAATAATGACCCCTTTTAATTAAACGGAAGAATTATTTCACGAAATACATCGATAGTTCCACCATAAATCATGTACCTCTAGAGAAAATCTGCCTTCATAAATATTTATTACTAGAATACAATATGTAATGTTAAGAGTCCAGTAAACTTTATAGACGTAAGATCGGTCGCTACGTTTACGAATCGTGTAACATCAAAGCCACAGTAAATTATCTACGGTTTATATTTTATACAGTTTTATTTTCAGAACAGGTTTATTTTAACGCTCCTCCGACTTTGATAAACTATTTTAGATAGCACACATTTTGCGAGTTATTTTTAAAAAAACCTTTTCTGCGGGAGGAGCTCCGTTCATTTGCTTTTCTTTGGTTCATATAACAAATTCTCTGATACCACAACGAAATCGTCTGATGAATATAAACCTAAAACGTATTCTTCATATCAAAAAAATAAAATATAATTATGAGAGGACGGGATATCGCGATGAGTGGTGTTCAGATTCAGGCCTCTCGCATTTTGTGCTCGTTGTGGAAAAAGTTGTGGAAAATTTGTTATTAAACAAAATATAAAGAAATCTCTAAAACATCCGTTTTGTTTTAAGTAACTGGAGAACTATTTATTTTAGAGAAACGTGAACAGAAAAAAGTTTTATTATAAAATTTTACATAGTGACAGGTTTGAAATTAAAAAATGCGCTATTATTGCTGCAAAAAGCAAAAAAAGGAAAAAAAGAGAAGCAAAGTTTTCTCCTATTTTTTTTTTCGATCACAGATTGTACATAAGTATGACCTTCAGATCATATCTGAGAAAACTTTTTATGGTAAAACAACACGCCAAATTTTATCTAAATCGGTCTAGTTATTAGCTTCTGCACAAACATTTTGCAATCCAGCCGTTTGTGAAAAAAAAGCGATTTTTTCAAAACTTTATAGAGCCGTAAAAAAGCTTTGATCAACCTGATTTTTTTTCACGTATAAAAGCGCTTTCAAGCTTTCGAACCTTTTTTGAAAATTTAAAATCTGTTCATTGGGAATCTTTTAAAATTATTATAAACACTGTTTTGGCTTATAAACAATTTGAATAGCTGTGAATTTTCGATAAAATGAAATCTAAAAAACAGTTTAAAAGCACTCGGATAGGCTCTTCATTAATAAAAAATAATTAAACATTGTTCATTGGTTCTTGAGATATAACTAGGGTCCGGAAATGTGTGCTATAACGTAGCGTTGGCGCTATAAAACTATGATAATTTAAGTATATTTTAAGCGCCTTGTAAATTATATACGCGTGTATTTCTTGCCCCTGCATACGTACGTTACTGACCGATCCTGCCAAGGTTCACGTATGCGCGGTAGTACGCCTGTCCCGTGCGGGATCGCTGGATACTTAAATACAGTACACCATGCGTGAGAGCAAACTTTCCGAACCCTAGATATAACCCGTTAAAGCTGACGCAGTCGTGCCGCTTCAAAACAGAATCTATTCAAACAGAGAAACAGAGTTCAAAACAACGACGCGCTGTCAAAGTGTCATTATAACTTTAAAAGGTTCTTTAGGCTTTCCTAATGGACGGATTTTAAATTTTCAAAAAAGGTTCGAAAACTCTTTTTTTATGTAAAAAATCAGGGTCATCAAGGCTTTTTTGATGGCTCTATAAAGGACAGTGTTAAAAATCGAACAATTTCTGCCCCACTCTGGAACTTTCTGTAGCTGTTTTAAGTAATTCCAAAGACTTGTATTTGATAGAAATACACTTTTAAGGCTGGTATTCTGCACGGAAAATCGTTCAGACGGCAATATCCGCGTAATATAGGATAAAACTTAGTGTGCCTATTACGTAGATTCTTTTGAATCGATCCATGTTCTATATCAACTTCGGAACTTTTTGTACCAATGTTAAATGACTCTAATAGGCTTGTATTTGATGTCAAGACATGTATAAAGCCGCACTAACCGGCATTTGCCCGAAGAAAATTGTAACTGGTTCCATTATATTTGAATTACTGAAAAAAAAGCATTGAAATTCGGCATTTTCTTTAAATCTGGCCTTTTAAATAAATGGCCTTTTCTTGTGGATTCAACATTGTTTATTTTCAACATACACCACAAGTTGACAACTGTTATCGCTGTGGATAATACAAGGGAATGAAAAGATAAAAAGAATTAAAAAAGATAAAAAAACAGAACAAAAAAAAACGGAAACAAACAGAAAATATATTAAACAAAACGCACAAAAATATCCACAGCGATAACAATTTCAACTTGTGGTGTATGTTGAAAATACAAAATGTTGAATCCACATGAAAAGGCCATTGGATTGAAAGCAAATGCCGGATTTCAATGTTTTTTTTTTTCCAGTAATTCAAATATAATGGAATTAGTTACCATAGTTGGATAAGAGGGGGGACCCAAAGCAATCAATGACGAAGTCGATTTTACGAAGTAAACAAGTTACATACGATATTATGCATGTATTTATAATTGGAACATTTTCTTCGGGCAATGCCGGTTAGTGCGGCTTTATATATGTCTTTACATCAAATACAAGCCTATTGGAGTCATTTAACATTGGTACAAAAAGTTCCGAAGTTGATATAGAACATGGATCGATTCAAAAGAATCTACGTAGAGGTTCAACAAGTTTTACCCTATATTACGCGGATATTGCCATCTGAACGATTTTCCCCGCAGAATACCAGCCTTAAAAGTGTATTTCTATCAAATACAAATCTATTGGAATTACTTAAAACAGCTACAGAAAGTTCCAGAGTGGGGCAAAATTGATCGATTTTTTAACATTGTCCTTTGGAATCGCTTTTTTTCCTTGAGGGGCTAGAGTTGTAAAATTATTGTGCAAAAACTATCAGACTGAATTGGATGAAATTTGGTGTGTTGTTTTATGATCGTTTGACAGCACCAATGTATTTGGCAATGGATAACAAGTATATTTCCCGTCTCCCTCTGCAGACTTTTTTGGTAGACGCTGTATATAGCAACCGCAAGATCGAACCTGCAATTTGTTTCTAACCTTCACAGAACCTGGTTTTCCTCCTCCTTTTCATTTTCCCGGCCGTCGCGATCCCTGCTACTGTGCAAAGTCCGGTGGAGGCATTAAAAAAGCATTTTCTCGCTTTAACATTGAATTCCATTCGAGAGGGCTCGTTCGTAGACTTTCGGTTGTTCGTTTTGCGGAACTGTCACGAGCAGGAGTTCGCGCGAGTGACGTCATCGACTGCCTCTGAGATCTGCTAAATTATAAGCGCTATATATTCCTCCCAATCCATCCCTCCCAGGTGTCTAGATGAACGTTAATGCCCTGTCCGTGGAGCGGATTGGCCGTGTCTCCATATGGCATACGCGCTGCATCGTTACGTGGTCCTATTTTTACAGGGTTACAGGACCGGAGTTGCCGCGTGGCACTCGTGCCGTTGGAGTATTAAATTTGTCATAAAAATATTTGTTTACATTTTGTGACGACAAATTTTAAAGGGACGATGGGATTTTAAAATATCCTAATTCTTTTTGAGCGTAAGACACTAGAAATGAGTGTGTTTTTTCTATTGAAATGGGATAGAACCTCTTTGAGCTAGGTGCTAGAAATTTACGATATACATATGTCATCTAAAGAACAATTGATAAAATGAATAAAATATTTAGAACATCAATCTTCTCATGAATACCAGAAATCCATTGTATGTATAGTCCTTCAATTTTTAATTGAAAATGATAAATACGCCTGGGGAACAAAAAAAGCGGTGCAACTTTATGATTCCATGGGCGTGCATATATCTTCTATAAATTCGAAAATTGTGAAATAATTTTTTTCATTCAAATCAATATAGGAGATTAAAATTACCCTGCATACAAAACTCTTAATATTTGTAATATAATTTGCTGTAAATAATGCTCATTTAGCCAGACAATCTCAAAAAATTCTGTGTTAATAAACCTAGCTGAAATACACGTCACTGGCGTCTTAAACAAGTAGAATTACCAGTCGTAAATCATTTTAACGACGTCGTAAACATTTTATGGCATAGTGGACCGAATAAGTATTTAAGGAGTATTAGATACAAAGCAATCCAATAGTATACTGGATCGGCATTCGCTGCTGCCGGCAGCTCAGGCGTTGCCGGCTCTTCAAAATTTTCTTAAGTATAGTAATATACATAGAGTTGTTTTAATTTATAATTATTTTTTCCAGCAATTTTAAACGTTTTATTTTAATGCTAAAACTAATAAATTGATATCTATATATATTTTTTAAATATTTCCAAACTAGCTTTCTAAGAACGTCACGAACTAACAGTTTACTGAAGTATGAAGTATACTTGTATAGTGAGCTTAGCAATTTTAGAATATATATCTGACAACCTTGCTTTTTTCTACCTATTTTCAATTTAGAATAGATATACGAGGCCTCATAAAGTAGCCTTTTCAAAAAAATTATATAAAACAAATTATATTTATTATACAATCTTACTTTACTTCTCTACATACCCTTCCCCCCTTTTCTTTTTTTTCCTTTTTTTTCCCCTTTTAATCGGGGTATTATTTTAAAATTTATTTTTTTTTTTTAATTTGTACGTTCCAGACCAAAAGACCTTTTCCACAATTACTTCTTTTTAATTTTTTTCCCAGTAAAAAATAAATTCTTTAAATTAGAAATTCACCTAACGTTGACATTCGTGCAGCATTTAATACACCTACGCCTACGTACGTAGGCTATAATACTATGTACATACATATGCCTACATATTTATAATTTTTTTTTTTTTTTACTTTTAAATTAATTTATTTTTTTTTATTTTGGGTTATTATTAAACCCAAATTGAAGGCTAAAATAGTGAAAACACTTTTCTTTTTCGTAATTACCATGGGAATATACAAACTGTTTTGTACATATTTTATTTTTCTTAAATTGGCCCAAAATAAAATGCTGGTATGAAATAAAAATTTAGCTACAGAATTTTGGCAGATCTCGAAATTTCAAAAAAAGCTATGTATAAAAATAATTTATATTTTAGAAAATAAATTATATTTCCAAATTAAATTTAGATAATAACCTCCAAAATCTGGCGTGGGTCCCATGCTTCGTTACAAAAATACGAGAATGTCATATTCCACCAGCCGTCACTGCTGAACAGACAAGATGATAAGGAGATTCATTTTTATCAAGTGCTCTTTGATTTTATAATGTGAGAATAACATAACAAGTATCAAATTATCAGAAAAAAGAAATACCTATTAGCTCACTGAATATCCGTTTTAAGAGTTGAGAAATTAAAAAAAAAATGTATACCAATATACAGAATATGTTTTTAAGACCATGCTAAAGAAATGTATATTTTGTTATTGTGGAATGAATTAATATTTGTCCTTATACAAAGTTAAAACTTTAAAGCTGTTCAGTTTAAGTGTTTTTATTTGTTTAAAGTCTTTTTATTTTGTATCTAAAATCTTTAAATACGAAACTTGAGGTTATCTGGGAAGTACTGCAATGTAAGTAAATAAATGCAATATATACATTGAATGTTGCTAACCGATGGACTCAATTAAAACAAAATATTTTCATTTTTATAAATCATTAACTTTTTCTGATTTGTTTACTACATGTCGACGTGTATTACGTACATTAGCAAAATACTGTAGTAAACAGATAGCAACTTCCCTTAAATTATTATGGATTACTCAGTGTCTGGATATACTCTTTTTATCGATTGTTTTGAAATTATAAATTATCAAATAAAAAATAAAGCAGCCAAGTTAAACGATTTTAATTAACACGATCAAGTGCACCGAAGGATGAAAAATATTTTTTCTCGCATCACAGTTTCAAAGGTTAATGGAAAGCACTTGTGAATGGAAATATTTAATTTTTTTCTAACATCGTCCCATCGAATTCCATTCCTTAGTTTTTTATTATCTTCGATGAGGTTCTATCTTACCATGTCCCATTCTGCGGTTATGGGGATATGGTGTCTTGATTCTGTTGTCCCCGGGTTATATGGTTTGTTCGAAGTCTGCGAGATTTCTCGATTTATGGGGTTAGGGAATCCTGTATTGTGGGGGTTACGGGGTTGTGAAATTATGAGTTTTGCTATTAAAAGGTAACGGAGTTATATATGAATATAAAGTTTGCTGCCTCATGAATAAGGCTCCGAACGTGTGCTGTAACGCAGGGCCGGACCCGTAATCCATCATCTTGTAGACGGAAGATGACATAAGAGAGATCAAAAAGACAGTAGTAAAAATGTGTTAATAATATATGTACATACATATTGCTTGTGTCATTCATAAACACCGAGGTCTTTCTGCATTTATTCTCGTTAAACATGAGCCTGTATATATGGTTGTAGAGGGAAAATGATCGTTCCACATCTACTGAAGTTAAAGATGCAAATTCAAAGTAGTTCACATGGACAGAGGACGACACAACACACACATTATTTTCACGAATTTCGCACAGTTGTTTGTATCACTAACATTTTTTTTGGTCAATAACATCAGTACATTATTATTTTTTACATCTACAGCGTTTACATCATAGATCGTGTTACTACTACTTCTATACTTTTAGCCGCTGTTTGCAAAAGCCGTTTATTAGCTATCAATATCGGGGATATTAACGACCTTATTACCACAAAATCTGTTGTTTCGTCCACTGTCAGCCACAGAAATTTATTACGATGTCTTCTTTGATATTCCCCATGACACGGTGATTTGTGTTCTGTAAATATGTTTTACGCAATGTATGGCTGTTAGACAATGGAAAATCGTATAATCGAAAAAAAAAAACGTCTAAAGTAAATATTGTCGACCACGTTCCACGCAAGGCTACATGCGCAAAACATGCACAAAAATTAAACCCAAATTCCTCTTAATTCAGTACACGAACTGACAAGTGATTAACTCGCGACGAAAAATTTTACGCGACCCGTTTACACGACCAACAGGTCGCTGTCGGAATAGTATTACGATGTCCTGGGTTCCCGCGAAGACTTCGTTCGGGATAACATTCTACGCACGGACAGTGACGTGGGTATACAGGTTTATAAATAAAGTTTGTAAATAAGGTGACAGCATACTTTCCCAGACTTTACTCATGAATTTCCCAATTACCATATATCGAATGTCCCCCGTTCGCTTCTAGAATTACGATGTTACGAAAAGCTCATGTTATTCCTACTTTCGCTGAATTCAGTTGAGTGAGCTGTGGAGTTTCATTTTTAGGTTGTGGGATCTGCGATATCAAAGATTTTCTTGGGTGTTTTTGACTGTAGAAAAAAATCTTCGTATGGGGAATAATATGGTCTATATAAATACTTTCTTTTTTTGTGGGGCTGTGTAATTAAGAAGCTGCAACGGTTGTGGTCATAAAGCCGCTTTACAGTTTGAATTTTTTCTTGCGGGCAATTTTGCGCGCACGCTTATTTATGTCTGTTTGGACAATTGCTGTAATTTTCTTGCCGGCAATAAAAATCGATGTGTAAAGCGGCCTTCAGTAATCTTATTTGTTCTCAACTTTTATACGACTTTAAATGGCGTAATAGAAATAAAAACGTTTCGTACAGATGTAATATCTCGCAGATGTCAGAATTACGCCTACGTCGTATATTCCGCAACGAAAAATCATATAGACGTATTGATTTGTATTCATTTGTACACCTTGCCGGCGCGTTCGATGTCTATTATATGCGAGATTTCGACGTTTCGGGATAAAATTTTAACATCTGCGCAATATGCGTTATTTCGGCCAACCCTTGCGTATTCAACGACACAATGAAAGGATTACCGATTTTCGTGAAACGATTATGTAAGTCGCCGTATCGGTCCTATTTTCGATTTAATGACAGGACAAATAGGCATATCGTGTGGGTTTACTGGCACATGCCAGACGAGTGAGTCATAAAATTAGAGTAACAGATTTTACTTCACTTCTATAGGCGTCGCCTGTATTGAACTAAGATAAAATGAACGTAGTATTAATAAATAAATAAAACACTTACATATGATTGTATATTCGAACGGAACGGCTAAAATTACCTGCGGACACAACAGGCAAAAACCCTCGCCGAGCCAAAAAAAATTCGATTCGAGGCCGAGCGGTCGTTCAAGATAGATGACCAGCTTACTATGACGTCATCAAGGTATACCAAGCACGTTTTCCAAGTCAATCCTCTAAGTACTGACTCCATCAGTATTTCGAAAGTGCCTGGTGCATTGCAAAGACCAAATGGCATAACTTTAAATTGATAAAGGCCGGTACCAGCAGAGAATGCAGTTTTCTCTTTATCATAGGGATGAAGCTCGACTTGCCAATAACCACTCTTCAAGTCCATTGTTGACAACCATTGCGATTCGTATCATCGATTCGAGATAAAGGATAACTATCTTTCCTAGTACATTGTTCATCTTCCGGTAGTCCATACAGAACCTTGTTGTGCCATTTTTTCTTCGTAACTAAAACAACCGGTGAAGACCACGGGCATGTGGAAGATTCCACGATGACACCTTCTTTACAATATTTTATCAATCATTCCGGTTACTTCACAGAAATTTTATGGTTTTTAACCCCCGCCCCCCCCTCGACCTTGTCACAGGTCGTCACACTTGTGAAACCCCCCCTGGTGTGACGTCACATATTTTTCAACTTAATATTTAGAAGTAATTAAATGAAAACAGCAGTTTTTTCCAATTTTTTTTATTTACATTAAAATAATCTTTGATTAAATTAACAATAGTCAAATATTTTAGATAATAGACAAAACAAAAGACCAATTTTATTGATGACCCAAGGGGCACGGGTAGCCGAGTGGGTTAAAGCGCCGTCTTTCCAGTCGCGATACCTCTGTGCGCGTTGTTCGAATCCTGGCTGGGGTGGCGATTTTTAATTGTCTCGCTTTCTCCGTCAGGGTTTGATATGCAACCACTAATACACTAGTGTATAGGTGTGGATGCATAGATGCCAATCCAACCGCACTGCCCTAGATTTGGTAATGTTCTGAGTTTTCTGGGTTTCCTCAGAACTGTAAAGCAAATGCGTTACCGAAATAATCTTAAGTCGCTCCCAGTGCGCCATGGCAAATAATAATAATAACCACCCCTTCCCCGCACAGATCCCTGAGAGGACCTCTGGGGTTACTCTTCGGAGTAATTATAGGGTGAGTATTATTATTATTATTATTTAGTATTTTAGATTTTGACATGTGACGTCACTAAGCTTTTGACACCCCCCTTCCCTGCCCCTTGTCACACAATGTAACATTTCGTTGACCCCCTCCACCCCCCTTAACGTGTGACGTAATTTATGGATGGCCCCTTAGCAAATGGAAGTCTTCTTGGAGCTTGCTTTATCGGTGGGTTATTGCCGGTGTCTATGCGATGTTGAACCAGACTTGATGTGCTGGTCGACGCCGCTTGAAGCGAAATAATAATAATAATAATAATCTTTATTTGTAGGTAATAAATATACATATCTATATATAAACATAATTTGATAGAGACATAGTAACACTACAAAAGGGACTGAAAACAGTAAACTGATCTAAGTTTCAGCCCGAATTGCTAAGAAAGTAACAGATTCTCTAATGTGAACATTCAGTACAACGTATTCATTTAAATTAAGTGAATCATGGTGGATAAATATATAGGTAACAAATTCTTATGAAATCAGCATTATAGATAATGTGTTCAGTGTTCACCTAGCAAAAATTTCTTATACTCATACTTAAATTTTGCCGACTTAAGCCTTTGTGATCAATAGATACCCTATTATATAAAAAATATATATTAAAAGAAAAGCTTCTACAATACATTGAGGTTTTATGGGGTGGAGGTGAAAGCATTCCTCTGAATCTCAAATTTAGGGTATGGACGTCACTTCTGAATTTAATTTTGTTGTACAAATGAAGATCTGATACTCTGATCACGATTTCTGAATGTGCTAGATAAGATCGCCTGTGTATACAGGGGAGAAAAATAATTCGTTCACTCAAAAGAATTGTGTTTAGTACAAAGGAATCCTTGTTTTCAATAGAGTGAATAGAATATGTGCCTTAAAACGATAAATAAGATGGTCGCTTGTGTTTGAAGAGATTCAGTTGTTCAGGTAACCATTTAGCCACATTTAAATATAAACAGTACCTTAGTATTTATTTAATTGTAAACAATGCTTATTTAATTGGAGGAAATATTTATTCGAAGCAAAATTTATGTAATTCTTTAATTTGAAGACATATTTCTTTCTTATACAGTACGTAAAATGAACTTAGTAGCCATAAAAGAAAAAGGAAAGGAAATAAGATCTATCTAAAGGATAGAATAAAACAGATATAATTACCACACCTATCAAATACGTCAAACTTACCTGAGGACTTCGAACACTGTTCTCTGTGTATATTTATTAGAATGTTTGTGTAAGACGTCGTTAAATGTTAAATAATAATCATTAAATCACGAAAGTAAATAAATCGTATTTAGGAGAATTAATTATACTAATTTGAGGCTTATGGGTAATTTATGTAAACTTGTGTAAAGGTGTCAAAATCATCACGAATGGCCACATTGTCATATTTAGAACCAAGAATCTGCGGACCCTAACAGTAAAAATTAATATTTCTGACTTATATTTGTTCCCGAAATATTCATTTTTATTTTTACACAATTCTACTCAGATTTGTCGTCACGTTTCTTCGTCTCGAATGATCAGCGGGTTGATTTCCTTTTATGTGGATTCGATTTATCTCGCTTGAAACACCAACAGGAGTCAGCCATCATGGAGGCCACAAATCGCTCTGTTCCGCAGATTTATAATGCTTAAAAAAACTGGTAATCTAGTAAACTAGAAACTTCAATTTCCTTTTTTTCTCTTCTCCTTACGACCAATTTTACCCAAATTAGAGCTCTTTGAATGTCACCTAAAAAACTACATCGCTTCAAGTGGTTATGCGATTTTAAACGTTACTGATTTATTAACTCTGTGTTATTGTTATTACCTTGTTGTGATTTATTTGTCCCATAGATATATATATATTATGTTTGTTACAGTAAACGTTGTAATATAATTAAATTATAATACCTGTTCGTTCCGTACTTCTTTCAGCGTTGAACGCTCGGCATTTTATCCGATATTTTTTCAAATTCCCTGGCTATCTTTGTATTTTTAATTCGCGTGTAAGGCCGCCGTCGACTTCGCCGTTGAATGTCTACCGAGAATAATTCAATAATATTTATGTCATGATTTTCCGTAGGTGTTAAATCGTGATCGTAACGTCATTTAGCGATTGTGTTTTATGATGTGTGACTGAATTCGATATTACCATAGTTATACAACTATACAGGGTGATTGTTTTTATCTTGACCACCTCATTTTACTCATAAACGGCTAATGGAAAATGTATTCTACAAAAATGTTATGATGGTACCACCAGAGACTGGAATTTTTCGTGTATGAAAGAAAGGAAAGTGCACGACGTCAGGCGTCGCGACTTCGGACTTTTTCAGAAACTACCAGTTTACAGTTTCGTTGGATCTATTTTCCAAATAACGCTTTAGTTTTTTTATTTCTTAAAAAGTTATGACCCATTACGTGTGATTTATATTACTTGTATACGAAGTGTGTAAATTAAGTAATGAGACTGGCAACGTACAGGTAGCGCCCGATCTAACAACACTGCGGAGACAGGACTTGGAAGGGCGGTAGGTTAACATGTAATGCACCTTCACTACAAGTTTGAACTTGTTTGTTGAGTGATTTGTTCGTTTTTTATGAGTGTTTTCGTAAACTGTTTTTTTCTAGTGCGTTTTAAAAATGAGTGAAACTAATTTTGAGCAACGGTGTGCTATCAGGTTTTGCTTCAGTCTTCGACACAGCGCAACGGATACTTTTGCAGAACTTCAACACGACTACGGAGACAGTGTTTTTTCAAGAGCCCAAGTTTTCGGTGGTTTAAGGCATTCTTAGAAGGAAGATAGTCGATTGAAGATGAATCACGCAGTGGAAGGCCTTAGAATAGTATACGGTATTTTGTGCGTTTAAGTCGTCGGTTGACGACAAGAATGATCGGGGAAGAGTTAAATTTTAATCACACCACTGTTAATCAAATTTTGACTAACGAATTGGGCATGAGAAAAATCTGCGCAAAAATGGTCCCAAAAAACATTTCGCAGGAACAAAAGGACATCAAGAGCGAAAGGAGTCTTGACTCTTTGGAATTGATTGAAAATGATATCCATCTTATGGAACGGGTCACTACTGGTGAAGAAACTTGGGTGTTTGAGTATGACCCGGAAACCAAACGCCAAAGCATGGAATGGCACACTTCAAGCTCTCCAAAACCCAAAAAATGAGCAAGTCGAAGACCAAATGCATCCTGCTTCGCTTTTTTGATAGCCAGGGAATTGTCCACAACAATGATAACACTTTTACAGAGAGGTTCTTGAAAAACTTCAAAAAAGGCTCATGCGTTTGAGACCAAACATCAAGACATCAACAACTGAATGTTGCATCACGACAATACGCCTTGTCACACAGCCATTTCAGTAAACGAGTTTTTAGCCAGTAAAAACATTCATGTGGCTCCTTAACCTCCTAACTTGAGTCCTTGAACTCCTGACTCCTTATTCACATGACTTGAGTCCTTGTGACTTTTTTCTCTTCCCGAGATTGAAAATAGCCTCTAGGGACGTTATTTTGAGACCGTAGTAAACATCAAACGGCTGTAACCGATCAGCTGAAGGCTATTCCAGCTATTCCAGCAGAAAGCCACACAACTCCGGCGCTGTGTGGCTTTCCAAGGAAGTTATTTTGGAGACAATACTGAATTGTAATTCTATTCGAATAAAATAAATTAAAAAAGTCTCATTACTTAATTTACACACCTCATACTTATAATTAACAGTAGGTTATATTTTTCAATGAAGCGGTGAAAAAATATTTATAAACCCGAAAAAAATACTCTTTTATTTTATCTGATTGTCACTCAAAATTATAGTACCTACCTAGAAAAAAATTGGGTTATTTCTTTCAAAACATTCTCCTATATTGTCGGTGTACAAACCGTCGTTTCCATTAATTTCGGAATTTCTCACAGTAAAGTACTTTCCATCATCCATGATGATGACTTTGTCATTTGTAAAATGAGTGCGCCGTAAAGCACGACAGCATCTCAGTATTCGAGCTAACTGATTTGGCTTATATTTCGGACATTTCTTTCTTTTACCATATTCTACGCCTCTTCTCTTCAGTTCTCTGGAAATTATATCCTTTTTCTCGATGACTTTTCAATTATATTATTAGCTCTTTCGTTTAACTTATGTCCAGTTAACAGTCTAGGGCGTCCACTTTTCGGAAGATTTAGGCACCTTCCTCACATTCTGCTATTGCTCTATGGTTTTTTACGATACATTTTGGTTTTCAAAAAGTTGGACTACTTGAGCTTTAGGCATCTACCCAACAAAATTATAAACGCTTTTTCTAAGCTCTAATTTATAAACCATTACAACGCAATCGATTTCAGTAACTGAACTGTCATTAAAATGACAAATCATTGAATAACTTAATTTTTCGGCATTTCAACTAAGGATGACCCCGTTCAATGCGGCGGCGTCTCCAGAACAAAAAGTATGCCGATCGCTATAAAAGGTCGACGCAACCACACTCATTAAATATGCCACGTGGAGTTGGCCCAACGGAAAAAGTATAACATAAACAAATTAGATAAACAATGGAGCTTGATTATTTACCGGTAGCAGATACCACTTACACTGATTTATTCTCGACTTTCAATTCTGAGAATAACCAATGACTGATAAATATTAAAGGGTACCCGATAGGCTGCGTCAAACGTATACTGACCGTAAATCGAAATTGTAGTTAAAAAAATGAATCACTGCATATAATTCAAGGTGTCAGCGATTTACATATAAATTTATATCTTCCATTACGTATGCACCAATGCGACGCGATGTTGAAACAAATTGTTATTAGTAGGTATTAATTTTAAGAGATTTACATACAGGAACTCCGGTAAAAATAGGTTAATCAATTGCGAGCTCAATATTCGATGTTCTCGTTATTCTAGAAAATAAAACTGGAGCACCTGCAAAAATTAAGAAATGTAAGTACTTGGATTGAGAATATCAGACAAGTCATTAGAAAGAAAGTGATAGAATTTTTTAAGTGATGAATAAAGTTTTCAGTGTTAACAATTCAGTAACAGGGTAAGTTGAACACATCTCTTATTATAAATTGCAACACTGTTGCACTTTATGTTGAGATTGATATTAATAACCCTATTATTTACGTTGAGATGTGTGAAAACTTTATGCCCCCCGCCCGGATCTGCCGGCTTTAGTAAAATAACATGAAAACGATTGAATTTAGACATAAGCAGTCTAACAGTTGCCCATATCTTGGACCTGAGTACCAATCCGTTAGAAAGTAAATAAAAGTAAGGGAAAATACAAATCGAATACATCATACATTATTTTGTAACGTGTTTCTGTAAATTCGTAGAATGTGCTTAATTTTAATTAAAATAATGTACAAACATATTTTTAAGGAAATTCACTATTTTCTGACGGATTTGTATTGAGTTTCAAGATAAGGGTGTCCTGGACCTGAATACATGTAAAATACTTAAGGGGGCTTTCCCGATTTTCGGTTAAAAAAAAATTTTTTTTTTTTTTGTTTTTACGGAAATCGATGCATTGTACATTCAAATTTATTGTCCTGAAATTTTAAAGTGCTTCGCGTATTAGATTTCGAGTTACAACCGGACTAGTGACGACGGTCACGGCGCTTGAAAAGGGTCGCGCAGGGAAAATGGAGGTGAACGGTGTAAAGGACGTGTTTCAACGATCCGAAGAAAAGCGTAATGTAAAATATGGTCAGTATATTGGTAACGGGGACAGTAAGACCTTCAAGGCGATTTTGGATTTGGACCCATACAACGATCCGAAAGTAATGGAAAAAAAAATGCGTCGGTCACGTGGAGAAAAACGCACGGGAACCAGGCTCCTAATGCGAAGAAAACAAACTAGGAACTCGGGGGAAGAGGTCCAGCAAAACTGACCATCAAAGTAATAGGCGAATTGACAACTTATTACGGTCTGGCCATTCGGCGAAATGCGGATTCATTGGAGAAATTGCGTGACGCTATCTGACGTGAAGCCAAAATGAGGTCCAGGAGGGTGTCCTGTGGGGCAGAGGAGGGTGTCCTGTACGGGCCGGGATTGATGACGACATGTAAGTTAAAAAATTTCGTAGTTATATGAGAAAAAAAAAACTTAAAAAAAAATCTCTAAACGCATTTTTCTCAAAACAACGTTTTTGAAATTGGAATGAGAATTTTCTCGAGCATTAATTAACCGATTATATTGCAAAAATTCGATTTTGAATAACAATTTAAAGGTAGAAATTTAAGGTAAAAATCGTACTTTTTTTTCACAGTTGCACCAAATCGCGTAAAATTTGAATTTCACAAAACCCGTATGATAAACACTAACACCAATCCTATATTTTATAAAAATGTTTCATTTTTTGATTCCAGATGAATAGCGTCGTAGAAAATTCTCATTTACATGAGAGATGTCCGCCTGAAGTAGCTGCACTGAAACAAGGATCGACGGCCGCCATTTTGGTTAAAAAAATAAATAAACAAATAAATGTAACCTCCATAGCTCTATATTTCAATTAAAAAAAATTGTCTCAATCCGTTTTATACTTTCTGAATAAAAAAGATCCCAAAAAAACTTTTTTTTCAGCGAAAAAGCGTGGAAGCCCCCTTAATCACTACAAGGATTCGTTGATACTCTCAAAAATGTATAAAAAAATAGCGAAAAAAAACACTTTTTTTAAACACTTTTTAAAATAATGTTTCAATCCTGACCCCATGGAACGATTTCAATGCCAGATTTCTTTTTTATGCATCAAAATACATAAAAACGCACATTTTTTTGTTGAATCTAGACCTTTCTACATTTTTTTTCTGTGTTTTTCGTTTCCTGTTTATGGTTATTTCAGCGTATATGTCCATTTTTAAAGGTTTGCCATATAAGATTTTTCAAAAAGGCCACGGCTCAGAGAGAACAAAGTAAGTCAAACCGCAAATTTTTGGTTACTTCAAAGAACTGAGAACTGGACAGGGAATGGCTGTTTTGAAAAAGAGTGCCCCAATACGATTGTTACTGAATTTGGATGAACTGTTCATCATTTTTATGTTTCATAAAATATTTTCTTAGATAATATAACTAAATACCTTGTTGTATTAGTTTATTATACAGCTGCTTGTTAGTAAATTCGTTCCGTATACCGTATTAATACGTACAGACATACCCACACATGGCAGATTAGCAAGTTGTAACTGATTGTAATTGATATTGTAATTATGGTGGTAATTAAAATACTAGTAATAATTAATCAGACTTTGTGCAATTGGAAATGTTATTTTGGTATTTAATTAGAGTGATTAGCTGATAATTTGTTTAACCGGCCAATTTTGCTTGGTAATTGTCGTTGCATTTGCGTGATGCTTGTGGTTATGTAGCTGTTTCGCATTTTAAACTTGACTCTCAACGAGCATCGGAAATTTTAAGCCAAATAAATACCTCATATCATGTAATTGATTACATCAATTTAAAAAATCTTTTACATATTACTGATAACCTCATTTGATAACTAATTCAGGATGTGTATTATTAAAAAATTACAGAGCCAACCGACCTGATTCTAGCTCTCTTTATTGGCAGTTCCACGAAATGACATTTCATAATATATCATCCATTATCAAAAAACACGATAAAGTAATAGGGAACATAAAATGAAATTATCACGAAAAAAAAACTTACAACAGTTAAGATTTTTTAATTAAGTATCTCAGTATTTAAAAATGTCCTTTAGACTTAATAATGCATAATTTTCTGTTTGTTGATCATAATTTTTGATATATTTTACTAAACAAAATGAATTATTGTATTAACTAATTAGGATTATTGATGGTGATAGAAGCATTGGATTCATCATCAAATTCAGAGATAGTTGAAGCAGACACTTCTAGGGTACATTAATTAAAAAAAATGTTCATTGGGTATGGAAAACTTTGTTACACCAACTTATGAACTTTATTCTTGTAATGAAAAATTGTATTGATAGTTCATATATAAGGACGACTTTTTATTGTAATAAAAAACATTATTGTTATTACCTCGAATCATAAACGTATAAAATATAATTTATATAAACGACAGTCATAAATAACCAAAAAAAAAATCGTTCAATACATATTTAAATCCATTTAATTGTTTTGGTCACATAATTTTTCATCTTTGCTTAGAAATCATTGAGTGAGAATTAGCTAGCGGGCTAGCGGACATCCATGAAAAAACGTGCGTATCGGCTTCGTGCCTTGCCAAAAGACTACGATGGCAGATACGTAACTATCTAGTGTGCGTACTCGTAGATCAACGAGCCATGATTATTTTTATTGATAAAGTAATGTCCTTTTGAATTAATTTTTCAAATGACTTTTCAAATTGCGCCGTGCTCTATTTTTTAATGATATGAAATGTATGTATATAGTATGTCTACATAAGTTGGCGACATATGGAAAACTGTTATTTTTAGTTTAAGGAACAAAAGTTATTCTTCGCAAAAAGTTCTGCATGTTCTAAAACCTAGTATGAAACAATAAAATTTTAAAATTTATATCATCTTAATATATATATACGAGATTTGTGATTAAATACGAATTTGGTACAAGAGTAAAATATATTCATTTGTTATCAAATACCTATTATAATAATGAAATGTTGTTCAAAAATAATAATTACATTCAAATGTTCAATTATATCTGTCTAAGATTTGATTGTTTTATATCAGTTTTTAGTACACGCAGAACTTTTTATGAACAACTTTTTTTCCCAAAACAAAAAATAAAAACGTTTTCCAAACGGAAGTAGACACACTGTATATGTGTGCTACTTTAATGAACTACTAATAATAATATTAAATAATGGCATAATGGCATTAAATAATCTGAATAATTTTTCTATATGTTCTTCATTTTAATAATTGAATATACATTAGGTAGGTATAACGATAAATTTGAACATAATGAACAGCATTTAATAATAATACGAATATTATTTTCGTCCATGTAATTCTAATGATTGTTTGCCAACTTATGCATATATCTGTTTTACTGTGAAATAAATTTGTTAATTAGCGCGTTATCGTATTTTTATAAAACGCTGTGCTGCCGGATTTTTTCGACCGGAAATGTTTCAGTTTCGCCGTATATATGAATACTAAAACACTATCAATATAAATTCGCAATAAACGCAAATAACGAAAACACGTTATTTGAAATATGTTTCGCAGTTTTTTTTTTTGCATTATACATGTGCAAAATTAGTTTGTGATGAATGAAATATTTTCGTCCGATAAATTAACTGAAAGTTTCGGCGCAACGACCGGCAACAATCCAAATTATTTTCGTCGCATATAACAAACATTGACTATTGAGTGTACTGAGTCAAAAAAAATGCAGTTAAGAGCTGAGTAGTGTTTCGAATTCTTGTAACTTGTAATTCTTGTAACTTATACCTTGTAACTATTGATAACCAGTCTTCCAAGAATCAGTTTTTTGACGCTAACAACTGTTTAGTTAATTTATTTTCATTCAAGGTCTCTCAAATATTGCTTTCGGTTGCTAGATCATCATCATCTGATATTTCCTTCTCTGATTGGATGTTGCCTCACTCTTCAATTCTTTATTGGCTAGATCATCACCTGAAGCCTTGATGCGAGAAACAGTGTGACGATATTAGTTATATGTACTTTTCGATAAAAATTGTTATTCCTGGAGTTGCATTGTTGTACAAAAAACCTTTCTGCGGGGAGACTGATATCAGTGGCTTAAATCTCAACAAAAAAAATAGTATAAATTATTACCCAGGGGATGGTTCGGTAATGAAATGTTATCAAACGTATGAGCTTAGGAGGAAATAAATTACACAAGAAGGGAATTAGAAGCTGTAAATTAATAGAAGGGACTGAAGAAATTGGAATGAAAAATCGAGTAGCACATTTTGTTTAAGGATCCCATGCACCAGATTGTGGATTGTGGACGTTGTGGTGACATATACTGTTTCTTTTGGAAGTAGGTATTTTTCAGCATAACTTTAAGATTATTCAGTGGTTGAAGACCACATTCTCGTCTCAGTTGCACTGTCCCATACATACGAATTAGGATTAGCACCAAATAGTACTTTGTGAAATATTTTTGGTCCCGATTTTGTCAGATGGTCTCAATAAATACTTGCTGAAAAGTCAATTACTTTACATATGTATAGTCCTTCTATTCTGAATTGAAAATGATAAATACGCCTGGGGAACAAAAAAAGCGGTTCTTTATTGATTCCATGGGCGTGCATATATTTTTTATAAATTCGAAAATTGTGAAATTATTTTTTTCACTCAAATCAATATAGGAGATTAAATTTATTTGAACTAATCGAGGTTCTGATTTGGCAGGTCGGAAGTATAAATAAAAAAGACTCCTTTAGAGGTCGTCTCTAGAAGCTCCTAACCTCAAAAGTGTGATTTTTCGTTTTTTCTCGATTCTGGGCGCAATTTTCCACCAAATCTTTTGAAAAGAATCACAGAGTTGCATGTTTCTGTTACAAATATGCTCGATTTTTTTGAATTTTTTTATTCCAAATGGCGCTCAGAAAAAAATATTGAATATTTCAATCAATATTTACATTAGGACCCTGTACATTGGCCAACTTTTAAGGCTATATTTGTTTTGTATTTCTTGACGCTCTTTCACGTGGTGCTACTTAAATTTAATTTTAGGTAGTGGAACATCGTGAAAAATCCAAAAAACTGTTTTTTTGTTCAGTTTTTTTGCATTTATTTGGCTTGGATTACATTTTATCGAAAAGTTACTATTTATTTCGGATTCAGCGGAAAAAAATACGTCAAAAACATGTGTAACAATGTTAAAAAAAATTCTGTTCATGTTGTATGTCATGAACCTCATCTCTGCATATAAATATTGTGTTATGTGAAAAAAACTAAATTTTAATTCAAAACATTCATTTTTATACATATTACTTTTTTTTATATATAAAGAAACATGCATCAAATGAAGAAATGTGAATGAAATCTTGAGTGTGATGAAAATAGAAATTAGTAACTGAATCAGAAAGCTTCTATTGATATATTTTTTTTTAAGTTGAGTACACTGAAAATGAACTGAAAATTGTTATTCGTGTCTCGTGTGAAAACATATTAATTTATCATGTTATAAACGCCCCCTTAAAAAATCAGCTCAAAAAAAATTTTTAGAGGTCGCTCAAGATTCTTAAAAATATCCAAAATCGTCAAAAATTGAATTTTTCGTTTTTTATTTTTTTCCTCATGTTATTATTTTGTAGGTTGAAAAAAGTGTAGATTTTGAAAAATTTAAATCAATATTTTAATTTCTAAAGGTCATTTTTTTTACTTTTCACAGTAGTGTACCTAAAATGTTTTCGAGCAATCTCTAAATATAAATATTAACGAACTAATAATTTTTTTTATCGAATTTGACGTACAAAAGAATAGAAATAAAACACGAAAACAAACAAAAAATTATAAACATTAAGTGTATTTAAAGATTATAAATTTTTGGTACTTACAATATGGTAGTCAGTTTTCAATAGTATCTCGTGTTTTATTTCTATTCTTTTGTACGTCAAATTCAATAAAAAAATAATTAGTTCGTTAACATTTATATATAGATTGCTCGAAAATATTTTTGGTACACTATTTTGAAAAAGTAAAAAAATTATGAGTGACCTTTAGAAATTAAAATATTTTCAAATTTTTAAAATCGGCATTTTTTTCAACCTACAAAATAATAACATGACGAGGAAAAAAATAAAAAAAATAAATTGTTGACGATTTTGGAAATTTTTTAAAATCTTGAGCGACCTCTAAAATTTGAGCTGATCAAAAACCTTTTTTGAGCTGATTTTTTAAGGGGGCGTTTATAACATGATATCGATTGAAGATTTCTGATTCAGATCACACTCAAGATTTCATTCACATTTCTTCATTTGATGAATGTTTATATATAATAACAATAATATGTATAAAAACGAATGTTTTGAATTAAAATTTACAGTTTTTTTACATAACACAATATTTATATGCAGAGATGAGGTTCCTGAACACTTTTATCTTCACACTTAGAGATTTTATTAGTCAGATTTTTTTAAGATTGTTACACATGTTTTTTGACGTATTTTTTTCCGCTGAATCCGAAAAAAAATAGTAATTTTTCTATAAAATGTAATCCAAGCCAAATAAATGCAAAAAACTGCCTAAAAAACGGTTTTTTGGATTTTTTCACGATGTTCCACCACCTAACATTAAATTTAAGCAGCACCACGTGAAAGAGTGTCAAAAAACACAAAAAAAAACATGGCCTCAAAAGTTGGCCAATGTAAAGCGTCCTAATGTAAATATTGATTGAAATATTCAGTAATTTTTTCTGAGCGCCATTTGGAATAAAAACATTCAAAAAAAATTGAGCATATTTGTATTAGAAGCATGCAACCCTGTGATGTTTTTCAAAACATTTGGTTGAAAATTGCGCCCAGAATCGAGAAAAAACGAAAAATCATATTTTTGAGGTTAGGAGCTTCTAGAGACAACCTGGAGGTTTGAAAATCTAGTTAAAGGAGTCTTTTTATCTATACTTCCAACCTGCCAAACCAGAACCTTGATTGGTTCAAGGGCCGATTTGACCCCTTACCCGCCTATAGCCTTTGTTTTATATTTATAATTATTTTTTTCCAGCAATTTTAAACGCTTTATTTTAATGCTAACTAATAAATTTATATCTATGTATTTTTTTTTTAAATATTTCCAAACTATCTTTCTAAGAACGTCACGAACTAACAGTTTACTAAAGCATGAAATATAATTGTATAGTGAGGTTAACAATTTTAGAAAATGTATCTGACAACCATGCTTTTTTTACCTATTTTCAATTTAGAATGGAAATTATATACATACAGCATCCGTGTTCTTGTCATAGGTCACAACTCTGATTGCACAGAGCGCCATTTAGTTCTAACCCTAAGGTGGATAGTTACAATTTATTTGGATTGTTGGTATAATAAAGTCATCTTTAATGGTTTAACGTGGTCACCAAAGCTACAGGCTTCTATATGGAACCAGATGAAGGCAAATATGGAACCCAATGAAGACGATATTGATGAATTTTTACAGTGACGAAAATTGACCGTTATACGGAAATAGGGGTGCCTGCATCTCTTTTGCAGTTTTGTTTGTTTTTTTTTTAATGAATAACGGTTTCTGAAGCCAAACATTGCTGTCAAGTACTGGCCAAATCTCGTTACATACACTGGCTTGTGCACTTCGAAATTAATATTTTACGCATTTGTTTCACCTTCGAGTACGCAACTGTTGCGATCGCAGAGCACGATTCAGTTTTTTTCTCTTTAAAAGTGTTATATCGGAGATTAAGTAATGCCAAAACAATATGCCAACTCGGAATGAAATCAATTAAGTGTTACGACGAAAGATACATTGTTTCCAAAGGAACTGGAACTGAAAAAAGTGCGTGTAATCTACTTGTGTCACAAAGGCGTACGGAAAGGCATTTAAATAACGTGTGACGTTTATGTAACATCTCCAATTATCTGTTTTCAATTAGGTAATTAGAATTGCGATGACGAAACTCGAATATAACGGTGGATTCGATTTTTAAAACTATTACTTTTGTTGCAGTAGAATAAAAGAAATGGAATTTTTTATTACATTTAAATAAGGGGGGAGATTGGCAAATGCATGTTGGGTAAAAAAATGATATTGTATTTTTTCGTATGTTTTGTGGTTTGCGTTACTATTTATTTTTGCATTGCACAAACATTAATTTTTACCAATTATGTTCAAATTCTTGGTATTATCTAGAGGAGTTTAAAATAAATGAAAAAAACCTACTACTGAATAACGGGAAACTTATTTTCGGCAAACTTTTTAAGATTGGCAGTTTTTAAGTATATCAATTAATTGCTTAATTCGAAAGCAACGCCTATGTACAGGGTTTTCGTTTATATTTTGACACCCACTTACAGGGTTTATTATACGTTACAGAACAAACTTCTATAAAAATGTATAGTATATTTCTGTATTGATGAATGAAACAATTATCATTTTTTTAAATGGAATACATTGTAATTTATTTTTTACTTTTCATAAAAGATTCTTCCATTCTTTTATTAAAAAAAAGTAATTAAATATTTCTTAGAAGAATAGTTAGGTATCTGTTTAGTCTATATTTTAGTCTATGTTTTGTTGCGTTTATTATGAAAAATCTTGACATAACTTTGGTAAATTCCTCAAAAAATTACTTTTTTTGGAAAACATTTGGGCGTCCCAAAGATAAAACAAATAGCAAAGTCGAGAATAAATTTATGAAATCAATTTTGAATATTTTGAACAAAGGTATCATGTATTGCGCAAACAGAAAGATACATGTTAACTCGATTCAAAGAACACGTAGCTCACTTATATAAAATATGGTAGAATAGCAAAATCGTGCGTAGCCCAACATGCTTTTGACAATAATCATAAGTGGCTTAGCTCTTTCGACTCCGATTTTTTTTTTGTATGACATACTTTTAACAACGTAAATGCGTCCGAATGTTAGCAATGGCCTTGTGAAATTCATCAGTACTTTCTATACCTGCTCTAATAAGTATCTAGTCTTTTTTTTTAGGAATACATATGTGTACTTATGGCGTAGTCGCCAACGGACAGGTTAAAGAATATAGACAGTAAACAGTTAGATGCATTCGAAAATATAGAAATTGTTAAATGTAATAGAAGCGCGCATAAAGATTCATACCTAACAGTCTACTGTACTGGTTAATAAACAAGGACAAAAGTCACGGTTGCAATATTCAGTGGTCGGTGCACCACAACAGGAACAAGTATAAATATAATAGACAATTATATTTATCTTTAACTAGCGACCCGCCCAGCTTCGCACGGGTGCACGCGGACTTTTTTGTAGACCTTTTTAAGGTGTACAATACTGTAGTACATTATTTTGATCTATCTCATAGGCTTCAGCCAGCGTTTGCAATGTAAGCGCAAAAAAAATGTGTTTATTTACGACATCACATTAGAAACCTCTAAAATTATCAGTGTTTCTCTACTATATTATGCATGTATTATACATATAAACCTTCCTCTTGAATCACTCTATCTATTAAAAAAAACCGCATCAAAATCCGTTACGTAGTTTTAAAGATCTAAGCATACATAGGGACAGACAGACAGCGGGAAACGACTTTGTTTTATACTATGTTATGATTTTAATCATCTTGTGATGATGCCAACATGGTTGATGAAACGCGATAGTTGATGAGTTGAAATGTTGAAATGTTTCGGTGTTCAAGTGTGAATTTTTTTCTACGCAAGTTTCTACTCTCCCAGTATCAAGTTTCATTTTTTTTACAAGTTTTTATCATTAGTGAATGCAATAATTACTAGCTATCGAATCTCGAACAGGAAACAGTAGAATAACTTACAATAATGCTGTTATATTTCTTTTTGAAGTGCATGCCACAAATATACCCTCTATAAATTCTCTAGATGGAGATCCGGTTAACTGCAGTTCTCGTGACATTTTGCCCTGATCCCGAGGGACTTCGGGACTCCGCGCATAGCTACTTACCTACTACCGTAGCTTATCAGCGAGATCGGGCAGTTGCAAAGGATCCGCTCAAAAGAAAGAACCGTTTGTGCGGCATTGTTCGAATGTTTATTGGAAAGCTACGGTTTTGTCGAAAATGCGGATTTTTGACGGCGGCCCATCGTGGGAGGAAAAGGGTTGGCCATTGTTGACCGCGCAGATGTGTCGGCCCTTTGTGTCGCGTGGGACCGTGGCCGCGTTCGCCGACGAATGGGTTAGACCGGGGGTTAGTGGGCCACTTCTTCAATATCCGATTTTTAATTGAATAACTGTGAGATATGCAGGGTGTTTCTTAAGTAATCTGAGGAACTGAAGGATGTAGTTCCTCAAGTGATTTCATGAAGAAACGTCATATAAATGTTTTTTTCCTAAGTGCCTTAGTTTTTTTTATCTCTGGCGTATACTAATATTGTCTTTTCAAATTGATGTCACTTACACACCGTGACATGAGGCATTTTTTGTATGTTAATTTTTGTTTCAGCACTAACAGTACACGATTGTTCCACCTTCAGTATAAGATTAAACTTGTTAGAGTCATTTATTTGTTCTTTGTAACCGTTTTAGTAAACCGGTTTTTTCTAGTCTGTTTTAAAAATGAGTGACATTAATTTTGAGCAACTGTGTGCTATCAGATTTTGCTGCAGACTTGGACACAGCGCAACGGATACTTCAAACTACCGCCTGCGGAGACAGTGTTTTTTCAAGAGCTCAGGTTTTTCGGTGATTTAAGGCATTCTCAGAAGGAAGAGAGTCGATTGAAGATGAACCACGCAGCGGAAGGCCTTCATCTTCAAGAACTGATGAAAATGTCGATAGAATGACGGGATCTTGTGCGTTCAGATCATTGGTTGACGACAAGAATGATCGGGGAAGAGTTAAATTCGAAGCATACTTTCATCAGTTTTACTAATTGGGGAAGAGAAAATTTGCGAAAATTCGTCCCAAAAACCTTTCCCCGGGAAAAAAAGGCCACGGGAGAGAAATGTGTCTTGGCTTTTTGAAATCTATGAAATGACCCTATTTTATGGAACATGTCATTACTGGTGATGAGACTTGGGTGTTTGAGTACGACCCGGAAACCAAGCACCAAAGCATGGAATGGCACACTTCAAGCTCTCCAAGACCCAAAAAAAGCAAGAATAAGCAAGGAAAAGATAAAACGGATGCTGATTTGCTTTTTTTGATAGCAAGGGAATTGTCCACAAAAAGTTTGTGCCTCCAGGCCAAATAGTAAATCAACACTTTTACAGAGAGGTCTTGAAAAAGATCAAGAACAATTGGATGTTGCATTACGGCAATTCGTCTTGTCACACAGCCATTTCAGTAAACTAGTTTTTATCCACTAAAAACATTCCTGTGGTTCCTCAGCCTCCTTCCCAAGTTATGTTTGGCACGAAGTTATAATTTATATTCGTCAAATAACGACTACCATTCAAAACCAAAAAATGACGGATTGACGAGTAGGATTTTTTCACTCAGATTTAAAATCTACATATGTATATACGACACTAACAATATGGGACAATATGGGTGCACCTTAGGCCACAAAAATTCACAAGCATTTGCATACTTTAATAAACAGCCCACTACGTCAATACGGAACGAATTGGGCATATAACTTCATTAAGAGCTCATAATGAAAATATAAACAAAGGAAGTATTTTGGCTTACAGTTTGTTGTGAACATTTTATTTATTATGTATGTAATAAATTAAAATAAATTTAATTCGGTGATAAATCACACCGTTGCACACAAACAAAAGTATTTTCAAAACAAATAATTACGGACTGCTTTACAAGAATGCATATCAAATGCTGCGTGTGCAACGATGGCATTGTACGAAATATGAAGTAAATAATTAATAAAGAGTTTATTTACCTTTATGACTTCATCAGTTATTATTTTCGATTTTTAAATTTTTCCATAATCATATTAAACTTTGGCATTTGTTTTTTTTATTTATTGCAACATTCTTGAAAAAAGATTAGATATTGCTACGGAAAATTAAAATGTTTTTGTTTGTTTCAGGTATGTACTTGTACGACGTTGCATAGGTAACACAGCATTGCCACAAATTGGTCGCATAAATATGTAAGTAATCAAGTGTGTAGTTAAATAAACTCAACACTGAATTACTTATTTAAGTTTCTTCATGAGTTGGGAAAATCACCATTTAAATCTTTTAAACATTCTCTTACGAACTAAAAATTGTGGTTAATAATAAAATAAATTGGGAAAATAGCCACCATTTAAGTTGTTGTTTTTTTTTGAACATTTTTACTCCCTAGTGCTGTACTCTTAAGACAATTCTAGGACTTTTAAATACGCCACGAACTATTGATGTTAAAATAAATATATTTCCAAGGAAGTGTGTTCTTAATAATAACATAGGCGCACCAAACATTCTAAACCCCGTGTAATTCAAACATTCTCTTTTAACCCAAATGGAATTTTTTTCATTGAGACATGTAGGTCCAATGTTTAGGTATCACATCATTTGGACAATATACCTAGATGGTACTGAAACATTAGAAACGATTATATATTGTGCAAATATACGATTCGATACTACGTCGTCTTTTTTACCTTAAGATTTATAGATTTTGAACAGACATCTTCAAGTAGAGGACCTACATACTTATGATTGCCTTATTCTTGTTTATGTAATCATCATAACATAGTATAAAACAAAGTCGCTTCCCGCTGTCTGTCCCTATCTTTATCTACTACCTATGTATGCTTAGATCTTTAAAATTACGCAACGGATTTTGATGCGGTTTTTTTTTTGAATAGATAGAGTGATTCAAGAGGAATGTTTATATGTATAAAACATGCATACTATAGTAGAGAAAACTGTCGTTTTAGAGGTATGTGATGTCGTAAACCGGGCGAAGCCGGGTCGCTAGTATTTCTATAAATCAATGTGCATACCATGGCGGAGACGATGCTGAATTCGAATTTGGCAACTCAAAAAACGAGCTACAATAAAAAATTAACTATTGGAGGTGTTTCCTACAAGACACTTTTGCAATTTTTTTTGCATTTCTTCGCATTTTCGTGAAAAAAATATGCTTTATATCGTTCAAAATAACTTAATTCGGATTCGATGATCAAAAGTACATGTGAAATTAATTTTGAATGATGCGATAATTCTATTTGCCTTGATCATGATAATCTTTTTTTGGCGATTTTTTGCATTTTGACAGATAACGAGTTAACCTATCAAAACTAACCCCGGATTCGAATTCAGCGACCTAAAATACATAGAATAAGTGGTTTGGACCCGGGGTTTGCTTTTTTTTGTGTGCCTGCGTAATTATTGTCTTCAAAAATTAAGTACCTATTTTAACAACTTTCTTGGTGAAAAAGGGATGGCCTTACTTTATTGATAAACCATTAATAGGTGCCAACACTGTTTCGAATATTTGATGAACTGAAAATTTATAAACGGATTTAGTTCATGCAAAAAAATATATCCGATTTTGCTGCCAAGAAAACAGCTCCAAATTGAAAGTAAAACGAATCAATTCCATTATGTTGTTCTACGCTACTGCTAATCGTTATTTTACCTAATAGTATCGTCGTACGGTACACAAACCTGGCCTTCATGAGAGCCCGCGTAATACTTACTATTGACTCGTTCAATTAGCTCAGTAAGTGATGAAATATCGCGCTCATAGTAAATATGCATAAAACGTATAGGGTGAGTCTGTAAAGTGTCACCCCCTCATTATCTCTGAAACGAGTAATCAGAAAATTGAAATTTTCAGGAATCAAATTAGATTTAAAACGCTACAGGATTATACAGGGTGATTGAAAAATGTGGGACCACAAATTAATGACAGATACTACATTGAAAATAAACCGACACGTATTTTTTCTTAACAGTACTGCAACCCTTCTAAAGGGGGTGATGCGAAGTTTTTTCAAATATTTTTCAGAACCACCTACTCGGTGTGGCGCAAATTTGGTACAGAACTACAATAAATAGTCCCAAACGATATGATGGGGCCAACATTTGATTACTCCCTACATGGCGTCAATGGAAAACATATTATACTCTTTTTTAATTATTTTCTTTTTTCATAAGGAATTTCAATCCGGGTTTAAAAGTTAGTAAGTATGATGTGCAATTTAATTCTCTACAGAAAAAATATACTTGTTTAGAACGCGAATAATGCACCGTTTTAGAGAAAAACGAAAAAAGATTGAATTATTTTAGCATATTCACACTAAATAAATAAATAAACCATAAGTTGACCAGGAAATCAACATAAATGTGATATTTTCGTTATGTTTTTGATTCAGAGAATGCGAGTTATTATAGCTAAGTGTCTAAGACGAATTTAACGATTCAAACCAAACATTGTTTGAAAATCGTTTTCTTGTTCGTAATCATTTCTAAGCCATCGGCAAAAATATAACCTATTCTAAAATAAAATCTTGTGGAAGCAACTCTTGCACAAAGGTGCTACGATAGGAAAAAATAAAATATTTTCTTTCAATACTCAATACACTTGGTTGTGATAAGAAGTGCTATTTAACAATCTCCTGGTACTGACAGTTGAATTATTTTACAGTCTCAAGTATTATGTTATAAATACGTATGAATATGTTATACGTACATTTCACGTAAAATAATTAAATAAAAAAATAAACAACTCAAGTTTTTATTAGAAACTGTTAAATTGGGAAATGTCATCTATAGCATTGGTTTCCTGGCCAACTTTTTTAATTTAGTGTAAATATACGGTGCAATTTTCGCGTTCCGAACAAGTATACCTTTTCTGTAGAGAATTAAATTGCTAAAAAAAATAAATAAAAAAATCACACTGTCTGGCCCGGATTGAAATTCTTCAATGGGAAAACAAAATAATTAAAAAAAGTTGACTTGACATGTTTTCCATTAACACCCTGTATCACCACATTAACACCATCATATTGTATGGGGGTAATCAAATGTTGGCCTCATCATATTGTTTAGGACTATTTGTTGTACTTCTGTACCAAATTTGAACCATGTCCATGGTTTTGAAAATATTTGAAAAAAAACTTGTTCGCTCCGTCCCCTTTTGGAGGTCTGCAGTATGCTGTTAATAACGACCTTGAAGCGAAATATAAAAATACGTGTCGGTTTATTTTTGATGTAGTATCTGCCATTAATTTTTTGGTCCCATATTTTTTAATCACCCTATATAATAAAACATACAGGAATAAAATTGAAGTCGATTTATTGAGAACTTTAGTTTTTAGTAAAAGTTTCCAAATCACTTCTAGAATACCGTATTCTAAAAGTAATTTGGAACTTGTTACAGGACTACCTCCAAATTGATTAATTTATACAAGAAATTTGAAAACGAACAAATTTTACTAAATTCAAGAGTGTCACAATTAAACGAACGCAAAAGAAAAATATTTTCTATACCCCTTTCAAGATAGTTTCCTCTGGATTTGGAACATAAAAACTTTAAAAACCAAATCTTTTGCAACTCAATTTTCCTATTTTGATAATATGGGCTCCACGCTATCGATCGGTACTCAAATTCTGTCCTCACGCAAGAATAATACAATTTTATAACTTAATAATGGTCATGTTGGTAAATGATCTACAAAAAAAAAGAGAGTTGAGAGCTCGTGACGTCACATCAACAATAATGACGAACGAGTCTCTCGTTGCCATATAATAGGGAGGTGACACTTCAGAGACTCACCCTGTATACTATGCGGCGACAGTGTGGAGAATTTAGGCTAATGAAACAATTGGCGAGATCGATATTTTATTTTTGCCGTTCCGAGAGTGGGCCCCTCTAGGTGGCCATGCAGCGAGCGCCATGGAGTTTTTAAATTTGAAACAGTGTCAAATGCAAATTGTGCATTTAGGTCGGTGAATTTTACTCGTCACGTTTCGTCTTAGGGTCACGGCGAACTTTTGAACCGGTAAATTCCGCCAACAAAGACTGAATGCATCCCAGATAAAAACGAATGTATTAGAAATATTTTCAGCAATTACAGCTACAGTTTTAACAACATTCTGTCTTTTGATCTTAATTTTCTATCTACAATACTTTAATAATCTTCAGTACAACACTTCACTACAACACTCCAATACAAAATGCAAACAAAATTGTTTGATCTAGTTAATTTGGTTAACACACGTGAGTTATTCTCACAGTAATAACGTTTTTAAACAACACTTAAATACACATATTTTTGTTTTTTATTCAAACTTGTATCTATTTCTTTTATTTCTTGCAATTTCAAAGACGGCAATTTTAAAGAAAGTATCAAATTCTACATGTACAGGGTAACACTACCCTGCAAGATTTTGCCCTTGGACAATGAATGGTTGTTTCCGAAGTAATTTTTTCCTGCTGAAAACAAATCCGGACTCATCACGTCAGGTTTTTGAGATACTCTAACCTAAAAGTGCAAAAAACTATGTGTTCAGTTTGCTCAAATATCGGTTTTTTTTCGCCGAGATATCGTATTTTGAAATTTTCATGTTTTTGATTTTCACCATATATGAAAACTCAGGGATACGTTTGGAGCAATATATTGTTTTTTATTAAGAAACGTAAAAAAAATATTTAAAAATCAATAACAAGTCAATATTTTCTTATGTCAAATGATTGCTCGTTCAGAATCTAAGGTCAGATTTTCAAAATTTTTCGCAGAAAATTCAATATGGTCGACCTGAGTTGATTAAAGGTAAAATAGTGCCTATGGAACTTTCATGAACTTTTGTTTTAATGAAGGGATGACGTCTTTATTTATATTCTTTTGTATACTAGAAATTTATAGTAAAATTAAAATCAAAGTAAAGGTTAATAACAATTATATTCCTTATGGCGGAAGCAACATGGCGACGAAAATGCGAAATTACGATAAAATAAATTTAAATTCGATTCGAGCTGGTCAAATTATTTGATGTTATATTTTCATTTCTTTTAATGAAAAATTCAGTATGGTGACCATGAAAATTTGAAAAATAAATAGGATTTTTTGAGATATTCTAACCTACAAATGTAAACATTTGTTACTGATTTTTAAATATTTTTTTCGTTTCGTTTCTTAATAAAAAAAAACAATCTTGATATAATACACGTGTCGCTAATGGGTTTTCAGGTATATGAAAAGTCACAAACATGAAAATTTCAAAATGCGATATCTTGACGAAGAAGAAAGATATTTAAGCAAACTTGATGGCATTTGAAAGAGGAAGACTTGTACTATAAGATCCCATACATGATTTTTTTGAGAAAAAAAAATTCGCGGTGTTAGACAACCTCAAATATGTCAAAAAACTGTTTTTTGCACTTCTAAGGTAGAATATCTCAAAAACCTGACGCGGTAGAGCAGCAATTCTGAGTCCGGATTTGTTTTCAGCGGGAAAAATTACTTCGGAAACAACTATTCATTGTCCAGGGACACAAAATTTTTTGGAAACAATTTTTGGAAAAGCTATTTGGAAAAAAATACTAAAACTCGTTAAACATTTTAATAAAGCGAGAAATATTCCTCGTTCTTCGTTATCCGCTATCCAAGGCCCAGATAAGATCTCATCGGGGTTATATATTTTACGGCTAATGACAAAGAACGAGCGTATCTGTTCTACCTTGACCAGGAGAGCACCCTGTGGCGTTACCTTCGTAGTTAGTGCGTTTTAATGAAACTAGACATATTATACAGGTCCTATATTTTCAAATGTTCTTCTCAAAGCACTCTCCAACGGTCAAACCATCAAGCTTACATGAGGCGAGAAAAATTCTGAGAGCAATTTGGCAAGGACATTGTATAGTTGCCGACCTTGTCGGACCTCCTTCTTTTTATAGTCCCATTAAAACGCACAGGAGGGTGACACTGCGAGGGTAACTTCACAGTAAACATTTTAAGTCACATCATCTGGACGACGGTAATTGATGGTTCAAGAACACGATAATGTTTAAAATAATAATTGAACTGTGAATAATTCGGGAATAATGATAATTAATACTTGCCTGAACTAGGTATTACCTGAATTCTTAAATAACTTACTTACCTACCGTGTGTTAATAGAAAAGATACACTTAAAAGGATTTTACTTGCTATACTACGATTCGGAAATAAATGAGAGTGACTCATTTCTAGAGCTTGGAGCGTTGCGTAGAGAGAAGTGAACAGGAAACGTACATATTTCCATAGACGTGCTGTTTTAGAGGGCTGCGAATTACGCCGAAACTAATGTACATAAATAGAAGCTCTCACACTACTGGCAGGTTGATTCGTCCGCATTATATATGCGTATATTTTCGCGCGTCTGAATAATCTACACGTTTCCGCATCAAGCGTGCGCCCAGGCACATGTGCCCTCTATTTCTCCCGCTCTTTCATCGTGACAAATCGACCTCATCCCGACGACACTCGACGGCACTAGCCAGTGGACCAGTATAAGGTATACCTAGGATCAATGCACTTCTAGCAATATAAAAATGAACTCGTTCATTGCGTTCAGAGAATAACGATGCATACATAATACATACAGGGTTGGAAAGTCCAAGATTTCAAAGCCGAGCATTAAAAGATATAAAAGAATAAACTCTTCAAGTAAAGGGAACTGACAGAGAAATATTAAATCCATAGTTGCCAGACTGATATGTCATTTTAAAACTTTTATGAGCGTTATTCTCTGTCTTTCGTGATAGGGTAGCAATAAAATATGTAGGCGGGACGCCCCGCCCATAAATTATAATGCGCACGTGTGAATTTAATTATTATATCGTGATTGGTCTACGGAAAATAAGCACTTGAGTATTCCTGTGCGTACGCAGTATCCCGAGAAGTTAAATGTTTGGGTGGGTATTTTAGGCGAGTCCATCGTTGGGCCATTTTTTATAAACGGTTCCTTAAATGCCAACTAATATTTAACAAATAAAACAAACTGTTTACGGACATGAACATGAAAGACCATGAAATTTAAATGATTTACGGGCCAGAATTGTACCAGTCCTAAATAATATTTCCCCTGAAGTGTTAGTACTAGTGTTGTAAGAATACGTATTAAAAATTCTGTTCAATCCGAATATCAAACTATTACGTATTAATCCGAATAGTTGCCAACCACAATACGGAATCGAAACGCTGTCAAATGCCGGAAGATAGCGTGGATATCGTACGAAGTCTCGGACGAAGTAAACATAATACGTAATAGTACGATGATACGAACACAAACGAGGTCCGAGGGAATACGGAATTATTACTTATTATGACGCGATGCCGTGCCGTGACATTGCGTATAGAAGGTCATATCCGTATTCCGTAAGCCAAGAAAAGCACGTATGAAAATTAATACGTATTAGTGAATTCATCCGAATACTCTTAGTACTATTAGGTACGTATTATCCGAATATTAAAATCATCCGAATATTTACAACACTAGTTAGAACGCGTAAGAACTGAGTTTTACGATAGAATAGGTTTTTGCGAAGCACAACGGGGCGACATTTTTGAACCGCTTTTTCAATGGGCATTTTTTCTTTCTTTCGTCTTATAACTGGGTTGATTTATATTTTTAATTTTTTTTATTTTTTATAGAACTTCAAGTTTATTTTCTTGCAGACTGGTTAGTTAAGGAATACAAAAATTTTAAAACAAATACAATTTTATTCGTACACTTCGTTTAAGTGTATGGGATCATTGTAAAAGTCAGAATTACGTAAGAATTTCGTTTCATACAGCTAAGTCGATGTACACATCCATAGCTGCGAAAAAGTACTGAGTTCCATCCAAATTCGGCGATAAGCCGTGTCAACTATCCCTCTCCACTTTATATTACGCGCAGGTCTCATACGTTTCGAATACGTGCACAAGCGTGAAACAATGTGGCATCTAACTGTCTTTGTCTGTCCTTACCGGGGTCTTTTAACTTATTCTCTTCTACACATGTATCGCCAATATGTAAAGGTGCAATTTCCTAGTATGTATATAGAGTCGAATAGCTTAAGCAAAGCGCATTTTATATCGACGCTGTAGCGAAATAATTTGTGCCTCCCGAAGCACGTTGTGTTATAGCTTTTGGTATGAATCATTATCATTTATTTCCAATTCTGAGTATAGTTGTAAAAATCATGTTTTAGTGTGTTATATAAAACGTCTTATAAGATATAAACATTAACCCACTCATTATTTATACAGATTCAAATTTCAGAAATAAAATAAATACTGGAATTTAAAAAAATCCACTTACGAATTACGCGTAACTGGTTGATTGTTTTCAAATGGCTGCCTAATTAAAATGTTTGTGAAACTGTTTGGAATAAAAATTCGTGTTCGCAATGAACATACTTCAAAACGATTGAACAGGTTTATTTAATCAGATGTAATTTCGTTTTGTTAATAGATTATTTTATTGGCCATGGACCGAAGTAAAAAAAAATCAAGAAGGTCCTTTGAGCTCGTGATGGGGTTTATTTCATTTGTCAAAAGTAGATACTATTTAAATACTTTTTTACATTACACAAGGTTGCCTTTTACTTACTACTTTTGTCAGTTCTCATGCAAGTCACAGTTCTGAAGAAAAACGTGTAAGTATGTTTTATAATAGCTTCATTGTTAGTCTAAAAAGAATTACAAAGACGAAGTTTGATTATGAGTTAGTAAAAAAAATAATAATAAAGTTTGGTAGTTACTTGTTACTGTTTGTAGTTTTAAAACTCTATGCACATTCCTTTCAAAAAGTTGGCGTTGTAAGCATGCTAGTGTTTTCGATATAACTTCTGGGGGAATTTGTTCCCGTCCCATTGAAATGAACATCGGCACACAGATCAAGGATACATATGTACGTGAAAAGTGTTACAAAAACGATCAACACAGAACTCGATGAATAAAAGAAGCGTTCTTTTTATCACAGTAATAAGTCCGGCTTGTGTTCGATATTCAAATTTTAATTCATTGTTTTCGTTTTTGTTTTCGGTACCTACATTTTGTTCAACTATATCGCGTATTATTTATTATGTTTTATAATACTTTTTATATCGTATTTTTTAATAAGTTTAATAAAATATTTGTTTCAAACATAAATAATTATGTTTTACAAAAATGTGTACCTCTACATCACATGTGCTTTATTTTTTATTTTGGTTATTAATTTAAATGACAAAGTTCGTGCCTTCTAAAAAATACGTTGAGGTCATTACATATGTATGTCAGTATCATATTTCAAGTCGTTAATGCTAAAACTGTTCTTTTAATACTGATATTAAAATAGGCTTTGATGTATAAAAACTAATTATATTTTTTTTGTGGGGATTTTTTGGTTTTCATTTTTTTATCTCACTGGCAGGTAGGTGTTTTAACACTTGTATCGTCTGTCACATTTACTATACTTCTATACTGTTTTCAAGACTGACTAAAAAAGAAAAACATCTTCAGCTCAAAAGTTTCCGTATTTTTTAAAATATATCAGAAATAAATAATGAAGAATGAATAAGCTCACTGACTGATTATTAAACAGACATACGTAAAGATAATACATAATTATTTTTGGATCTTCACGAAAACATGTTTAAAAGTAAAAGAAAGTAGTGTAACGGTATCAGCAAAACCGCTCTTAATATTTTAAATTTGTTTACATAACCTTGTTGCCATTTTTATTCACCGTTTGGGTAAATATTTAATTGCATTTAATACTCATTTTACTGTCTTAAAAACATGTAATTGCCACACGACTGGTAATTTAAATTATCAGATTAGCGTAATAATTAGGGTACTTTATGACAAGTCATCCAGTATACGGATCACCCACTTGTGGACCAGTTAAGGGGGAATGGAGAAACGCTTGAAGTGACATAGATATACCAATAGCTTCATTTCATCTCAAAATATACAAGCTGTGGCTAATAATAACCGAAATGCTGTTATAACACTTTTTATTCATTACCAATTATAGTAGCAACTTTTTTGCCTTCAATGTACTCCCCTTCGCGATCTCTACACCGCTCTATACGACTTTTCCATTGTTGAAAACAGTGCTGGAAGTCCGCTTCTGTCAGCTGGTTCAGAACCTCCGCCGCTTTTGCCTTTACCGCTTCCACACTTTCGAATTTTGTCACGTTCAGTGTCACCGTGTCTAACAAGTGTCAATGTTGTTTAAAATGGCAGCGCAAATGTTCATTCTTAATTCCTTTTGCTCGGAAGTGAGGAATTTTTGGCATCACTTTTGCGCAAACGAACGATTCATGCAAAATTTGGCGAACACATTCTTTGTCGATTCCTGTTATTTCAGCAAGCCCTCGGATCCTCAGATGACGATCTTCACGGATTAATTTCCCAATTTTTTCAATGTTTTCGTCCGTTCGGAGGGCGGATCGTCTTTGGTCGTTTCATGTCCCTCTTTAAACCTTTTAAACTATTCAGAAACTTGTCTGCGGGATAAACATTAATTCCCGTACACTTCTTTTAACATTGAAGCTTCTGTAAAAGTTTTCCCCAGTTTAACAAGAAACTTGAGAATAACCCGTTGCTCCACTTGAACACTTAGCATTTATGAACTTAACTGGTGGGTAACTAATTCAAACGACTGCTACAGTCAAACTGAGCGACCCACTGGCTTGTCCAGCGAGCTCAGGATGGGGAAAATATCACCAGACGCAACGTAACAGCATAAGTTCGGTTATTTAATAGCCACACCGCGTATGCTAAAAATGAATGAACGAATCGTGGCGTCCTCGAAGGTGAGCATTATAAGCCTAACAATAATATGACCGTTAATCGCAATCTCACCTACTCACTATCTTACTATCTGTTAAATTCAACGGACGCATATTGTATGTACGAGGTGTGTAAATTAAGTAATGAGACTGTTTTTTTTTTAAATTATACTCAAACACCCAAGTCTCATCACCAGTAATGTCACTTTCCATAAAATGGGGATCATTTTCAATCGATTCCAAAAAGTCAAGACTTCTTTCTCTCCTGATGTCCTTTTGTTCCTGCGACAGGTTTTTTGGAACTATATTTACGCAAATTGTTCTCATCCTCAATTCGGTAGTCAAATCTGATGAACAGTGATGTGATTAAATTTTAACTCCTCCAGTGTTGCTAGATCGGGCGCTACGTTGCCAGTCTCATTACTTAATTTACACACCTCGTATGTGCGAGCCAATCGTTGCTTTGTTCAAATACGTAACGATTTTGGTCCCTTGGTAGGAAAAGTCAATTATATTAGGCAGGGAAGACAGCAATATGCTGGCAATCCCAGGGGATTAGGTATTCTAGCGGAATTATCTAGTGACATCGTAAAGTTGCACAAATCATCATTTGGTTCTTACGTATGTACAGATGAATTGTAACTGAAGTCCTCATGAAGACGATTTGTATTGCATTTTTTATTTATATTCCACATTACCACACACTCGAATTGAAGTGCACATATGTATATGTAAGTGTGTACCTATAGCATATATACCTGCATATATATGTATATGCTATAGGTATATATGCAGCGATCTATAAATCGATATAAATGAATATAAAAATATTTTTCTGATTTTAGAATTAGGTATGAGATAATAATTCTCATTTGTTTCCCTAAATATTTTACATCACTAACATGACGATAGCTTCCCTTGATCTTAGCAAATGTAAAAACTGAAATGTTATGAAAACTTCGAAACATACGAAGACGTATAATTTATAAGCAATATAAAACTGAACGAAAAAACTGTTGCTCAAAAAAATGTGTGGGTTAGGATAGTGTACTACAGTGATTTGGGAACCGGAGGGATTGTCTTAAGGTAAACCGTAACGTGTATACCCGCTTTAAGGTAAATTTTAACGTACATACGGTTCTTTTATTTTTTATATATAAATAATTTTTATCGTATTTTATCCTTTAACCTCTTAGACAAAGTTATATTTTGTTCTTTATTTCTTTGTTTTTTTTTTTTTTGGGGGGGGGGATCATCCAAAATTAATAGAGTAGCATAAAAAAGTTTGCATCATGTAGAATAGGTACGTTTGTTTCAGCTATAGAAGTTATACGTTTGTTTCAGCTTAGTCTAGACATAAAAATGCCCCAAGTAAATATTGAGAAGATTTTATCATATACTACATATGTATATGTATGTACAATTGTACCGGGTGGGCAAATTTCGATGTTTTTATAGGGTATCTCGGTAACTGTAAGGGCTATGGAAAAATGAACCCACCTTTCCCGACCTCTTTTTTCGAGATAAATTCATTGGTGAAAACCAGAATTTGCTATATCTTTTCGTTTTCGAGTTGTAAACGAAAATTGATTTTTTTTGAGTTTTCGATTGGTGTCGATAACTCGGTTGTTTGTAAAATTAGAAGAAATCTGTTTGCACGTTCTACAGGCACTTTTTTAAGTAGAATAGGATTTCCTTAACAGATTTTTTATATCTTGTGTAGTTTTCGAGTTATGGCATAAACTTCTATTTTTTTTTAAATGGAAACCATAGTTGGCTATGATTTAGCTAAAAAGAGGATTTTTTTCTCTTTACAACGATATATAGTTTGTGGGGTCTATGATGAGTGTTTATGCGGAAACAGTTAAAAATTTTAATTTTTTTTGTATAGGTATACTTACTTTGTTTTTTCTTTGCAGGAAGAGTAAGTTTCTATAGTAACACATTGTTACAACAATGTTTTAATAATAATAACTGTTGCTATGGAAATTTACTCCTGCGAAAAGTAATATAAATACATAGTAACAGTCGTATATAATGAATGGTATATTAAACTTAAATAACTAATTATGACATATTAGTGACTAATTAATAATTAATTATAACATATTCATAACAAGAAAGTTTAACACACTTAACAATCAAATTTGTAACAAATAATGTATGTAAAAAATACTATACAATATATTTTACAAAAACAAAACTAGACAGATTAAAAAAAATACGAGCATGATTATTTACCTAAAGTTTTCAAATTGTCGTCCGTTGTTTGCGATGCACAGTTCACATCGCTTTGAAACACTTTTTGTTGCATTATAGATGTGAATATTTGAAACGGAATTCAGACAGTCTATAAGATTTTCTCTCAGTTGAACCAGTGTATGTAGTGTATTATTAGTATAAATTGTCTTTAATGGTTCCCCAAAAAAAGAAATCTAACGGTGAGAGATCTGGCGACCGAGGAGGCCACTTTACTGGCCCATTGTTCCCTATCCATTTCTCCCCAAAATTAGTATTTAATAATTCCGAGATTAAATTAGTATTATGGGGTGGTGCCCCGTCTTGTTGAAAAAATACATGTCGTCTTTCGTTAAGTGGCAAGTTGTCTAAAAATTCTTCTACTATGTGGTAGTTTATCATAATGTAATACCGTTGACCATTTAAATTGTCATCATAAAGTTGGTAAGCTAAAATGCGGTTATTATATAGGGCACACCATACACTAAAACCGAAACGTCCTTGATTTTGAACATCAACAGTCTGATGAGGATTATCTTCAGACCAATAATGTTTGTTGTGTCGGTTGAAAATTCCGGCACTACTTACGTAACTTTCATCTG
This sequence comes from Aromia moschata, assembly GCA_029963805.1. Classification (NCBI taxonomy): domain Eukaryota; kingdom Metazoa; phylum Arthropoda; class Insecta; order Coleoptera; family Cerambycidae; genus Aromia; species Aromia moschata. Next base: position 1,727,049 of record JAPWTK010000054.1, on the reverse strand, counting down.
TCCAAATGATATTTTTAAAAAATAATTGGTCTTGCTCAATTTGTTGTAGGTACCAATTGCAGAAATCCAGTCGGCGTTCAGGATCAGTTGGAAGGAGCTGTTGTTTTTTCCTTATTGTATAAGGTCTAAATTTGGGTTTTTTAAAACTGAAAGTGCTCTTCGTCGCGATATACCAGACTCTGCTTCAATTTGCCTACTTGAAATTGAAGGATTTACGACTACCATACCAACAACATTTATGGCAACATCCTCAGCATCTTGAATACGATAATTTTTTGGTCTTGGTTTATTAAATCCTCCGTATTCAACGAGGTTTTCTTTTAGTCTACCAAAGATGGACATATTAGGTTGTCTCCTTTCAGGGTAGCGATTAAAATATGCTTCCGATGCAGCTTCAGAATTATATCCATTTTGAATAAAACACTCTAGCATATTAAACTTTTCGTAATTTTGATACGCCATCGCGCCTTGTCAATTTCTTTAATCGAAACTTTAAAACTATAATGCAAGCAAAAACCAAACATAAACAATTAATCAAACAGTAATGTGTAACTGTGTATTTACATCCCAATATCCAACTGTTCTGTTTTCAAAATGACAGGCGCCTACTGTGCAAAATCATTGAAATTACTATACTGTCCTTTATTAGAAAACATATGTTTTTAACTGTTTCCGCATAAACACTGATCATAGACGCCACAAACTATATATCGTTGTAAAGAGAAAAAAATCCTCTTTTTAGCTAAATCATAGCCAACTATGGTTTCCATTTAAAAAAAATAGAAGTTTATGCCATAACTCGAAAACTACACAAGATATAAAAAATCTGTTAAGGAAATCCTATTCTACTTAAAAAAGTGCCTGTAGAACGTGCAAACAGATTTCTTCTAATTTTACAAACAACCGAGTTATCGACACCAATCGAAAACTCAAAAAAAATCAATTTTCGTTTACAACTCGAAAACGAAAAAGATATAGCAAATTCTGGTTTTCACCAATGAATTTATCTCGAAAAAAGAGGTCGGGAAAGGTGGGTTCATTTTTCCATAGCCCTTACAGTTACCGAGATACCCTATAAAAACATCGAAATTTGCCCACCCGGTACATATTGGGCGTACTTGTAATAGGACAAAAATATATGACCGGTTTAAGAAATAATTAATAAATGCTGCTTACAGAAGTTGTTTAAAATACAAACTTATATATTGGCAAGTATAGGGTGGTCCACTGATATTTTACCGCCTTTTTAGAACGCTTATTATTACGAGGCGCGTTCATAAAGTAAGGGCCGTTTGGTCACAGAAAAAAATGTACTAATAAGAAACAAATTTTATTGTCATATTTAGTTAGGTACAATCTTACTTTACTTCTCTACATAATCGCCGTTCACTTCTAAGCATTTTTCGTACCGCTGCACCAGCTTCTTTAACCCCTCTGCATAGAAGCTTGCCGCCTGAGAGTTGAACCAGTTGACAACGGCGTTTTTGAGTCCCTCTTCGGTTTCAAAACGTTGTCCACCGAGCCACTGTTTAAAATGCAAGAAGAGGAATTAGTCGCTAGGTGCAAGGTCAGGACTGTACGGTGGTTGGTCAAAAAGTTCCCAACGAAAATCTTGAATTTTCTCATTGGTTTTGCAGCAGTGTGAGGATGCGCGTTATCGTGGAGGAGGATTATGCCAGATGACAGTTTCCCGCGGCGTTTGTTTTGGATCGCACGTCTCAATTTTTTGAGCGTTTCGCAGTACACGTCAGCTGTAATTGTTGTCCCACGTTCCAAGAAATCAACCAAAAGAACACCGTCTTTGTCCCAAAAAACTGTAGCCATCAATTTTTGACTTGTGTACTGAGTTTGCTTAAACTTTTTCGGTTTTGGTGAAGATGAGTGTCGCCACTGCATCGATTGCAGTTTTGTTTCTGGGTTGGCGTAGGATACCCACGTCTCGTCCCCAGTAACAATGTGAGAAAACAAATCATCATCTTGTTGATAACGGGCCAAAAACTTTCATCCACTAGACATTATTTGCTCTTTGTGGTGGTCGGTGAGCATTTTTGGTACCCACCTTGCACACAATTTGCGGTATGCGAGGTTTTCTTTGACAATATTGTAAACAGTAGTGCGTCCAAGTTGAGGAAATTTGTTAGCCAGGCCACTAATCGTCAATCGACGATCAGATCGCAGTGTTTGGTCCACTTGTGAAACGATTTCATCGGTCTGGATACTGGGCCTGCCACTCCGCTCTTCGTCATGGACATTTGTTCGGCCATTTTTAAAATCACGGCACCATTGTCTAACCTTTCCTTCACTCATAACTGTAGGTCCGTAAACCAGGCATAATTCCCGATGAATTTCAGCAGCCGACGATCCTTTTGCACATAAGAAACGAATCACAGAACGCACTTCACAGTTGGCGGGATCAACGATTTTCGCGGCCATTGTTCTTTGCATTCACGGACAACAATACGACTTCAGAATCAAAACAAATGACGCTGTAGCTTCGCAATGAGTCAGTAGATGGCGCTGCAGTAGTAAAACTGTGCTTCGAAGCGCCAATATTTATATATAAGCAAACGGCCCTTAGTTTATGAACGCGCCTCGTAGAAACAAGCATAATTACAAAAAAGTGCAGATATAAAAGTTGTAGATATTTTCATATGTGGGTGAACTGGGGTAAATGTAAAAACAGGGCAAATGTAATACCAAAAAATAGCATCCCAATTTGATCAAAACTATCTTTGGCGACAGAATGTTGTGACTACCCTAACCTCTGTTATGGTATTACTGTATATGTATGGTGCAACTCAGTTTGAATACAGCCGTTAGGGAGAGCAATACGAGGCAGCTTTACCGAATATCGCCTTTACTTTAATATCAACGGTATTTACTGCCTTGACATTTGCTTTTAAGGCAAATATTCTAAAGTATTAGTTACTATTATTTGTTGTTCACATTTTTCGTCTCTCGTGACATTCACATTTAACCAATACTTACTGATTTTTTTGGTTATAACATGTTACATTTGCCCTATGAAAAGTAACACATTAATAATTATAATTGCCCCAATTTTGAGTAAAATTTTCTTTGAAGAATCCTCTTGAGGAAATTAAGAGTGGTGGAATAACCATGTATAAAGCGTCAAAACCTTATCATATCTCATACCCAACAACTCCACTATTTTGAAAAGAACTCTAGGAACCAAGAAAAATTCAAAGGGGCGCCTTACTACCTTATTGCAGCAGCCTTTTATAAGATATGTAGCAAAATGTTGATAATCTTTGGTAGTCAATAATACAAAAGTTTATAAGTCGTTTGTGTTACAATAATAGAATTAAAACTAGGAAATAAAGTGAAGAAAATAACGACCTTTTTACAATTGCCCCATACATTATTACATTTGCCCCGCTTTACGAGGCAAATGTAACTTATTGCATCCTTTTCAAAAAATATATTATGTATTTTTCTTCAAAAATATTTCAATCAAATTTTTTTTGTCAGTAATATAAAGTAAATGGTTTGAACGTTTTATATGATTTTTTTTAGATTTATTGATTTCTACATTAAAATTTTGCAGATGTCTAAAACTACACTATGCAAATTATATGCTGCAATTACCCCAGTTCACCTCATTTAATTGTGGGTCTATTTGATGCGAAATATTTTTTTTTTGAGGTACTGCTACTCAGTTAATTGAAATTGATATTATGCATAAGAAATTATTTATTTCGAAGTGTTTAAATTGAAGAAGTGCTTTCGTCTGTACATAAATAACTTAATTGAAGTGGTGGCAGTTCGTAATATTCCTTTATTTCTCGCGATAATACGAGAAAATGCGATAGTGCAGTAAGACGGGAGATTATTATATTTATTTTGTTATTTTAGTTTAATGAGAACACATCGGGCAATAATTATAAAACAAAGTGTAAAAGTCTTATCTGCAATTGACCTTTTTTGATAGCATTTAACTAAATGAAAAAAGAATATTCTAAGTAGAGCGCAATCAACTGTCTTTATTAATATTTTCTGTATTTATCAGTAGATTTTCTGGTATATAAGGATTTACTTGCTAAGCATGTTAACCTTCATCGTAGAGATAGAGTGATGTCACTCTCATACAGTATTTCCCAAACTGATAGCAGAAAAAAATGGTATTGTTTTTCTTCATTTTTATGGTATAAACGTGATAATAAAAGGGTCACAGAGGCGTACGCATTATAATACACGAAATTATGATCCTTTCGCACGTTTGCCATATTTTATTATGAAATTATATCACACTACTCAACCTATTGCGTTTAGCAGCTGTTGTATAGCAGCTGCAGCTGTCACAGGACTACTGCATTCAAATCAAATTGAGGCAACCCCAATCACACGCTACGCGAGTTGCCTCTGTGTTGCGTTATACTTAACATTATAACTAAAGTTCTCATTTTGTTTTTATGTACAAATGTATGTTTATAAATTTTATGTACATATTACATGTAATAATACAATTAATAATTTTAGAACTTTTTTTTAGCTTTGGTAATCCCTACAAATTATATTAAATGCATATGATGTACACAATGTATATAAACGGTGTCAATTTGAAAACGAACAGCATTTAATATTGCCTAAACTAACGACAGTATCAAAATTTGGCGAAACATGTCAATTTACATATCAAGGAGGATAACTTTTGAGGCATTTGTTGTATTTCTTTCAACCTCCTAACCCCCAGGGCAATTACCCTTAAAATTTAAAATGACAACCCCTATTTCTTTTGCCATTTTTGAGTTTCTTGTTCAACTCTAGATAAGTCCCATATTTCTTTTTTGTCAAAAATTCATAGTTAACCTCATGAATGTGTGGAATGTATTTAATTTCTGAATTTTTTATTGGAAAATCATGCACTTTTACAAAACTTTGTCAAGAATAAAAAGTTCTTAAAATCACTCAAAGAATGTACTGGAAAAAATGTTTTAACAATTTTTTTAATTTTGCAAAAATTGACCATTTGCAAAATCCATTCCATTTGCAAAATCCTACACCGTTGCACATGTATTACATGTAAACCTACCGCCCTTCCAAGTTCCGTCTCGAAGTGTTGCTAGATCGGGCGCTACGTTGCCAGTCTCATTACTTAATTTACACACCTCGTATTTATTAAACAATATGTTTTTTTTTACACTGTGATGCTTAAATGACGAGACACCCTGTATATTAACGCAGGCAGTTACGTATCTAGGATATTGGCATTTTTTTGTTCACATGTTTTCTTTTTTTCTTATCCCAGAGCCTGTTTGATACAGCTAGTATTTCCTGTATGGAGGCTATTAAAAAATTTAGATTAAAATAAACAGCGCTGTATAATTTACATTAATTAAGTTGGCTGAGTTAAACTGCAGCTTTAGTTCTTGGTGATAATTGCCTGTCTTATTACAACAGTTATAATATCATTTATGGTGATAATAGAGGCGTACTAAGAAAAAGTTATAATAAAAGAACTTTTATTGAGCTCTCTTTATGTATGCGGTAATAGTCGTTAAATATAATAATACAAAATAATGTTTTCTAATATTTAACAGTTACACAGTAAGTACTGTAAAATGTACAATAATTTCACAAGTCTTAAAAATTATTTTAGGAGAATTGCAAACAGAAATATAGTGAACTGTTGTCATACTACTTTATTGAACTATTCAAAAAAATACATTTTATTGTTTCTAAAAGGATTGTAATATTTAAAAGAGGAAAGGAAATACATTTAAAAAATTATAAAATTGCTATATGACATACACTTAGTTCTTTTAGCATTGTACATTGTGTCCAGAATGGGTAATAGATTCGAACTCTTTAATCGAATTAAGGTTTCGACATTTCGATTTTTCTGAAATAATCATCAACTTCGTTTTTTTTTCTTATGGCAGCCGAATTGGATGTTGTATTTCAAAAGTATTTAGTTTTCCCCTTCCAACGATACTCGAGCAAAAAATTAATTCCTACTAACAAAAACCTTAAAAACCCTTTTCAGGGACTTACCGCTTAGGGCCGTATTGCAACACCGCAATATAAGATTGACGACTTGCAACTATACTTGTGAATCACCAGATTATCTTCTGAGGAAAAAATAAGTTATACTGAAGTATAGCTAACTATAAATAAGTAACTAAACTTAGTTATAATTAGAATGTATTAAAAATCAAAGGGTTCTAATTAAATAGGGCCGCCAACATGTTTTTTAAGTGTTCTGAAAAACGACAGCCCAATGAAAGTACTTTCTCCGCAAAAGTAAGTAAAAGTTAACATTTAAGTAAGTTCCTGATAAGTTTGGAGAAAAGACTTTCTTTGGGCTGTCGCTTTTCAGAACACGTTTTAAAAATATGGCGACCCTATTTAATTGGATTTCTTTTGATTTTTAATAATAACGTTATAATAACCTCTATGTTTAATTAAATATTTTTAATTAATACATCGTAATGTTGCATTTTTTCCTTTTCCTCAGAATAGAACCTGGTAACTCACAAATCACAAGTGGAGTTAGGATTTTTTAATTTATCAAGTTGCAGCAAAAATGGGAAAGTGAAGAGGCATTTCCTAAGCGGCATTAAATTACTCATAAAACACGTTTTTTACAACTTTGCCCATTTAACCGTTTTCCTATCTCTTATAGTTTCCAAGATAGCAATATATCCATCAACAATACTGGACACCCTATATACAATAGATAGTTGGTAATAGAAGTACATTTATTTCAAGTATTAAAAAATATATACACATTTTCTTTTTCTTTTTTTTTTTCTTAAACAACATTATAAAATTATATGTTGTATAGATTTATACTTTGCAGAAAATCACTATATTAGGTGTATTATTTTATGTTTTCACTCAGTTGTTATATGATCTTTTTTTTACGATGTGAATGTGGAAAAATTAAATAAAAGGAAAACACGGGTCTAGCTATTTTTTCTTTAGTTTCAGTTCCCGACACCAACTAAATCTTACTTCGTTACATACAGAGATACACCTAAACATGCATTTAATTATACGTATGTAGGTATATAATTATTGTTATAAAATCAATTATTTTCTGAATACATTTTTATACGCCCTGTACAAATAATTTCTAAAACAATCGTGCATCGAAACAGCTTCCTGACCACTCCTGTACGTTATTTTATTATATCGTGAACACGTTCATTGCTAATTATATAAATTATTAATGTGTTACCTAAGCAATGTTCATTGCGGACGATAAAAATACGCAAGCACATAATAAAATCATAAATAAATGCTCGTATAATGGTGTCTTATGATAAATTACTGGACAGCCGCAAAGCTTCTGACACAGAAAAAAAAACTAGTCGACATTGAACGGAACGCAACTTCACAACGCGGTATTGTCGGTTTCAGCGGCGTTCATAACATTCTTGACTTGGGGTGCATAGTAAAAATGTACCAAATTAAATTCCATATGATTATGGGATGCACTAACTAAAGATTGATTTGCTGGTTCACTTTGCAGTTCCGATATTTGTCTTTTAATGATTCGACTCGCGAATTACAATCCAAAAAAAGTCGATAAAAAAAGACGAAACAACAACTGTCGAGAGTTGTTTCGTTGTGTTGCTGTGTTGTTGTTGTTGTCACACTGATATGAAAATATTAGGCAGCTACATATATATTATGTTCTAGTAGTTCCCAAAATGTGAAGATTTATTACTCTGATGTATTAAAACCAAATGAAATAAGATTTTTTTTGTTTTCAATATTTTTTTTTTAGATTTTTTGTTTGTGGAATGAATGTTTATATATTGAAATTATTTTATACGATCATATCCAATGGGACATGTCCATTATTGGGAGTTTTCTTACAAGTATTGTTATGTACAATGTTCAAAACAGCTCAGTAAAATCGATGAAAACAACACAGACCTACAAAATAAAAAAAAGTGTCCTGTGCATCAGACCGAACATTATTATTCCCATGTATTTTTGCCTGCTGAAACCAAATATTGCCTCAGTTTTGCCTCTACACCTCAGGATTTTTTTGTACAGTCAAAGACACCCCAAAATCCATGAAATCGTAGTATTTTTGATTGTAGAAAAATCTTAACGTGTAGAGGAAAACTGGTCAGGTTTGATTTCAGGGGCAAGAATATGGGGATAGTAAGGTCTAGTCGGATGCGCAGAACGTTTTTTTTTATGTCACAAGCTGCGCCACGGCCTGTGCATCATATTATTCCCATGTATTTTTGCCCGCCGAAACAAAATTTTGCCTCTGTTTTGCCCCGACACGTCAGTATTATTTTCTAGTCAAAATTACCTATGTTTTTATGGATTAGAAAATCCATGAAAATGTTTTTGACACTGAAAAATTTTTTGTGAATAGGGGCATAACTGGCAAATACATTTTTTTGCGGGGCTGAATAATTTTGTGTTGTACGGCTAATGTTGCGGGGCTGTGTAATTATTGTGTATTTTGCTTAAAATCCCCAGATGGGGTCAAGTGTACCCCTATGCGCCCCCTCAATGGACGCCTATGGTCGTTTCAGTTAATTAGGAAGCAGTAGTAGCTCCCGATGAAAACGTATTAATCGCAGTAGTTACTGTATGTTACAGTGGTGTAAAACGATTAAAGACATAAAGAAAACATAATGAACTCGACAATAAAACATTTGCTAGGTATTTACAATATTATTTTCTGTATGTGGGAAAAACCTCAAGTATCTGGCGGAAAAAGCGTGCAGTTTATCAATCGAGTTGAAACATGGAATATTCCGAGAAACGTAACATAGTTAAAAAAGTACCACATAAACATTCGAGGAATACTTCTACATCTGTAATTTAATACACTGTAGTCCCAACATAATGTAACAGCAAAATATTTTTGCCCGTATGTGTTTATTTCTTAGTGCATCATACTACATTATCTACCACGAAAATTTTAATTTTACATAATTTAAACATCATATGTTGACATTTTTTTATATTTGTTTTTATAATCCTATATAATTAATTTTAATAAATTACGGTGATTCCCATTACTATGATAAATCACCGCAAGATCAAATGCCAGATGGTGAACATTGGGAGAATTATTTATGTAAGAAGACGGAAATAAATCAGATGTACTCACAATCCATATCGAATGTTTAGGAGTCGTAGGTAGGCTTTAGGTTTGCTCCGGTGTTACAGTCTGTCACATAAAAATGTGTCGAAGCTTTCGTGCAGGACTGAGATTACTGGCAAAAAAATATCAGTATTATGACGCTCAAAACAATACTATATAAAAAAAATGCATTATAAAAGTACAAAAAGTACAGTCCAACAACTCCATGATTGGGGATGTGTCAGTGCACGAGGATTTGGAATACTATGTGTATTTATCAGAAATCTTAACGCTGGAAGAATGGAACGATTGTACCAGAAAGGCATCTTGACATCAACAGAGAAGTGTTTTGGCAGAAACAACGATGACTGAATCCTACAAGAAGATAATGAACCCAAACATCGTAGTAGATTTTGCGTGTAGTGGAAAGCTGAACGTGGCATCAACCATAAGCCTTGCCTTCACAATCCAACCCAATAGAAAATGTATGGGCCTTAAGGAAGCAACATCTTCGTGGAACACGTGTGTCCTTACACGACTGGCCCATTTATTAGGTAAGTGCATCAAAATGATTATAACACAGTTCTTGTACAAAAAAAGACTTTGAAGAATGTTGCAAATGCCATAGGCTGGAAAATATCGGCGACATGTTTTTATGTGACGAACTGTATATTGAATCGGCATTTCGAATATTCGAAATAATCATTGCGATATAATCTCATTATGGTACCTGATTCTCCCCCTTGGTAACATCATACAAATATCAGAAGATAATGTAAGATTAGGAGTAATGTTGCCATGTTCATAGGAGGCTTTTTATTATGAAATATTTTATATTTATCTCAATCAATGAGTCGTAATCATGTCACATAATCGTTTGCTTCTTTTTAAGTCTCGTTTCGGAAACATGTATCAAATTTATTACAAAAGGATTAAAATTTATTACAAGGAGATACTGTCACTTCCAGATTAAGATAATATCCTGTACAGTGTATTTAGGTATATCAACCTCTTTATATCTGTTAATTCTGTGATACCTATGAGATGTGGTAATTAAGAAAAATTGATGGGATTATTAAGTAGGTCACGAATATATATTTACGTAAAGATTTAAATATATGTTTACTGGGTGTTAATGACATCATGTATCAGGGCTTTCACTGAAACTGCAACGAACTTCAAATTCTCAACTGGAACACACCAGACAAAAAAAACGGAATTCTGAGACATGGTCTCGTTGAGATGCCCAGTGTATTGAGTGGAATCTCAATTAATTGCCATTTATCAGTTTTATATATTGTAGTTATCAAATGTACATTTTAATCAATTAAAGTTTCGTTAATATTTATAGTGACTTGTCATTTATCAAATAATTTCGTCAATGAAAACAACGAAAGAAACCGTACACCCACTTTTTGAAGTTTGCCTAAATTCTGATAATGTTTGTATTACACCATTGCTTCCATTTTTTTGCTTCTGACAGGATTACAGCTTGTGAGATTCTGCGTCTAATAAGTCGAAGTTGAAGACGGTATGTCGATTGTGTGAAAAGATAACGTAACTTCAGATATAACCAGCGAAAATGTCGAAACGGTCGAGTACGATTAATTTACAAATAAAGACTGCCATTGTCAAAGTCAGCGTATTATTTTAAACAGATATGAATGCCTAAAAGCGACGTTAATTCCTTATTATTACCTATCCCTAAAAGTTATTACTCGAGCACGCCCATGGAATCATAAAGTTGCACCGCTTTTTTTGTTCCCCAGACGTATTTATCATTTTCAATTCAAAATAGATGGACTATACATACAGATGTATCTGGTTTATTCAAATTAGCACTTATTTCAAAACGTCATCGAACTTGTAATAAAGTTAATACATTTTTTCTAATTTAATATTACTAAATTAAAATAATTAAAGGCGACCAGTTTTGAGGCGAATAAATCTTCTCCATGTATTTACATTTATTATATGTATGTATGTACATTAGGGTGGGCCAAAAAAAACATTTATTTTTTTTTCTTTAGTTACCATGAAAATATTATTCAATATCACAAAAAAAAGCCTGTCAAAAAGGCAGCTCTTAATTTTAATTTTAAGAGGTGTCTCATCGTGATTTTTGATTTCCCATTTAAATAACGCGGGATTTTTTTTTATTTTATTGCGTTCTAACGAATTGTGTAAAAATGAATACATATTTTTGAAGAAAAATTAAACGATCTACAAAAAATGGTCTGAAACGATTTTTTCTCTGTAAACAAAATAATTAAAAATAAGTTTTTCTCTACAAATTCGTGGAAGAAGAACGAAAAATATGTTTTATAGTTTTGAGCCATAATTTTGTGATAAAGTATAAAAAATTGTGGAAGTCATCATATGCCATTTGAGGTTGACCTCGAATAACTTTTAAACGAGGCGAAAAATAATTTCAGACCTTTTTTGTAGATCGTTTAATTTAATAATACAATTCGTTAGAACGCAATAAAATTCAAAAAAAAAATCCCGTGTTTTTTAAATGGGAAATCAAAAATCACGATGAGACACCTCTTAACTATTCAGTTCCAAAGTTTAAAGTCGGTACGAGAATAGGAACCTATTTTTCTCGACCGCCAAAGCGAACGCTGCACCAGGCGCGCGGCGCTCGCTGCCAGCCCACCAGGTGCTCTGTCTCTTATTATTCGTGCTATCCTGCTGGCCTGTTTAAAAGGTCAAAAACGTATTATGTATCATCGTGGCGTCATCTGAAATCATTTTAAAACATATTTTAAGACCAAGAAGAACTTTAAAGAACTTTTAAAGAAGAACTTTAAACGCGTTTTTCTCGAAACGACATTTTCCAAATCGGTGACCAGGATTACAGACAAACTTCTCAACGGATTTTAATGAAATTTTTTGGAATTGTTGGCGATGACATTGGCTCGTGATTGAACGTAGGATTTTAATTTCTGATCAAAATTAATATTTTTTAAGGGTTAAAAGGGTCAATTTTTTTCAGGCAAAAAATAGCTCTTTTCTTCAAGCGGTCGCTATTTTGCGTAGAATCACCGTAAATTAAATTCCAACGTTCAATCACCAGCCGATTCGATGTAGATTAAAACGCAACTTTGCTTGTTTGTTTCTGATTTCCGGTTGCCGAGGAATCGTGGCCACCGCGCATCCCTACCGTGAAAACGCTCTCCTGACGACAGGCCATAATTCCGCCATGTTTTTACTATGTGTGTATGGTCATAAAAATTTGCGAATAAAGTTTAAGAATAAAGTATTTAAACGTACTAATTGTTTTAATCTACTGCAAAAATGTCAAAAATGAGGTCCAGAGTAAGCTCGTGACTGCAGGTAACCACAAGGGGTAACACCACTCTAGCGACCGAAAAAAAGGCCTAACTTTAAGAATTTATTTTGGGATAATGGTAAAAGGAAGAGTATTTCTTTTTAGAGGGCTTATTAAACATGTATTGAAGTATAATTTTTTTATTGTTATTTTAATACAAAATACAAAATGGCAAATCCTCGACAGCGCCTTTTTTTAAGGTCCTTCACGGCCGGACAAATTTCTCAGAAAACTGAAGACTTAGAACAAAAAACGAAAAATTTTCTTAATCTACATACTATTGGCTAGAGAAGTACGTAGGGGTTTGTTTTTAAATCAATGTTTGTGCAAATGGCGCACTTATGAAAAAAAACTCGATTTTCGGCCAAAAAATCGGCAGTAAATTGTTTATAAAAAAGAAAATTTTCATCGAATCAAAAAACGGCTACCTTTAATCTGCGATGCCTGCTCCATACATTTGACCATATATATCGATGTTGGCTTGCTCCTCTTCCTTTCTGGATGATTTTAAAGACAATCGGGCATCACTTTTTTGCTGCATCACCTAAGAGAGCGCTCAGAAAAAAAATCCGAGAGAGCGAAATTTCGAAAATGACGCGCTCAGAGTGAGTGTGGCAAAATTGAAAATAAAACCTGTTAAATTTTATTTTCACAATGGGACCAATTGTATATCATTTTTATGACCCTAAAGTAGGGTAAATGTGGGAGAGATGCCGCAGTGGGAGAGAAGACGCAGGGACCATTTGGAACTACTGTTATAATTTCAACGGCAATTTTGCTTACTTATAGTCAGTTGATGCATAACCGAGCATCGTAAGTTACTTACATGCAAATCGAACGTTTACGATAATGAATATTTAAAAAACACTGTTCAGGCGTGGCTTAAAAATTTTCAGTGGTTTCAAAAATATTGGGCAAAGCACCAGTGCAGCTTATATTCGCTTGTATTTTTATTTGTGATTAGACGTAGGATCATTAATATTATGTTTAACTACACCGTGATTGCTATGGCATTAAACAGCTATAAGAAATTGAGTGCAGTATATCTCCCATCTACTGGGTCGAGACGCTGCAAAGTATTGTGGGATAGAAGACGCACTAAGTGGTGCTTATCCACACAATCTACAGGCAATACTTGACCATGCTTTTTGCGTGTCGGATCTTCAGTTAACTAATATAGAAGTTATCGGAGGTCAACTGTCCTCTCCTAAAACCAGTGTAACTGAAGCTTTACACAGTTTGGAGGAAGGGAGAAAACATGCACTAAATCCGAGATTAAAGCAATCTTAATCAGATACGATAATGCAAAGTTCCTCCAATAACAATTCAGAACCTCAACCATCAACTTCGACCACTTGTGACGTTACGTCAGGAAAATAGGTTTAACAACTATCGCCCGTACCTGTACTTTCTAATATTAGAAAATGCAAAAAACAACCGGCAGTTCATTTAACTAACCCAAGTTGTATAAAAGACATAAAAGATATAAAATAATGAAATTTGTATATATATTGAATAAAATTTTGTTAATCCGGACAAAAAGGGCCAAGTTAAATCTGTATCTAAAGGGTTAAAACGAAAGTAAAAGAAGCAATCATCCGTATTATCTGAATCTGAAGATATCAGCTCATTCCTAAAGTAGCGATATTACTGATATTGAGGAAAATGAATGCGGGTCTTTGTGGACTTTGAGGAAAATGTCTATGTCAAAATCAGACTGAATTGAGTATACACGTTGCAAACGTTGGTTACATGAAACGTGTAGAGCATTCGAAGTTGCCTGGAACCCATGTGGAAAGTATTTATTGAAGAAGGCTCAAGTGAAACAATAATTTAATCGTATTTCCTATAAGCCATCTCTCCCTCTAGATATGCGGCGACTCACCCATAGCATGTAGGAGAATTGGCCTCCTGTATATGACAACAAAAATTTTTTTTATTTGCTTATTTCTTGCCATAACCGCTTGTGTTATGTTCCGTTTCTTGAATAAATGTTTCTAAAGTATGGGTCTTATTTAAGCTAGTTTTTATTGCATTATTAAGGGGAGTTATTGCACATTCTAAAAAAGTGCGGCGTCTCTCCCACATTTACCCTACAATTTAAGCCAAAAAAAAAACGATTTTTTCAAAATCCTAGAGTGGAGTTATCCCTTAAGCCCCTACGGAGGAGCCGCCACTGGCAAACACGCAAACTACCCCGATTCCTTCACGAGAACGACGACCAACGGTGCAACCGCTCGGCACGCGCCATCCACTTGTTACGTAACGATCGAGCGGGCTCCGTGCCTCCACCCGCTAAACGTTTTAGTGCCCCAGAAGCTGTTCCGCTACGAGCTCGTAAAAACACAGGTATCTGTATCGCGATACGAGACGTGCGACGGACCTGTTGATTTTCCCTCTAGAGGCTCCTTCTTACCTGCCGAGACGTGGAAGGCACGTCGGGCATTTTAACGCCCTCATTATCGCCCCTCTCGGTCGCTCCTAATTAGCGGAAGGGCCACAGAAGGGTAGCTGATGTCGGAAAGTTGCCGGAAATTGTTTTGCACTGCCTCACAAATTTTCTAATTTGTGAGGCAGTGCGGGAATTAGTCTTCGATGAATCGAATAACGGGGATGGTTCTTAAGGAGCGTTTTTATTAAAATGCACCGAGCGTCCGTTTATATTTTGACATCTACCTACAGAGTTTATTACACGAAACAGGGAAACTTATACAGAATCTAGCAAAAGTGTCAAATAATACCTATAATATATTTAGCTATATGTTGTATTGGAAACTTCACGCAAAAGTTTTGACTCATTTATTTGTTTGTTCTGGTGATTTTTATTTCCTTATTTCTTCAATTGTTCCATTTAATAAATAGAATAGATATAGATAATAAATTATCTGACATATCCAACCAGTAGAAAACAAATAGTGTCATTAAATGGAGAATTATCTGACATATCCAACATTACATCAGGAATTCCACAGGGGTCCGTTTTAGGTCCTTGTCTGTTTTTGATATATACAGCTGATATATTTGATGGTTTAAATCATGGGAGAATTCAGTGCTACGCTGACGATAGTCAATTACTGTACCATTTTATGCCCGAACAAACTAGAACGTTTTGCAACCTCATAAATAACGATTTATACTCTGTCTCTAGATATGCGGAACGTAACAATCTAAAACAACGCCACAAAAAGTAGGTACCGTATTACGTTTTAGTCCTAGTAAGATTCGGGAGTACGTAGTGGCAAATTTAAACGTCGTGATTAACAATCAATACCTACCCGTTGTTGATGAAGCTAAAAACTTGGGCTTAATAATTGATTATAAACTAAGATTTAATACTCACGTATCAACATTACTAAAAAAAGCGTATGTCTGAAATTGAAATTGTTCTATCGTGACATAAATATTTTAAATTTTAAAATGAGGAAAAAAATGTGTGATAGTTTATTTTTCATGTTTAGATAGATTAACAAAATACAGACTACAAAAAATGCAAAATACCTTTGTTGCAGATTCGTATTTAAGTTGAAAAAATATTCTCATATCACAAATAAAATAAATGAATTAAAACGGTTAAAGTTGGAAACCATGTATAAATATAATTTAATTACTTGTGTACTAACAGCATTCTCTTGACCACCTCACCATCATACCTCTATGAAAAATTTAGTTTTAGAAGAGACGTCCTTACTGCCAACTTAAGACACGTAGATAAACTCACTTTCTAGATATTCCACATTATTTCGTCGTTCATTTATCTATAATGCTGTCATGAATTACAATAATATCGATGACCATCTTAAGCAACATCCTGCAAATAAAGTCCGCAAATTTTCGAAGGAGTATTTGTTATCAATTCAGATCAATGCATAGGTTTATATCCGTTTATTTTGTTACTAATAAGAGCATATAACTGGTATTTGAATAAATTGTTTTATTTAGTATGTGAGAGTTTTGTAATTATTTTGTATTTTGCATTACAGTTTATTCATCGTTATTTTAAATAGCACTATGTAATTTTGTTGTTTATATAATTACGTATGTTAATTTAATTTTCTGGGTAAATGGTTAAGTTGAGTAGCGAAAGCTAGACTTCGCCTGATTTTAAGGATAATTTTTTGTAGAAAATTGTTCCTTAATAAAGACATTTTATTATTATTATATTATTATAAATAGAAGATAGAATAGATAATAAATAGATATAAATCCCTCTTTATTTGTTCAATTGTTCTTCAGTTGTGGCAGCCATCTTCGTTCTGTTAAATACCTCTAGGTTTTTTTAAACACGCAGCTTTCCTACGTTCCATTACACTGGTCTACACTCATTTTGGTGCCTAAGATTTTAGACCTGATTTTAAGTATGTCGTATGAGCTGATACAAACAGTCGCATTTTTTATATCAGCTCTAGTTTGTAAGATAGAAAAAAAAACACATTTTTACAAAAATATAAATTTATTTTGGAATTATACATCAAGAAATTGTCTTTTGAGTGATTTTCTTGAGTGAAATTGTTTTGGGCAATCACGCATAATTCCCCAGCAATAATCGGCCATCATATGAATGCCCCATCTGTGGTTGGTTTATGACATTTCTTTCACCAACAACAAGAACATATCTCACATGCCAATTGTTTTGTGTCCAATGACTTGATTTGGCTCGACTATCCCAGAAACAAATATACATACATAACCACTCTATTGAACCAACAAAAAATTAATCATCAAGTCTATACAAAACGCCCAATTATGTTCAAAATATTTTATTTTTAATAAAATAACTGAAATTACCTCATATTCTTCTTTCATAGATGTAGAGTGGGCAAGTGGATTAGAAGCATGCCTATTACTATTATGAAAAAGGACTGGTAATTTAGGACAGAGGAAAGGTAATTTTTTTTTAATCTTGATGCTAGCAACTCAGCACGCTGTTTTGAAAGATCTAAGTCTCTGATGAGATCATTAAGCTCACTTTGTGAAAATGTTTTTGGATTTGATGATTCTCCTCAGATTCCTGTACTGCCTGATGAAAAACTGGTATTGAAACAGTGTCTGAATGAGAAATAGGTCTTATAGCTGAAGAAATATTGGGATAATTCCACTTTTTGTTGATGCCCACTTCATTCGTCATACAAAAATAACAGTCGTCATTATGATTATTTTGTTCTCGCCAAATCATTGGTACTCAGGAGTTATTGCAAAATTGACGGTTTTCAAATAAGCCCGGAAAATAATTAAAATGAGAATAGTAAGTAAACCAGAGCTCTCAGCTAATATTAACTAACGGCAATATAGTTCATACTACCTACCTTACCGACCATAGATACAAACAGAGCTGCACCAAAAAAAATGTATTATTTGTAGGTCTATTGCATTTTTTTGTAGGCCTGTGATTATTAATTGGACACCTTGTAGTGTCCATGTCGATATTATTCTTAATTTTGTACAAGGAACCAATAAACTTGAGGGGATTTTTGTTAGGGGTGTTTTGTGTTCTAGCGGACCACCTGAGGGTGATAGAACAATTCTGACACTACATTTGGATTCAGTACGTCAAAATACGTTGTATATAATTGTTATGTGCGTGAGGTATGCGTACCTCAATTATACGCACGACGAGAACTAAAATTAAAGCTTAATAGTCACGTCAAATATTGCTCGGCTCAAATTAAACGGTCCTTGAGACTTCCAGATCTCTTACATAAGAATTTTCACAGCAAATAAGTTACCTACATTATGTTGAAATGAACGCAAAGGCTAATAAATACAACATCTCTATGTGTAATCTGCTAATTGAAAATCTCCGGGAACGATAGCAAATTTACTTTTCATATTCGTCTTGCGTCAATAGCCCCGAGTTCTTGACAGTTATGATACCGAGTATTATTTGAATTATGTGACCTATTTTGTAATCTAAATCTAACACCAGTGAGATGATAACGTGCAGACGTTCTTCAGTGGCGTATCGATCGGGTCTTCTACTACAAACAAAATTGAAATTGTGCATTTTGTTGAGGTGTTTACAAATTAGTTTATATAAAGAGTGTCCCATAATTCACGCAAGATTCTAATTTGCCGCCATTTGTGCGGTAAAGTTGGACGACCAAAAAAAAAGAAATTTAGGGTTAGTAAAAATGAGGCACTACACAATATTTCAAAAATAATGAATGTTTGGCTGCTATTTTTCTCAAATATCGTACAAAATATTGTCAAATATTGATTTAATTTAGTCAACTGTAAAGAGAGTAATTCAAAAATTCAGGGAGACTGGATCAATTGGGGACGCTAAACACGCTGGCCGTCCAATAATTAGCCGTTCAAATGATAACATCGAAGCAGTCCAGGAACATCGATTTGGCGTCGTGGACAACGTTTCAAGAAGTTCTTTACAGCGTATACTCACTAAAGATCTGCGTCTCCATGCTAACAAAGTCAATTGACACAAGAACTGCAGCCTAGTGGCTATGCACAGCGAAGAGAGTTTGTTGAATGGATTATTGAATAACAACAAGTTAATGCTGATTTTTCGTAGTTGTTTCGCATTTGGGGTTCGGAGATGCCACATGTGATTGTCGAAAAATAAATGCATCCACAACGTGTCACTGTTTGGATGCGGATTTTGGACTGGAGGCGTCATTGGACCAAACATCTTCGGAAATGAGGCTGGTCAAACAATTGTTGTTACTGGTGCTCATATCGCGACATGATAACCGAGTTATTTCTGCCAAAATTGGATGATATTGATGTAGATGACATGTGGTTTCAACAAGTCGGTGCGACATGCCATACGGCACTTGAAACAATCCAATTACTGCATGAGACATTCCTGCTCATGTACTGTCTCGTTTCGGTGATCACAATTGGCCCCCTAGATCATGTGATTTAACACCACTGGACTTCTTTTTATAGGGTTATTTGAAGTCAGAGGTCTATATCAACAAGCCCACATCCACCGGTGCATTGAAGGAGATTCAAAGCTGCATCAACGAAATTCAACCACATTTATGCAAAATGGTCATGGAAAATTTCGACAAAAGAGTGCGTATGTGCCAGGAAAGCCGCGGATGTCATTTGCCCGATGGGATATTCCTTACATAACCCTATCCTATGCACTTTTTGTTTCATTAAAAAAAAAATCCACAACAAATAATGGAACTGGTTTGACAAGACTAGAAGTCATAGATCAGTCTAAGCAGTTAACTTTAGAGATAAAATGCTAACTGAGTTATCATTGTAAAGAGAAGTAACTGTAACTAAAAAATAAATATTCAAAATTCAAGTGATGCTGACACCAACGTAGCAGACTTATAAGAAATATATGTGTCACTATTATTAGCCTGACTAGTACTGGTTGGTATAAGGTGACCGATGTGCTATCCATTCATATATGTAGATGGTATTAAGAAATATTTATTTTAACTTATTTAACAATGAATTGTTATCAAAAAAAGAATATCCATTTCAAAAAATGTTTAAAAACTAAAGAATAACTTTCAGTCAATGTTTTTGAATTTTTCTTTGACCTAGTAGGTTGTAAAGTGGTTTGTGTAGTGTGTACAGTAACATTACTGTAATATACTAATGTCCCAGAGTGTACCTTTATCGTTACGCCCCTGCGACAAGCAGTTGCAAGGAATTAAGAGATAATAAATCTGTGTGACCTCCCGCGTCAGTAATTCGAGCATCCAGCACACTGTTGGTGTTGTGTTAATATGCAAATCAATCCGGTTAAGAGACTTAACGCTCTTATGCTCGGGCAGTCGACCGATCGGCCGTTTTGCCACTTAATACGAGATGAAACACCTCGATAGCTAACAACTCGCGACCGACCGCAACCATCAATTCATCGTAAAATCTAACTGAGGAACAGTACACACTAGGGTAACAACTATTTGTTGCGGAACAGGCCCCTACTTAGGTTTGATCTGATCACGCCAGTGTCAAATGAAAAATAATGATCGAAATAACTTGCCCAGAAAAGCTCACATTATTAATAATGATAGCTTTTTCAGAACAGTTGGTAAAAGCTTTTGAATAACTCCCTGGTGTTGCATACATTCGATGCATGACTCGAACCTCAACTTGAAACTAACGTCTGCTTCCCGAAAACAATTAACTAAAGGTACGGATCGCATACTTCATGACCTTGATATTCTTTTCGGTCTGCGATACAGGCCAAAGGATAATGCTTTCCGCCTCTTGGCACTTGGTGGTTATTACTCAACATGTATTTAAATATTGTAAGCGCGGCGCTATACAGAAACCAAATGATAAAATCGTGGTGCTCACAATGTAAGAGATATGATGCATACAAACCGTTTTTAATATGTAATTGTCTCAATGTATGTAAATTAAAAAATTCCGAAGTATATGTTGCTTTTTCTGACTCGAAGTGATGCACCAAAGGATCAAAAATATTCTTCTGACCAACGTACTGTTCTCTTCAATGTTCATTTATCTTGAAACCTGTATGAACTGACTTGATTCTGTTGACACTGAGTGTATATGTATATATGTCGTTATCGGACAAATAAACCATCACAGTTGGGATATGTTTTATTGGTTTTGATATACATACATATGTACATACACATATAGTAGATAACATGAGAAGTGTCTCAATAAATTACTTGAAACAACCTTAGGAGAATACCATATTCTGAATATGACGCAATGATGATGTACGTTGCAGAAGACTGCTAAAACAATTCGAATAAACCGAAATTATAACAAAAAACCGGTCACCTTCATGCATTAATTATTCATTTTATTTAAGAACTACTCGTCTAGTTCTTTACTTGAAAATATTAGTATTTTTCTATGTATGCAGGTATATTAAATTGTGTTGCATTTATTAGCAGGTTTGTGTTTCCTTTAAAAGGTATGTTGACCCTGAGGATTCCAAGTTAAAAATAACTTCCACATTTTATCGACTACAGTCGAAATTTGCCAGCAAGAAATATTTCAGTACGGAAGTTGATGCTACTATTTTTTTTTGTGAATGGTATATGAGATATGTATATAGACCCAATCCCACAACATACCATTCAGTCAGCAACTAAAGTATTTATACACCCACTTATTAAAGGTTGCTTAAACTCTGATAATTTTTGTATTACAGTATTGATTTTTATTTTGCTTCTGATAGAATTAGTTTGTGAAATTCTGTCTAATAAGCCCAAGTTGCAAGATAAGAAGATATCGCTAAAAAAGTAAAATTACTAGTTTTTCAAAAACCGTGAATAACTCCGAAAATATTAAATCCTTTTCAAATTCTTGGTCTCATATTAAAGGGAAACCTTCAGAGTATCTGACTAACTGAGCCTCTTTGGAAAAAAACTCCTAATCATGAAACATTTCTGAAGTTGAACCAAAAATGCCATAAAAATTCAAAATTCTACCATCCATACTGTAGTTTTCGTAAAAATTACCGTTCATGAAATTTTAATAAAACACAGCGAGTTGTAGAGGGATATTAATCCGTTCATTTGTTTAGTTATGTGTGGCATACAGGGCTTTTTGATATGGGGCTCTGATATTTTTGGTTCCACGTTAGAAATTTGTCATGTCTAGGAAAATGAAAATGAAAATGAAAATAAGTTCTCTGAAGAGTCCCCTTGAATTCCAAGAGTCCAAAAACTGTGAAAAGGATTTAATAAGTTCAAAGTTATTCGCGATTTTTTTGAAAACATCACAATTTTGCTATTTTAGTGATATATTTTTGCAAAATCGACATGTCACTTTTAACTAGCTTATTATAAGCAGCATTTCACAAGCTGTAAAAATAAAGCAAGAAAACAATACTGTAGTACAAAAATTATCCAAACTTAAGCAACCTTCAAAACTGACTTCCGATTTTGAAAATAAGTTATCCGTTAATAACCACATACTATGACTGTATTCTGGATTCTTTGTCAATTTACTTTATAAACTGGCGATACAATTGTATGTATATATGTATATATTCTCACAATCAATGCCGTCCTTACCCCTACAACTTAATAGATATTTATGTATTTACAAATAAAAATAAACGGTCATTGATCAATTAATTCTGACTGGAAGGGATAATAAATATGTATACGGGTTGGTAATGATAACGGTAACGCATGCATTACCGGATTCTCATGCATTTTGATTTGATCCGACCTGATTGATTTTCGTTGCATTAATGATATTTTAGTGAAGACCAGCGAAGCAGCAAATAAATTTGCGGAAGCAGGGGGTACAAATCAGCATTAGCTTTATTACGTATGGGCAATATTAATAGCCAATGAGGGCGATGATTACTGTGCTCTTAATACACCTTGACATGTTTTCAGTCTGTTAATGTTGTCCTTTGATCTGTTTATTTCAATTCGGGTGAAGGATAAGGAATGAAATATAGTATGCCTGTACTATATGACATATATTTTAATTAAGAGGGAGAATGTACTATAATAAGCCTATTTAAGGTGTAAAATTTTACTTTGAGAGTAGGTTTTTGAACATATTTTTTGAGAATTCGGATTTCCTCATCCTTTTTTTTAATAGCTATTGCGTTATTTTCGTACGAAGTACCATTTTCGAGAAAAATGGGGGTTTCCTAAACCGCAGATCAGCTTTAATTCTGAAGTAAAGTGCGTAGGCCATGAAAAATATAAGAGCAATTCCACATTGTCCGTAGCAGGTATGTCGAGCTAATTTGTATTTTGTTTTAAGTTGTTTAAATCCTAATTTTGTGGTCTGATGTTATAGACTTATGCCTTCAAACATTTCCAAAGAGAATAATACAAGGGAGTAATATCTGGAGATCTGGGAGGCCACTGTATTGGTCCTCTTATACCAATCCAGCGCCAAGGGAAAACATAATTCAAGTAATCTCGAATAGGTTGAGTAAAGGGAGGTCATTTTCTCAAACAAGAGGGAACCAAGAGTACTTTTTTCGGTTTTATTGCATTTGTGCAGTATTTTTGCTGCTCTGTACAATTCAAAATACCAAGGGTCTCAGGATACCATGGCAATTGCTAAGTATCTAAAGGCCGACTTCTGAGGTGTGGTCTGTGAAATTGTGGGGCTATTGATATGAAAGATGAAGGGTAGATCCAAAAATTTAGATGCATCTTTCTTCATATCCCGTTATCAAATGCTGTGACCATTTTTGTCATCGCACTTGAAAATTGCTGCATCACTTGGCTTCAAATATTGTAGACCTGTTTCAGATGAAAAACACTAATCCGGGCACGAAATATGTTTTCTTTCAGTTAATTTTTTTGTTACACCTAATCTAAAAACGAGATATTTTGTTCATGAAAATTGGAAACTGACTTGAAAGAAAAAAATAATCGTTTTGTTTTATTTTACTTTCGTCCACTGTTTTTCTCTTATCATAATTTCCTTAAGTCTGTTACATTGCTGTTACCAACCTTGTAATGTAATACGACATAATCGGGAATTACTCCACTAGGCAGGGAGCTAAAATCATCAATAACTGTTCTTGAAACATATAGGGCTAATTTTGACGGTTACCTATGTATTTTTTTGCGTAGAACACAATGCGCGGGATCCGTAGAGCTGAAACCGTCCACTAATTTTTTTAAATTAACAATTTATGAAAAAAAAACGTCTTTTTTTCACATTTCCACTTATATCTCCGTTCCTTGGCATATTTTAGATAGCATATGCATATAAGAAGTTGTAGCCTATTGAATTTCCAAAATTTTAAGCCTAACCCGAAGTCTCCAAGTGCTATTCTTAACTTGCAAATGACTGCTGAAGTTGAAACAGTGCTTTTTTTTCACTATTTTGTTTACTTCGAAAGTAGGGCCGCTATGATCATGAAATTTCTTGGAGGGACTGATATTTGTAGAATGAAGTTACAAAAAATATTTCAGCTCGATCTGTTAATAACTTTTCGAGTAATTAACGGTCGAATTTTTGGTAACAATCTTTGTTTATTGTACGATTTTGACCGGGTTGGGCTAGAAAAAATCATAAATCTCTTCAAGTTTGCGAGACTTTTTGAGATTTTGATAAGATTATGTTAGCGTTGCCGCTTCGAAATTGTCGAAATTGTGACTATAATATCTTGACTCCCATTTTTTGTTCAAATACGCGTCTTGAAGCCATGCTGGAGGCATGCATTTTGAAGATTTGCTGCATTGATAACGATTTGTGTTTTATTTTAATGTAACGAATTTCCTACGCCGGAGAAACTTATCTCTTTTTCTTGTTAATTTCTGCAATAAAATTTAAAACTATAGCAGTTTTGAATAGAGAATGAAAAGACCTTTCAAATTAAGTATCACAAGTCCCTAATTCCAATTTGAAAATTTAGGGGTTATAGCTGTCACCTGAAGGGGGTTGAATTTAGGGATGACATTTTTACGTCGCAAGATGTCATTTTAGAATTAGAAATTGACGTGTCTGGATTTTCTAAAAAAATGCGTAATAATGGAGCTACTGAATTTATTCCATTTGGCTGTTCCACACTGTATATACGTCGCGTCAAAAAAGGTTGTTATTAAAATTAAAATTTTGGAAATTCAATAGGCTACAACTTCTTAAAATGCATATGCTATTTAATTTATGCCAAGGCGATGTAAGCGAAAATTGTAGAAGTGAGAAAAATACGTTTTTTTTTTCATAAATTGTTAATGTAAAAAATTAGCGGACGGTTTCAACTCTACGGACCCCGCGCATTGTGTTCTACGCAAAACAATACATAGGAAACCGTCAAAACTAGCCCAATATCTTTCAAGAACACATACAAATCTCTGCCTACTGGACTGAATATACATTGCATTGCATTGCGCGTGCATTGTGCCACATGCCGCAGTTACAGAATTTTACAGGAATACGTTTCTTGGAACCCCGTACGCTGTTAGATAAGAAGGTCGATGATATAACAGCCCAGTACGCCGTCCGACATTATACAGAGTAATCTCCTTTCTGGGAGTGTGCGTCGGACGATTCGTCAAGTAGTGAATTCAATCAGAGGGGTGGCACTCTACACACCTCCCGCTTTGATACCATCTATTTATGTGTCCGACTGGTCGTTATTAATGCCTCCCGAGTAATTATTGTATTTTCAAGTAACACTACGCGGAATAAATACATATATTTACAGCACAATCTAAACGCCCACAGCTTCTAGAAGGTAATAAAATGGTTCAGAATCCCGCCGCGAAAATAATTGTGCCGGTAAGTGCAAGAACAACGCCTGTGTGACCTAACACAGATCTGCAAGGTACAGCTGTTTAAAAAGTAGGTGTTTCTGAAGTAATATTTTACGTAGAATCCTATTCAGAATCATCTCAAAGGAACCTGCACTTCGCAAACTCCGACGCAATTTGCAGAAATGAGCAAAGAAAATTTACTGTACATGACCTCAAATATAGTCAAAAAGCCAGGTTCAGCCAGATCTGGAGCCAGATTTGGATTCTGTGCAACAATTACGTAGAAGATATTTCAAGTTGTCAAATCAGACCGCTGCAATTTGCAGATTTCTGTTATGGTGAACACTTTTAAAGTAATGCGGCCGAAGATTAAGAATGAACTGTCGGGACTTGTTTAGTCCCAAACAATATCGCGATCTCCTAGTAAAGTAGCACTGCCATTCAGAGGACCTGATCCAGATTGGTTCTTTTCATAAATCTCCATATCCTCAGTGAAAGTACCTACTCTTTCATATTCCCATCAGTCGTTGATTTTTCCTTACCAAGAAATTTAAACATCATCATTCATATTAATTCAGTTTTCTTCTTCCTCCAGATAAAATACATGATGCCTTTTCTGACAGACCAATTTGACTCATTATACTCGTTTAACAACAGTATCTTCACATACTTTCATCAGCAAAGATGCAAGGTACTTTTCATGCTTTTATAAAATTGAATAAATTGACCAATTTTCTTTATTGGTCAGAGTTCACGGACAAACCAATGACTCGTGTTTCCACCTACTACACTTAACACCATATATGTTCCCTTTAAATCGTTATTTTATAGGAATATAAAATATGTTTATTCAGAACAGGCTTTCCATCCAATCAGTAGTATCCATTTTTGTGTAAAAACCCACACAATATCTCCTGAAAAAAAAAACATACTGTCTCCAATGGTATATTAGTCTAAAGGTTGGAAAAACTAAATTAACTTTTTGAGAAGTCTAAAAGTTTTGATTGAAGAATGAGATAAGTTGACGCAAATAAAACTTAAGAATAAATATACGAGTATAGCATAAAAAACCATTATGTGCTATTAATTAGACATACAGAAAACAATCTGCCCAAGTGACATTGATAATATTGGTGGATAGCTTGTGTAGATTTTAATGCCCTTTGCTTAAAAAAAATCACTAACATCCTGTTAATCAATAATTAATTATTGCAGGGTTAAGCTGTAATATCGCGTAGTACGTAAGATATAAAAAATAATAAGCTAAATAATAAACACAGATAACCCCAACCTTAACCTTTTTTATGAAGGCAATTAACAAACAAGCGTAACGATAATTCGTAAAGGTTAACTCGACTTCACCATAACTACCTAACGTTTTGTATTTTGTGTTCACTTCATGAAGCTAAAGTTCAGTACTTCTTACCACATATCTACATTTCGAAATACACAATGCAAAGTTTATTGTCATGAAAGTATCGCATTTATTTTCGATTTATTTGTTTGTTTAGTGGGTCTTCAAACCTGTGTAGGTAGCAACAAGATGACATATGCATTGCGAAAACTGGTATCTAAATTGATACTTATAAAGCGCAGTGCAAAGTGCCATTTTGTTATAACAAGGCACATAATACTTCTGAAGTGTTTCTGATTTTTTTTAGGGGCCCCTATTCATATTTCTTGCTACCTAACAGGAAAACGACAGTATTCTAGATTTAGTATTTTACATTAAGAACTTTGTTTTCGTGACCTGTGCCAATCTGCGTTTTTGAATAGTAAATTCCGAATAATCCTTGCGATATATACGAGGTTTGTAAATTAAGTAATGAGACTGCTTTTTTTAAATTTTTTGTTTGAATAGAATTACATTTCAGTATTGTCTCCTTCAAAATAACTTCCTTGGGAAGCCACACAGCGCTGGAGACGGTTCTTCCATTCCTCATACCAGTGTTGGAACTCATATACTGGAATAGCCTTCAGCTGGTCGGTTACAGCCTTTTGAATGTTTTCTATGGTTACAAAATGACGTCTCTTGAGGTAATTTTTCAATCTCGGGAAGAGAAAAAAGTCACAAGGATTCAAGTCAAACGAATAAAGGGGCTGGGGAGCGGCAGGAATGTTTTAGTGGCCAAAAAACGCGTTGACTGAAATGGCTGTGTGACAAGACGCATTGTCGTTTGAACACAGTTGTTCTTTATGTTTGGTCTCACACTTTTTCAAGAACCTCTCTGTAAAAGTGTTGATTTACTGTTTGGCCTGAAGGCACAAACTCTTCGTGGATAATTCCGTGGATATCGAAACAGCAAATCAGCATGCATTTGATCTTCGACTTTCTCATTCTTGCTTTTTTCGGTCTTGGGAGCTTGAATTGTGCCATTCCATGATGAGTTTTTCGCAGATATCTCCTCATCCCCAATTCGTTTGTCAAAATCTGATGGACAGTGATGTGATTCAAATTTAACTCTTCCTCGATCATTCTTGTCGTCAACTGACGATCCGAACGCACAAGGTCCCGTGTTCAATCGACATTTTCATCGGTTCTTGAAGATGAAGGCCTTCCGCTGCGTGGTTCATCTTCAATCGACTCTCTTCCTTCTGAGAATGCCTTAAACCACCGAAAAACCTGGACTCATAAAAAAACACTGTCTCCGTAGGCGTGTTGAAGTTTTGCAAAAGTATCCGCTGCGCTGTGTCCAAGTCTGAAGCAAAACCTGATAGAACACAGTTGCTCAAAATTAATGTCACTCGTTTTTAAAACGCACTAGAAAAAATCGGTTTACAAAAACAGTCACAAAAGAACAAAGAAATGACTAACAAGTTTAAACTTGTACTAAAGGTACATTACATGTCAACCTACAGCCCTTCCAAGTGCCGCCTCCGCAGTGTTGCTAGATCGGGCGCTACGTTGCCAGTCTCATTACTTAATTTACACACCTCGTATGATACTATAAACCGTGTATTGCTACATTCATTTTCATATTTCGTTGGTAACAACAAGGGAAGCAATTTCACTAAGGCCTGTCCTGTATGCACTTTAGTCGTAACCTTCGGAGAGATACATCGCAATTGTGTTGGCTCGGAAACGATAAGGCTGCTTGAGGGAGGGGTGCGCCTGTTGAATGTACGGGCGGACTTTTTAAAAATAGACTTTTCATTATATCATACTTGACTCGCCAATTTGATATTTCTCGCTTCTCGGTAGCTGGGTTACGGTGTAGCTTCTATACATACATACCTACACGTAATTCTCGATATTATATAGTCTGTACTCTGAGAAAAGTGATTATTAACCTTTGGAGCGCCGGGATTTTTTGGCACTTTTGCCCTATAGATCCTAGTGATTTAGTCCTACTTTGTATAAGGCTTCCAATAGGGACTTCCGAACTTTGACAGTTGATAGCCGCCATATTGTTGAAGTTACATCTGTCGCGTTGGCTGTCATTTATTCAGTCTCTTTTGCCAAATCACCATGGACGGATATAGCGTTCAACAACATGTGCAAATGATAATATTGTTTTTCAAAATGGGTGTTCTGTTCGGGCAACGTTCCGCGCGCTTCGCCCATTTTACGGTCGCCATACTTGTCCTACCTAGAGGACTATTCGTAGTGTGGTGGATAAATTTGAGTCCACTGGTTCAGTAAACAATCAACCAACACCCGTACGACAACGAAACGCAAGATCTGCCGAAAACATCGCCGCCGTCCGTGAGAGTGTGCAGGAGAATCCGAGGCAGTCGATTTCGCGTCGCTCACAAGAACTCGGCCTTTCGCAGACCACAACTTGGCGAATTTTGCGTCGTGACTTGGGCCTGCACCCGTACAAAATACAACTGACCCAGGAGCTGAAGGTAAACGACCATAGACAACGACGGTTTCGTGAGACTTGGACAGTTGGAAACTGACCCTAATTTTCATCGAAAAATCATCTTCAGCGATGAGGCCCATTTCTGGATGAATGGGTACGTCAACAAACAAAATTGTCGAATTTGGGACGAACCAATCCACATGAGATCCAAGAGCGTCCAATGCATCCCGAAAAAGTCACTGTTTGGTGTGGATTTTGGACTGGCGGCGTCATCGGTCCATATTTCTTTCAGAACGACGTTGGCCAGGCTATCACCGTCAACGGCGAGCGCTATAGGTCGATGATTACCAACTTCTTTTGGCCTAAATTGGATGATATGGACACCAATGACATGTGGTTTCAACAGGGCGGCGCTACGTGCCACACAGCTCATGCCACATTGGACATTCTGCACGAGCGATTTGAGGGCATGATCATCTCACGTGGAGGTGAGATGACCATGTGAAATGTGAACTGGCCACCGAGATCGTGCGATTTGACCCCGTTAGACTTTTTATTGTGGGGTTTTCTTCTTAAGTCGCAGGTCTATGCGAATAAGCCACAAACCACAGCGGCCCTTAAAGCCAACATAACCTATGCCATCGGTCAAATTCAGCCTGATTTATGCGCCAGAGTCATGGAAAATTGGACATTTCGGATGCGCGCCACCCAGCGAAGCCGCGGCGGACATTTACACGATGTTATATTCCATACATAATGGCATCGATAGGCCTTTCAAACGAATAAAAAATTTCGATGATATCTCACACACACTTTGTTTTATTCAAATGTAAAGATAGGAAGCGCTTAATGAAAGACCCTTTACATTCAACCCCCATGCAGTACAAACTTCAAATAGCGTCTTATATAAGACGTTCCGGCAGCTAACTATCCGGAAAATTTTTAATTTTTTAAAATTCCAAGTAAATGCTTCTATGGTCTTTTCGAGGATGAGGAATGCGATAATGATAGTAATTTTTGCGTTACCATTCAAAAACCACCACTTTCTGATTAGAAACTACCCCTTTTATCATTTTTCTCGGACTCTACCGTAAGTATCGACAATATTACTTTGTAATAAGTCTTTGAGAGTAGAAAATTCTCCAAAATCAGGAAAGATGAATTTTGTTTACAACAATAAAGTATCTAATACTCTACCGTTTTCAGGGGAGAGTACGTATTGCACCTTTTTTCTCTCACTGGGTAAGAAAATTGTTTTATCAAATTTTAAACGACGTTCACTATAAAATATTTATTGGCCATTCAAGGGTCAGTCAATAATTCAATTGAACTAAAATAAAAAATCCTTAAATAGATAATTTACAAGAATATATTGGAAAAAACATAGTAGGCTGTCACTAGCCAATCCGAAGCGTAAACACATTTTCCCTCCGTCGATTCAAAATCGGATTGGTTTTTATGGTGATTTTGGAATCATTTTGCCGTTCAGTGTGTGACTGATTGATGGTCTCTCCTTCAGTATTACCCGACGTAGTAGGGTAATACTGAAGAGAACCTCCGAGGTCGTAGAGAGACTTAGTGGCTTCATTTTTTTTTTGTTTTTTACAATTCTTTTAGAGCTTTTAGTGTTTTTTTTGTTCTTAGTATTTATTGTATTTTTAGAATTTTTTTTTTAGTTTTCAGTACTTTCAGTTGATTCTAAACAAGTAATTTATTACGCGTTGTAAAAAATATTTTCAAATTTCGTCTAACTCAGAAACCCCTGGAAATAGCAACAAGAATTGGTTTTCATTCGTTTACTATCAGAAACATCGACGAGATATTCCCTCAGGGGTATCTGCCACCTTTCATAGTGCAAAGACACATATGAAATATAAAATGAAATTATATTTTTACTGAAAACTCAATCTTACATTGATATCAGGATCGGGGGGTTACTTTTTTTAGGGGGTGTAAACCCCAAAGCCGTGATCAATGACCTCCAAAAAGCAAAGACTAGTAAGTTTCGTTGCAATTTAAGAATCATCGTATAGCCTATGGAGAGCGTCTTATATAAGATTTTCCGGCGCTCCAAAGGTTGACGTAACAAATATAGCAGATATTTGTTTTTATCTGTGGGTAAAGCTTACGTAATAAAAAATGGTCATGGAGCAACTTTAAAAAAGGCAAATTGAAGCTTCAAGTTTCTAGTTTTCAGATATGACATTTACATATTTTTACCACTGACAATTTTTGAGTTTCACGAGAAAACCATCGGGAACAACATTTTTTCTCGAAATTTTTACTTGACTTTCAAAAGGTCCACGGACTTTACCATTTTTTTTCCGGAATTTCACCTTTAAACTTTTCGAGCTTATTTTATTCTCTTTAATTTGAGCAGCAGGTGAGTAGAGTGTGAATTTGAATAGAATTTTTATTAACTTTTTGAGGTTGAAAAATGCTTTGTATTAGCAATAATCGATATTTCTCGTATTAAATGATTTAATTGTTGAAAAAATGAAAAATAAGTTTTCTTCAAATATTACCAAGAATTTAATGGCTTAGTTTTGGGAAAAACTGTTTTTTTTTAAAGCTCGTAAAATCGGGTTGTTCTGAAGATTGGGATAGTATTCGAAATTTGCCGAGGAAAAATACAGTGTTTAATTAATTTTTAAATTGACATTTAAAAATGAGGTACCTAAATACAGTGATAAAAATGTCCATCCATTTTTTTTTTTTGGCGATTGTGTACTATTGTGAATATTGTAAAAATAATATATCTTTTTTTTTCAATAATTAAATCATTTGATAAAAACAATATTGATTTATTGCTAAAAAACATTTTGAACCCCAAAAACGAATAAACAATGAAAAAGAATTTACTTTATTTTTAACAAAAATTGTAGTCAATTTTAACTATTCGGAACTCAATGAAAATAGAAATCGCAGCGATTTGAATTTTTTTAGTATTTCTTTGGGATACTTTGACGTTAAAAAAATATCCTTGGTCGATTCATTATTTGCAGTTATTCCAGGTTAATCAAATATCCTAAAAATACCTTATTTTTACATGTTTCGTAATCACCTTTTGCATGAAAAATTCGAATAACATCAAGTTTCGAAAAATCGGCGGTAATATTCTGTACGATCGTTAGTTCCCGAGTAATTGATGTGTTAAGTGAAAAGGTCATTTCTGCTTTGAACAATGATAACATTAAAAAAAAATCTTTGGGGGGGGCTTTTCGGGGTTTATTTTAGAGAATATAAAATATTTTGTTTTTTTGGGGAAAAATTACTGAAAAAATTTTACTGAAGCTGGGGGCCTTCACCTCTTAAACCTTTTAAGGCTAGCAAAAATTTGGACATTTTCTCATGATTACTCAAAGATTGCGAGTGGAAACAATATTTGAAAGATTATGATTAAGATCTGAAAACTAGAAGCTTTAATTTGTTTTTTTAAAATTGCTCTACTACCATTTTCCACCGTCACAGCGGTTTGAAAATCACGATTGATATTAATTTATCGAATACTATGACCCCATAATACTCATTTCCATCTATTTATTATAATGTTTAATGAAAAAACTAATTAATACTAAGAATGATAATTCAAACTTTCTCTCAGTGTACAAATTTTTTATTCAAGATTTAACGACGACGTAGGAGTCCACAAAAACTCCGCGGTTCAAAGTGACTTTAAAAAACTTCTTTGAGGTCGATAAGTTTATTAAAATACCTCTTAATTCTTTATTATCCTCGGAAACAAAGTACGTGGAAATTCCTTTTGCGCAGTTTCGAAGGCGGCATCTTCTCAAAATTCGTAGACGAAATACAAGAGACACAATATATACAGTGACGGAAATAAGTATTCGGGGAGGCGGAACATATCGAAAAAAATAATTGTATTTTATATTAAAAAATAATGCAGTGGTAAATATACAAAATAGGTAAACATAAAGCTTTATTCCCCTCAAATATAAAACATATAACAGAAAAAAATAATTAGAAGGTGGAAACATACTATGTCAAAAATAAATGAATGAAATATTTTACACTTTATTATTATATGTACCTAAGTTCTAAGGCATTGTCACATTGTCACACACGATAGGCCGTGTGTTTTGGGTCACGGTCATGTTTGAAATGAGAGTTGACAATTATTTCATAGTATTTGCAAATTATGAAACACAAGGTTTCCAACCCAGGCCGAAGACATACAGCCCCAGACTAAAATACGCCGCTTCCATGTCTTTTGTAAATGTTGCAGAGAGGGCTCCAGATTAGGCTGTCTCTAAACAAATTTTCTGCCGTCACAGTAGAATTCTACTTCACACCGTGATACTGCTCGGTACCGTATATTACAAGGACTGTATATTGTACGCAGTATTAAATATGTAGTCCTTATATGTGGTTATTTCTGCAGAGGGTGTCATCTGTTTTATGTCTAGTCACCGACTAAAATCCTACACTTTACCTGAGAATCTCACACTGTACGTTTGCCGTCACTGTATACAAGACGTGCGTAGGCGAGGATTAGAGAAGGAAAATACCATGGCGTTTGACAGTATTTTAATTGGAGTCGGTTACTCCCACATTAAACCTGGAGTCAGTTATAAAGGAAGTTTTAAACGGAGTTTATGTCGCATTTAAGGGCTTAGTATCGCATTAATATGTGTATTTTTGAAGTCAATAAAGGACATTAAACAATAAATATAACGTGGGTACATATCTACCTTAACATTTTTTAATATGAGGAAAGTAGTTAAATGTGATTCGTATATTACTTACCAGTTTTGATACCACCAGTCTTGTCAGTCACCAGTCTTACTTACCAGTCTTGTTTTCACGTGGGAAGAGTTCAAATTTGTCTGAGATTTGACGTTAGGGCGGGACTCGAACCGGTTGACAAATACTCAACGGGTGGTACAGACGACTACACTTTGCTACTACCAGGGACGATGCCACCACATATGCTGTTGTCAGACATGCTTCAACAGAGCAAATTTTGGAAATTTAAGACCAGACCTGACGGTCTAGATATAGCATATCAATCAACTTCCGCATATTGCTATCTTTCATTGTAACATTCGAGTAACGGTAATCACAGTTTAATATTCGTCTCTTCCATACAGGGCGCAATTTTTGGTAGCGAATTACTAATTTCAAAAGTTTTTAAATTGCTATTATGACAAAGTTTCAGTCACAAATGACTTTCATAGATCTTGACGTTTTATGGCCAGCTGTGGTGGATCACCAGACAATATACCTCTACGTTTCATGTATGCGAGTTAGCACCAGAAAATGTATCTAGAATATTCCCTGGGACGGAGTGTCTGTTACTATCTTCCCGTGACCTAATCAGATACTTGCAACCTATGGGAAGAATACAGACGATGTATGGAACACAACTGACTTCGGCATGTATTTACTGAGAATATCTGACAAAATTGAGACCATAATCATTTCACAGTTGCACAAAGTACCATTTGGATCTTACTCTAATACGAGTAATCAACTACTGTGAGTTGTAACGCTGGCTGTTACAGCTTCATATGTCCTATGAGTAAGTCGAGCAGTCCTATCTAAAGCAACCCATATACGAGCAAGTTGGTGTCAAACATGCCGTCAACTTGCCATGTCTAAGGAAATGGTAGTCTGCAGGCGGATTGAAGGTTGTTCCAGGATGTTGAAGATTAATTTAAACAACTTGCGTTTTTCGCGGGCGGAGTTTATGTTGGGATCCCATTATAGTGTCTGTGGCTGTGTTGTCAACTAAGTTGAAAGCATTAGTTGGCTTGAGTTGAGAAGTTACTGGAGTCCACTTGTGTTCTACTGCTTAATAATTTGCTTTTTTATTTGTTGTTGTTATAATTACTATATGGTTACTGTTCCAATAATGAATGGCGGGGCAATTTCTTAACACGTTGAGTGCGGATGTTAGCCGGGGCTAACAAACGTAACGCTCTCGGGGGTACGTGTGTTAGCCCAAGCTAACACAGTCCTTGGCAACCCTAGCATCACAATTTCTACCTGCTAGGGACTGGTGGGGGACAAACTCGGGCTACGGTTGTTAGCCCGGGCTACAACCCTAATAAAACCCAAATAATACATAATATATACATTTTTTATATTTATCCTTCATTATTGAGGTCATCAAAACGATTTTAGAAGAGGTGGAAAAAAAATATCCGTACCCCGCGTTGAAATGAAGGTTGTGCTTTGCACTCAACGTGTTAAGGCACTCAAAGGTTTTCCCTAGTTGTGGCAATTGAAATCCGACGTATTTAAAAACAGATATAAAAAAGATATATGGTGTAGTCATGTAGTCCATGCCAACTGGACATGGTCAAAAAAAATGATCCACAAGTTTGAGCAATAATTTTTTTTGGCCATATCCAGTTGGCATGGACTACACCATATAGATATAAAGAATATAATATCAAGCTGTATGTTCTTTGGATCTAGTTAAAATTGTTTGTCCATTTTACTGTTGTTTAGAAGATTAACCAGTTATTTCATAAATTCCCAACTTCTCGTTAGTATCTATTTTATATTGTAAGGCTGCCTAAAGGAACCTAAAACGAGCACTTCATGTTCGGAGTGACGAATTGCCGATTTTTTTGTGCCGCCCGCCTGCATATTGATTGAACAGTTAAATACAATTAATATACGTATACGATTAATCTGAGATTCGAGCTTGTTCTAATATTTGACTTGCACTTAATACACACACAGTCATTATCCGCTATTTGTGACCCGACACATTGTTATGGCTCTTTAATTTTTAATTTTAATTGCCGCATTGTGTGCCGCGGTGAGGCTAACGATATAACCGACCATTCCTGTGTATATAATCAGATTTTTATACTTTATTTTCGGAACTATTTATTATTTCGTAATCGAATAAGTTAGACGGACTCCCTTATACTCGTAATTGGTTCTGTGACTCACGGAATATTTTTCACCATTCTCATTCAGTCGTTTCATTCGAGACAATTTTTGTCGAAGTTGTGGACATAATATATTAAATAAAATTTTAAACAGGATGCTTCGCGGACCCATTACAGTTTTTGAAAGAACTATGAGTGAGCTGAAAATCTGTGTTTAAAGTTAATTTGATAACATTGTCTATCTCTAAACGGTTTTCGAGATATTTAAGTTAAAAAAATTGAAATTACAAACCCCGTGAAAAAAAATGAATGTCTGACTGTGGTAAAACTCTATAGTTAATTTTTTTACCATGTGAGTATAAAAAGTTTAACTTACTGTCGAGAATTGTTGCTTTTTTCAAATACCTTTTCTAAGGCAAAATAAAACGAAAACTTATTTATTTTACTCATTTAAGTCATTTTACTTAAAGTTACGGCATTACGTAGTATGAAAAGCAAAAATTTTAAACAAAGCAAAAATGCAAATACCTTTAAATAAAGCCCACCATTCCAACATTCACAGTCTTTAATGATGAAGACTTTTATTTAAAAAAAAAGCCAAACATATCTGCTATAATGTTTCTCGCAAATTCTATAAAAATCAACCACTGAATTGTATTTCCAAACACCATGTTAAGATTTTATTTTTATTTCTTACGCAACTCACTGAATCTGATCTTTGGGTATTCATAAGGTTTTATTTTCTTTTCAAAATGAATAATCAATACGTAATAGCTACGTAACACACCTCCAATAAAGTATTGATATCAGTAATTTTGTAGGCGTTGTATGTGTCAGATTAACAACTGTTATTTATAATTTCGATAACACATAAACAAACTCTAATCATAAATAATGGTAATTTTCATTGGTTACCACCATTGTCTCTTATTTTCTTGTAGTCGTTGTGATGTAATATGGTTAATGAAATAGTACGTTTTAATTATTATCATATTTTCTAGATACGTGTTTTATAACACCAAATAAGTAATTAATAGATATCTTTTAAAATAATGATTTTTTAACTACTGACATTGGTTGATTTTATTGCCTTTAATCTAATGAAGATTATATCATTACGTATATGTCGGTAAAAAAGAAATTAACCATTTTTTAATAACAATAACAATAAATTTGTTGTAGGACTTGCTTTCTAAGGTTTAGAATAGCATTTAATTTAAGACAACAGTAACAATATGTTGAAGTAATCTAAGTTTTCTTTTTTTATTTTTGTATATTGCATGTTTCATTTAAATTTAGTCTCAAATCTTTTGCATAACTTTATATGCATTCAACAAAAACTTCATAAATAAATGAGCATGTCTTCCCGTGTACACATGTTAATACATTTTTTTGTGAAGAGTAGTTCTTGAGCAACGTTATACTCCTGAACACTTAAATAGGTACTGTTAATTAATACGTTGTTAATGTGTGCTTAATTAGTTTTACGATACCGCTTGATTACCATCTACTTAATGATTTAATTACTATCTCCGGAGAACGCGTGTTTCTACCATTTGTTACTATTATACTGTTACGACTATTACTGGATGACCTAAAAATTTCGACAAAATAAGACTTCCAACTGTGACTCACGCTGGAATTGATCCTGTACATACCTAGTGTTCCGACAATCCACGTCCTCTCCACCGTTAGATGATCCGATCAAACGGCTTAATTATAGTGTTGTAACTAATTTATCATAATTACTTACGCGTCAGATATAATACATAAGGTAATTATGTATGTTAATAAATTATGCTGTAACCTTCACTTTCAAACTTTGGTGAGCGCGTGTGTGTGAGAAATCGTCGTTTTTGTTCTTAGGAAAATATTGCGGGCTTAGCGATGATGCCATTTATCCAACTACTTGTCGTCAAATCAGTTTTACAAAGAGCTGGTCAAAAAGAATTTTGGTTTATGTAGTAAGCTAACGTAAAAAAATAGTTCGTCCTTTTTTTCAACTTAACAGGATTTCTTTACTTGTTCATGAACACGTGTCAGCTGATGATTTTGGACCAGATAACACAGGACCACAAACATGTTTTTATCATGTGCCGAAGACCAGATGCGCTATTAATGGACTTAGATTTGCTCTATCAGCTATCATTTTTCCTAACGTGGCCAATACTGTGGGTTAGGAGATATCCATGAATCCAGAACCATTCGAACCCGTAAAGTTTCAATCTCATACCCTCGTAAATCGGAAGCATTACACTTTTTAATTTCATGAAGTAAATCTAGCGTTACCCATCCTGAACTACGTGGAGGTACTACTTCTCCCAGGCATTACCTGCATAGCTGGGGTACCTACCTACGTCAGGAACAAAAAATAAACGAAAATTGAAAAGAGATCAAGTGAAAATATATGACCATTTTCGAAGTTTTTTTATTCGTAACACTAACAGGCAAACCGGGCATTGAATTAATATAATAAAAATCAACAATAATACTTATTGTTAGGTTACTAGTAGCGCGATTTATTCGTCTCAACTGATCTACGGATCGATTTTCTTCTATGCGGATTCGCTTCAAACACCAACAGTAGTCAGCCACTCTAGACTAACATATTGACTACCTTCTTACGAACCTGGATGACTTCAGCAAAGAACAAGGTGAGCGATTCCATCAAGACCTCAAAGATATGAAGAAGTTATATACTTCACAACCTCTAAAATGTGTCTCTAAAGTTAGGGTTAGGTTAAAAAATGAGATGATATGGCAAATCTATAATTGTTTTTTTTTTCAGCGAGACCCCGAAAACATCTAAGAAGAGTCCTGATTTAATTTTCGACACATGACAAAAAAATTTTGTGGTTCTATGTAATGATAAAGGTTGTCCCGTGCCAGGAACAACATGTTTGACTAAACTTTAACAGTCTTAAGTTTTAGTTAAACAAGGTGTTGCAGGACTTCAGATCAACAATTCAGGAGCTTGTGCTTCCTCTCTGATACCTACTGAGTTATAGGAACTTTCTTCGTATATAAATAACAATGAGACTAAAAACCCAGGTTATCCATATCTTGATGGTTTTCATGCCAAGTAAATACATATAACTTGAACAACCCAAATATAAATTTTAGAACCAAAAATCATGAACGGACCGGCCGCAAGGCGTGGCACGTCAAAATGTTGACGGATATGTGATTTTCGAATTTTCCAAATGTTTTTCCTGAAAATAAGGAGTGTTGTCGTTGACGGTCAACGGTTTTCAGGGAAAAATATGCTTTCAATTAATTTTAAAACAGTTTGAAGAAATTAGTTTCATTTTTTTATTCATTTGACGACATCTGTTATAAAACGTAATCAATAAAAATCTGTAAACCCCCTAATGTCAGGGACAATAAAAGTATTCTGCGTATCAACGTAACTTTCACCTTAGGTCGTGTGGAGCGCACGGCGACCTTTATTGATGGCGATATTTACGATAAAGCCCACATATTTATTCTAATCTGATGATATTTCTTGTAACTATTTTTTCATTGAATAGGTCGCACGAACGAAATTTTCATATTATAGCACGAAAGACCATTCGGAAATAGCACGGTTATTAAAAGAACTTACAATATCTTTAAATGCTCTTAACCCTGTTATTTTGGTTTATGGGTCAGTCGATTAGATTACATAAAAGAGTGAAAAGTTAAATGGTAACAAATGTACTTGATTTAGAAACCTAATATAATTTTGAATTTATTTCTTTTAGTCCGATTATTGCGTTTAACACGGCAATTTTTCATATATAAATCAAATTCCGTTTCATGAAATTGTGTTACTACCTTATCCATACAGTTATACAGGGTATTCCTAAAAGGTATGTCATAAATTTAATAAAGTGTTCCTGAATCAAAATCATCTCGATTTACATTTGTACAAATATGCATCCTTGTGGGGCTATAGCCCTTCGAAGTTCCCATTTTTAATTAATTTTTATTAGATATATCCTTGTGCAAACAGTCGTATATTTTTAAATGCAAATTTCACGAAAACGGTTAACTGTTCAAATTTTTAACAAAAATAAGATTCTTTACATTTTTACATTATCGTCAGTATGATGTAATCAAATTCAAGATATTCTTAGACCAGACAAAATATTTGACATGTGATTACACTATATTGGATAATGAAAAAATAAAAAGAATCCTATTCTTGTTCAAAATTCGAAGTCAACTGTTTTTTGTGAAAATTGCATTTAAAAAAATATCTGGCTTTGTTATTTTATGATTGTTTTGTTTTTCGGTACGAGGTGACCATGGAAAACAAAAGTTGATTTCTAATTCATACTAATTTGTATCCTACGAATGAGCTCTCATGCCAAATTTGAAACATTCTCTGCTAAATCTCTCTTCTAAAGTCGATCATATCTAAATTATCTACCTTATCCTAATCTAAAAGTTTAGCCTAATTTTTTTAACAAAAAAATTGTTTTGTATTATATAGTTTTTGTATTATACGTTAGGAAAGAACAGTACACTGCCATTTCCTGTTTTTGTTTTATGTAAAATTTTGAGAATAATTAGAAATAAAATGTATGTGTTATTCTTTTTTTAAACTTTGAGCAATGATGTTACCCATTATGATTAAACACCACGGTCTGGTCTAAAATTAGTCCGTTTTGTCAGCCTGGTACAACGCACAGAACATTATTCTCTCAGTTATTTACTCCTAAATAGTACTAACATTATCCCGATAGCAATAATTGTGTTAAAAACGTCCGCCCACGCTTAAACCGCTCATTTACATAATTGGTTGTGTCGTTAAGTAGTAAAATGTATATTGTGGGTTTTGCAAATTAATGATATACAATTAAATTTTTCCTACTGGGGTATTTACATATGTTAAACACCTATGCGTTAAGTTTTCATTGATGACAATTTACACGTATTTTTCAAAATAATAAATTAATAATTAATAGTTACTACTATCCTTTTAATTGTATATTTCTGTACAGATTATTTGCTCTGGAAATTGGTTAAAATGGATCAGTTGAAATTGAATAATATACCCAAAATATTTCATTTCTGCTTTTTTATGTTCGGTATTGTCGGTTCCGAATGATTATACGAAAATTGAAGCTCATGCAGGACCTATTCGATTTAATGGTATGTTAAAGTGTGCTAAAACTATCAAAAAGTCCCTCAAATAATGTTAAATACGATTATTTTTCCAACAAAAAAATAAATAAATGGAAAGGCTTAACTAGAATTAAAACTCACAATTATGGTAACCATCCTGAAAACTAGATATTGCAACAAGCGCTACTCAATTACATAGTTTTTTTTTTTTTTTATTAAATCGCCGCTCTAAAATATTATATCCACTACAGGAAAATGTTTTGTTCATCTTCTACCTCTACATATGGATAAAAACGGCATACAGGTTGAGAGCAACTCTAATAATTTCACGCATTTAATTAAAACTCGTATTACGTTAAAAAAACTGGATGCTAATCGAATGGAAATTTACGGCTGTATCGCGCACTTTATTAACATTAACTGCATTTTTCCCGGTCTACATTGCCGGAATAATTTAATAGGAATTATGTAAAAAATTTAATTAATTGTAACAACAGTTACGATTACAACTTTGTTGCAAAATGGATTTTTGCAGTCTCCCACACTTGAGGGAATAGTCCAACTTGAGGCCTTGGTTCTGTCAGTCGGATGTGCAATATTTTTTTTTATGGAATACGTGACGGAATTTGTGCAAAGATTTAAATATATTTAATTACCAGAAGCGGAAGGAATTCCTGCTAAATCCTAACCATAATTTGTTTATCCTGATCTGTTAGGATTAGGCCCTGAGTTTAGTTGTACTATTTGCCATTAGCACCTCTTTACGACCCTCATGAAGGGTTAGAATTGAAGTGTTTGTAAAAATTTCAAATTTATGTGTATTTCTAGGTATTCTGGTGCACTAAAACCGATCAAGACAATAAAAAATGATTTCAACCACTCAATCACCCCCTGGACCGCCCCATTACCCACCCCTCCCCGCCCCGCAGATGGACAAAATTTCACTCATAAATTTTTTTCTTACAATTACATGTAAAAGAGCATTAGAGGATATGTACATTTTAAATTTGTATTAAAAGCGCATTTTTCCCTACGTCGGTCGCAAGGTGGTGCTCCAGGGAAATTTGGTAGATTAAATTATTTTCTATTGACATTTCCTGGTTTAGTAGACCAAAATACCTCATAACACGTATAAATTTTTAATTGTTATAAGAAAGTTCCATTTCGAACCCCTACAGAGGGGACCTTAAGGGGTGCTAGGAGAAAATGTTATAACTAAAATAATTTTTAATGTCATATTCGGTTTTAGAACGCTAAAATACATAAGAATACACATATTTTTTTAATTTTTATAAAAAAACTTCAATTGTAACCCCTCAGATGGGACGTAAAGTGGTGCTAATGGAAAATGGTACAACTAAAATATTTTTTTTTATTATTGGTTTTAGAACGCCAAAAATACACGATATTTATTAATACGGCAAAAATCAATTTGAAATTTTTATAAACGCTTCTATTTTAACCCCTCAAGTGTGCTAATGGAAAATGGTGCAACTAAAATCATTTTTTATTTTGTCATATTTGGTTTTAGAACTCTAAAATACACGAGAATACACAATAATACAAGAATATACAAGAATACACATATTTTTATAAAAATTTCAATTGTAACCCATAAGGGGGTGGCTAGCGGAAAAATCAATAGTTGAAATCTATTTTTAATATCATAATCGGTTTCAGCGCATCAAAATACATATGTGTAGAGGGGTCTACCTTCTGGGTTTGACCAATTTTTTTTTGTGTGGCTGTGTAATCTAACGTATATTTTCTAACCTAACATGTGTTAATGTAAGACTCACAATTTGCCTTACGTTTTTCTTATCTCTGTGATGTATTTTAATAACAATAATGTACACTTTGTTTCAAACAAAGTTCTTGTTCTTCGTCGACTCTCAGACCATGCGCTTGGATATCTGGTCAACACACCAAAGGTGACGATTTTTAAATAATATTATATTATGCTGATAGACCGGATTCATTTATGCTTATTTTATAGAAACGGAGTAGTTCTACATGAGACCACAAGATAAATTTTACACTTTATCTGATCTTGTCGATATATCCCACCCGTCGGTTTACTCTGTTTCTGTCGCATTTAAAATTTATGGGGATTTTAAAATGTTCCTGAACGAGTTTGATAGACCTGTTCCGGTAACTAAATTATACACGAATATACGTACGTATTAATTTTGTTGCCGATGGAAAACCGTTAAGTATGACAAATTGCGGCGGTTGTTGTTGTTGCCGTGGTATTAATAAATTATTACTAAAATTTATTTGGAACGTGTAGTTAAGTCTCCGATTATGGTTATTTTGCTCGAATATGTGCAGGTAATTGCCTACCGGGTATTTTTCCCGGCTACGTGGATTTTGTACAACGTTAACGCCACAAATTGACAGTTTAATAGATATGT
Organism: Aromia moschata; assembly: GCA_029963805.1. Classification (NCBI taxonomy): domain Eukaryota; kingdom Metazoa; phylum Arthropoda; class Insecta; order Coleoptera; family Cerambycidae; genus Aromia; species Aromia moschata. The sequence goes on along the minus strand of JAPWTK010000054.1, from coordinate 1,683,278 downwards.
ATGTAGCATAGCTATGTACGTGAAGAAAGTAATAAACTGTAGTGGCGATTTTATTTAATAATTTTCCTCGAACTCTCGAATGCAAAAAAAAAGAAAGTTTGCTATCCCTATCCAATCCTCCCAGATAACGAGATGTATGATTCACATAATAGGCTACGAGTAAAACAGAGCCAATAAACTGCTAAGAACTTCATTTTTATCAAACTTTCTTGTGGTTTGTCATCGTTGAGTTACCCTATTTATTTTACATTTTTTTCGTTCCTTTCGTCTTCCTGTACCGCAAAACCGTAAAATAGAAAAAGAATGCCCTCAAAGCATGCCGTGGATCAGTTCTTCATGTCTTTCGGAAAATTTTCATTTTGTTCAATTCAGTTCAATTTTCATTTCAAGTTCAAGTCAAGAAATTTTTTATTTTGATTTGATTCAGAAAATTTTACATCCATATCTACAAACCACCAATAGGTTGCTCTAATTTCCGGAAATTTTCGTCTTACCAAGTACCCTAGGCGAAATTTGTTGATTATTATTGACTCCCTTTTTATTAATTATAAATAAATACTATCTATACCTGCTGTAAATAATCAAGTTCTGAAAAAAATATTGTTATGTATTATATCAAACTACAAATAATGTAATAGGATCACAATTAAAACACGCAATAAAAGTCACATATTACAAAACGTCAGCATGCCCAAACCTACTTCGTAATTTTGTTTCTAATTATATCCTATAATATGTCAATAATTGTAATAATTATATTTAGAGATTTATAGATTTTCTTACCGAATCTCCCACGTGCTTGAATCAATGACCGTATTTTTTTTTTCGTGGTCTCGAATGTAATTTCAGTAATATTTCAAGCACAAGGTGATTACTAGTGAAAAATTACATTACTATCATCATCACTGATACATACAACACTGGTACATAAAAAAATCATATACAACAAAGAACCTATTAATTATAAATTAGTGAAGTGTCTGCCTTCTAAATACTTCCAATCTATACTTCCAGTCTATACTTCCAATCAGTTCTCATTGTTTTCACCAGTCAAGTTTCAACATTCCATGTCTGTTTAGGAATTAATATTTGTAAAATGTTTGCATTAATACTATATACATATATCTACTTCTTTAAAACATTTAGCAGTACGTTAAAGTGCTACTTTAACAATTAGTGTGGTTTATTTGTTTAAAGCTACTTGTTAATTCTGAAATGACGTGCATACAATAAACTGCAATAAGAGTTATTAGACATTTTATGCTCTGTTAAGCTTTATGTTTATTGAAGTCTCAGGTATCAAGCAAATAGTCATTTAATTAAATACATTTTAATATGTATTGAGACATTATTTACATTTTTGCATATTGATGTAAAATTCTTTTTGTGTGTATTTTTGTGACATACCGAGTTTATTCTATATATTATTTGTTTCCACGAGGTGTCAGTCGTTTAAATTAGGCACATGCATAAATTATAATTTTCTGTGGGAAGCCACAAACGGTGTATTTTTTTATCATCATTTTTATTTTTAACATTCATGTGATATCCTCAACATTACAGAATACAAAAATACAGAAGGGGTGTCAAATAAATAGTTTTTTACAGTTACAAAATTTCAGTTAAATCTGGTGTTATATAGGACATATTTGGAATTTCTTGACCGTTGATCAATTACCTTGATAAACTTGTGGGATTATCGGTCAGTTTATAAAACAAAAGTTTTTGTTTTTTTCTAACGTTTCGGCTTTATTCAGCCATCATCAGAGAATATATTTTCTATTTTCTCTTTGAGTCGTGTCTATATATTCTCTGATGATGGCTGAATAAAGCCGAAACGTTGGAAAACAAAACAAAAACTTTTGTTTTTATAAACAAGTGAGTTTATCAAGGTTATATAGGACACAATAAATTGAACAAACGATTAGAAAGAAGGCAGGACGGAAATTAAAAATTGCGTTTTTTTTTTAAATAGTCCATATGGGACAATGCAGTCAGGAACACCCCATTCTCCTGATTGGGGTGTTCCTTCATAGGAATAAGGGGTATGAAACAGAAAGTGTTTAGTTATATTTTAAAAACTATCGGTTGCTGAAAAAAAAAATGATTTCGACGCCGGTAGCTATTTAGAAAAATTACTTAATACGTATTTTAGACTGGTGGAATTACAAAAAAAAGGGTAAAGTAGAAAGAACATAGCTTTGTTGAGTTAATACCTAACATATTTATATTTAACACATTTCATAAGATTGTTATATTTCAAAGTTATTTTAAAATACTTTTCGTACGACATTCGATTTCAATCTAAAGTAGGCCTATTTTTTTAACGATTTAAAAAATATATTGGCCAACAAAATTGAATACGTTCAGCTATGTATATAAAAAAGAAATTAATTTATGAATCAGAAGCGTATGACTAAATCAGTTAAATATCTTTTTGTTTTAAACTAACTGAAATTACAAAAAAAAAAAAAAATGTAATCGCGATGCCGCCATTGCAAAGGCGATAGGTACAACTTCGAAAACCCGATCATAAAATTATAAAATCTGCTGGATAAGCGATGGCTAAATTAAGTTCTCGACCTCGAATATTTATAAGGTTACGCGTCCGGCCATGAAACGAAATCACCGTGAACAGTTAATTGATCCTTATTATCAGTTACGTATTCTCCGATTGCCGTTTAACATGATACAAAAAAAAAATATATCGTAATTATGTTCGTATGTACGTACGTGTAGATGGATCAGGCAACAATAAATAGAAATATATATATAGAGGGAGTTTTTCAAAAAGCAACATCAAGCCGAAAAGGAGTTACATACAGGAGTACTGGACATACGAGGTGTGTAAATTAAGTAATGAGACTGTTTTTTTAAATTACAATTCAATATTCTTTCACACAGCGCTGGAGACGGTTCTTCCATTCCTCATAGCAGTGCTGGAACTCATATACTGGGATAGAGCTGGTCTGTTACAGCCGTTTGAATATTTTCTATGGTCCTAAAATGACTTCCCTTGAGGTGATTTTTCAATCTCGGGAAGAGAAAAAAGTCACAGGAACTCAATTCAGGCGAATAAGGAGGCTGAGGAGTCACGGGGATGTTTTACTGGCTAAAAACTCGTTTACTGAAATGGCTGTGTGACAAGGCGAATTGTCGTGCTGCAACATCCAGTTGTTCTTGATGTTTGGTCTCACACGCATAACTCTTTTTCAAAGTTTTCCAAGAACCTATGTGAAAGTGTTGATTTACTGTTTGGCCCGGAGGCACAAACTCTTTGTGGACAATTCCCTGGCTATTAAAAAAAGCAAATCAGCATGAATTTGATCTTCTACTTGCTCATTCTTGCTTTATTGGGTCTTGGAGAGGTAGACGTGTAACATTCCATGCTTTGGCGCTTGGTGTCCGGATCGTACTCAAACACCCAAGTCTCATCACTAGTAATGACACGTTCCATAAAATGGGGATCATTTTCAATCGATACGAAAATGTTAAGACACCTCTCTCTACTGATGTCCTTTTGTGCGGTAGGTTTTTCCTGCGGTAGGTTTTTTGGAACCATTTTTGGCAGATTCTTCTCATCCCCAATTCGTTAGTCAAAAATCTGATGAACAGTGGTGTGATTCAAATTTAACTCTTCCCCGATGAGTCTTGCCGTCAACCGACGAGCTGAACGCACAGGATCCCGTATTCTATCGACATTTTCATTGATTCTTGAAGATGAAGGCCTTCCGCTGCGTGGTTCACCTTCAATCGACTCTCTTCCTTCTTCTGAGTGGAAGCCTTAAACTGGGTGCCTTACACCACCGAAAAACATAGACCCTTGAAAAAACACCGTCTCCGTAAGCGTGTTGAAGTTTTTCAAAAGTATCCATTATGCTGTTTTTAAAACGCACTAGAAAAAACTGTTTACGAAAACAGTCACAAAGAACAAACAAATGACTAACGAGTTCAAACTTTTACTGAACATTATTAACTTTACATGTTAACCTACCGCTCTTCCAAGTCCCGTCTCTGCAGTGTTGCTAGATCGGGCGCTACGTTGCCTGTCTCATTACTTAATTTACACACCTCGTATGACGAAGAAAAAAATACGTAAAAGTGTTTGGTTTTAGAGATATAGGATCCACTTTTTTAATAAAAGTTTTGAAAAATCTCTTCCTTAAGTCAATTTTTTTTGCCAAATTAAACCGTGACTTCAGCATCCAACATCCCCTAATGATGTGTCCCTTTAATCTGAAAATATATCATTTTTAAAATGTAAAATGTAGTCCTATAGATTTATTTTAATAACTAATTTTTTTGTTTGCTATATTAACTAACATTTTTTATTTTGTTTCAGGTATGTAATCTTTCCAGAATTACTGGTGTTAGAATTCGCACCGTCACTTGGTAAGTAGCGCTATTTGAAGGGAATCCAATATTCAACAGGATGCTGTTGAATTCTGTACGCCGGCTAAAAGCCGTTAAATGTTTCGGAAAATCACCGCACTGTGAGTTAATTGCAGAACTACATATTTGGCTGATGCGCTCAGCTCTTGTCCGCTTTTTCTGGTTCACGCGGTTGGTTTATGTATTTATACATTCTCGGACAACAAACTTGGAACAGTGTAGTATTTCCATTCGAAATTCTTCGAAATTCCTAGTGCTCAGTTGCTCTTCAGGTGGCAACATAATTTTTTAGAAAAAAAAAATCGATTAATTTTTCAGAAAAAAAATCGGTTAACCGTTTAAAAAATTGTGATCTTTACTTTTACTTTTTTGAAAAAAAAAACACGAAAAGCCTTATCTCATTCTTGAACTTTATTTTTTTATTCTACATTAGAAAAAATCCGTATTTTGTCGAACTGAAATACCTGTAGTATAAAGTTAATACCTTTTGAAACACGCCAAAAATATTTGTACAGTATGTTAAACTCTCCAAATTGTTTTATGATTAGATACTAGCTGAAAAGCTATTTTGAATATTTTGGATGTTATTAACTCCCCACGCAGAGCTAGTTTGTAATAGTTTCCAGAACATTTAGAAGTCATGCCTCTCAGTTCATAAAAATCGAACACTACTGGTCCAATATTTCTGACGATTGAAAAATAGAGTGGGATATTAGAATACGGATGCCAATTTCGGTTGTATTTGGAGAACATGTTTTGTGCAACTGTCCTCTTGCAGCAAGAACTAATTTTGCTATTTTTGACGAGGAACAATTCTTGCCCAAAAACCTGGATATGAAATCATCTAGTAGAGTGATCGACTTCAGTAGAGTGTTAAATAAATAAGGGATGAGCTACACTAGGTCCAAGGATGTCGTAGTGGAGGAGTTGTATGGACCAACTCACATTTGTAAAATTTTCACCTAACCTTTCAACATCGTTTGGAGTAGTCGGTACATAAGATATTTCGTATTAATTCATCACATAGATGAAAAGTATCCTAGGTCAGTTTATCGATATTGTGATATCTTTAATAAATAATAAACTACCAGCTTTTTCATTCATTATTTTCTGTCGAAACACTGTGTATACAAACATTAAATTACCTCGTAAACAAACAGAAAATTGAGTTTACCTTTCAAGTAATTTGTATTTACATTATTTATAGTTTCGCTGGCGTATTTATAGATCTCAGTATTTTGTTTACGCTTTTATTTTTACAATCTTGTTTATGATATTGTTTACATTAACATACAATGATTTGGGTATTGCTGAGGGGTAAAGGTGAATCCAAGTCGTTGGTAATGTAGTAAATATGGATAAGATGTTGATACGGTAACACTGGAAATAATTGCTTGATATTTTTTTTTTTGTTTTTGAGGAATTTTAATACTCTTACTCTAACTATTTACATTTGAAACATTTGTTTTCAAAAATATTTTTTTTCTGAACAGTGTAGAACTGATTCAATAATATGGGACCAAATATTAATGGAGATACTACATCAAAAATAAATCGACACGTATTTTTCTTATTTCGCTCTGTCCTTAACAGTACTGCAGCTCTCCAAAAGGGGGCGGTGCGAACAATTTTTTTTTCAAATTTTCTCAATAATTAATAAAGAACCGACTCAGCGTGGTTCAAATTTGGTACAGGAGTAGGTACAATAAATAGTCCCAAACAATATGATGAGGCCAATATTTCATTATCCAGGGCGTTAATTGCAATCATATCATGTTACTCTTTTTTTTAATTATTTTCTTTTTCCATAGAGGAATTTCAATCCGAACCAGATATTATGATGCGCAGTTTAATATTCTACAGAAAAAGTATTCTTGTTTGCAACGCGAAAATGCACCGTTTTCGAGAAAAACGAAAAAAACCGATTGAATGAATTTCGCATTTCGGTGATTTTTAAAATATTTGAAAAAACTTGTTCGCACCGCCCCTTTTGGAGGGCTGTAGTACTGTTAAGAACGACCTTAGATCGAAACAAAAAGATACGCAAAATACGCAATTTTAGAAAAGTGGGGCTATGGTCTCCAAGGGGGTCGTCTACCAAATGGCTTAAAATATTGTTTTTTTTTACCTTTTTCTTATGTGTAGAGTCTAGAGAATATCGTGCCGCAAATGGATTTTTTTTAAATTCAACATTTTGTAAAAGTTACGAAGCCGAAAAGAGGGTCAATGACGCCGCGAAAGCGGGCCAGGATTGACCAGACAGAATGTAAGATAAGATATCAGTTGGAGCTTAAAACTGCAATTTTCTGGCTGAAGCTTAAAACTGGCTGACACGATATCTCAAAAATTACACAGACCCACAAAAAATATATATTTTTTTGACTATGGATAAGAACACGGCTTTTCTCTGTATTTTTTTGACGCTGAATCTAAATCCGGTGTCCGTTTAACCGTAGCACGTCAGGATCAAGGTCATTTCAAGGGCAAATCGCGAAATAAAGTCTTAAAAGAGAATAAACCCATATATCTTTATATTTCTGGGGTCGCAGAATCCAAGTCCGGTGTCCGTTTAACCGTAGCACGTCAGGATTAAGGTCATTTCTAGGTCAAATGGCGAAATAAACGCTTAAAAGAGTGTAATCCATGCATTTCATGCATGTTGTTCTAATTATGCTCATGATCTTCTGTTTTTCCTTACTCTTTTATCTTCAAATGACCTGTGTAATGGATTTCGCTTCCGTTTTTTCTCACCACTTTCTCTTTTTAACATCCAACAGAAGTCCGCCATCATATTTACATTCCATCGACCTTGATATCGTCGTTCCATTTCTCTTATATCTTGGTGAAAACGTTCCCCTTGTACTTCGCTATAATCTCCAAGATTCTGAGGAAAGGAGTCTAAACACGTTTATTCAATGATTCACGCACTGATTTTCAGTAAGATGATTACTATGTAGTTAGGCGATATTCAGTAAGGTGGCCACGAGATTTGGTATCAAATCAACTCATCTAATGTACATGGATACATGGACTTAGATATCTTTTACCTCAACAAATAATAGCAATACATTCACGAAACCGAAAATCCTTAACCACATTTCCCTGATACAGCCTAAGGTACATGATGAAAATGAGACCATTTACGGTATTCTATCATGGGTCTCAGATTTGGATTCAGCAACTTTAAAAACATAAAGATACAAACTTTTGCTCCCATTAATGCGTTTTTTAGTGATAACATCAGATTCTAATTCAGCGATCCCAGAAACATAAAAATATATGGGTTTATTCTCTGTTAAGCCTTTATTTCGCTATTTGACCTTGAAATGACCTTGATCCTGATGTGCTACGGTTAAACGGACACCGGATTTGGATTCAGCGTCAAAAAATACAGGGAAAAACTATGTTCTTATCCATTGTCAATTTTTTTTTGTGGGCGTGTGTTATTGAACCGATTCTACTCAGTGGTGAGTTCAGAACATCTACAGTTATGGCCTAAACTGGGATAATTGTGGTATCCCCATACTTTTTTTTTTCAGCTAAAAAAAAGTAAAAAAAAAAAACGACGAAAATCGGTCTTTTACCTTGTCAAAATCGTGTTTTGAAAAAAATTTAATTATCAATATTTTGATTTAATTCTGGTTCAGATGATAGCTAGAGTTCTTTGTACTGAAATTTTGAACTAAAAGCTTATTTTCTTGATTTGGAATGAGCAGAACAGCCGGAACAACCATGTCAACTGTCAAGCACCTTACTTTTCGCTAAAGAGACCCTTTTAGCAAATTGCGTTTAGCGAATCGATTCCACTCAATATTTTTACTTGAACATTTTATTGAAGAGTGTGCATTTGTGGATAAGACTGTGTATTTTCATGATTCGTCAGACGAAATCCCAAACACGCCATAGACTCCCCTACGAATACTGTATCGCGGCACTGGTCTTGAAGAAACAAAAAAATACGGTGAAAATGGATCCAAAATTGGGTCATTTGTAGAATTAAAATCTCGAAAAATCAAAATCCTAGCTGCTCCAGATATCGATATCGATATTTTTATATTTTTTTACGTAAATTCACGGTTTATACAATATTCATGTGATTTTGATCAAATAATTATCAATGTCAAAAGACTTTTGACTAGCTCTTCATTCAACTTCTCAATTCATGTACATTGCAATAACGCAGTTTTTTGCACAAATTTCGACTAAGTGCGACTTCGCAAGGCCCACAATTGAAAAATGAAGAAATCTGGTATTTAAGCTCTTTCAAAAGAGGAGCACAAAAGTAAATGAATAACGCGTAAGATAGGTAAGGTACATTAAATCTGATTGTACATTCTATTTCCTCGCGAAAGTTATAGAAAAGAGAATCCATATATTCAGCTATAAAATCCTGGCTAAACATTAAATTTGAAACTCTGGTTCTATTGTTTAGAGAATTTGTCACTTTCTAAAGGGAAAATTACTCTCTGATTGTTGACTATTTCACTCTAAAATTATATTAAACAAAATCTTTTCATTAGTAACTGCTTATTTATTAGTATTTTTTTTCTGTACAGCTGTAGATTTCCAGACAAATCTCTATCTAAATTTAGATAAAGAGATACATATATCTAAAAATCTACAGCTGGACATAAAAATTGGTTACTAATGAAAAGGGTTTGTTTAATTTTAATTTAGAGTAAAATACTCCCATCAGTCAGACAGTATTTTTCCCATTAGACAGTCATAAATGCTCGCACTCCGTCTCTGCGCGCTGCTCTCTGCACCAGCCGCTAAATCGACGCGGAGAATCTCCCTATTCGGGGCCCCACGACTACGACGACGACGGCCACGGAGCGGTCACTTTCATTCAAGGCTGCGAATGTTTGGTTTATTTTTACCCTTTGCCGAAACGATCGTCGGCGGGAGGAGAGAGGGGGGGAGGCCGGGCCAGCGCTCATGACCTAAGACAACGGAATTCGCAATCCGCGAAATGTTAATTGGCGAATTTTGCACCGACACGGCGGATCACGTGAACGCTGCTCGGCGAGCGTTTTTATTGCGGGAGGCACACCATGTCCGACGACGGTGTGCCTACGCCTCGTCTGTATCGGTGGTCCAAGGTCATGGTCTCGCTTCTCCAATTTTTTTTGCTCAGACCGTAAGAGGTGCAGCAATTCGTTGGTAAGGTTCTTTCTTAATTCGGTTCCAAAAAAAAACATACTGAATAATAAATAATAATAATAATACTCACCCTATAATTACTCCGAAGAGTAACCCCTTAGGTCCTCTCAGGGACCTGTGCGGGAAGGAGTGGCTATTATTATTATTTGCCATGGCGCACTGGGAGTGACTTAAGATTATTTCGGTAACGCATTTGCTTTACAGTTCTGAGGAAACCCAGAAAACTCAGAACATTACCAAATCTAGGGCATGTGCGGTTGGATTGGCATCTATGCATCCACACCTATACACTACTGTATTAGTGGTTGCATATCAAGCCCTGACGGAGAAAGCGAGACAATTAAAAATCGCTTCCCTGGCCGGGACTTGAACAACGCGCACAGAGGTATCACGACTGGAAAGACGGTGCTTTAACCCACTCGGCTACCCGTGCCCCAAATATTAGCACAATTTAAAGTAATCAGTTGTGTCACAACTGCCGGTTCCCTTTGAGGTTTTGGCTCACAGTTTTAGTATTGAAAATACTTCTGGGCGCGTGTTAACGGGAGCTGTCTCTTAAAATGTTAACGCTGAAGCGACATGCAAAATGCGAGCGACCTCGACATGGTCACGTGCTCATGAAGACGACCTAGCCGTGTTATAATAAGCAGTCTATGTTTATGTTTGGCTTAAATGGTTTATTGAGTATTGGAGTTACAGAGAATGGTTGTAAATAAAAACTCCGTTTAGTGAAAATTTGCCTGCGTATTTTATGAACTGATGTTGAATGTAAAATAAACGTTTGGTATTTACCGATTGTTGTAATAGGATGAGCAGATCTGTTATTTTATTAATTTACACTAACATATATACAGGGTGATTCATTAAGAATATCATTAAGAATCTCTAAACCGTAAGATTTAGTTTTAATGAAAGGTTTTGGTATCACACCCTGTATAAATACAACGGACTATGAAATGTATAAAGTGCGTAACAAAAATAGTTTTAGGTTGACGCAACCTGCATTTGAGAAATTATGGAGGAAATAATGTCATTAAAGGAACGAAAATGCAATGTTTTCGAAAATGAAAAGGAAGCTATTCATCTTATGTTAAGACATATTTGTAAACAATTCTGAATTCATCTAGCTCGCGTTCGAATTCAAGGTTGCTGAGTGGATGGCTTAATAATTTATTATTATTATTAATTCTTTGCTGAATTTTGACAAGGTCCATTAAAGTTTTGTTAAAGTAGTTGGATTATTGTTTACGATTGTTAAAATTACAATTAATTGTCTTTTTAGCGAGATATACACTTATATTTTACAGACAGCTTTTCAACAACTAGTTCGGGTCCACTTCTGCAGTTCCTAACAAATTAAATTAAACATTTGACTTGTTTTCAGAATTTGCATGAAAACATGGCTGAAAATTAATTTATGCGTTACGTTATAGGTATAAGCAATATATTAAACAATTGACAAGAAATTGTATTTGGTCAACAAGGCATTGAATATCTGACTTCTTAAGAGCTAGATTGGCTGGTAGAGGTGGCTTCTCTTACAAATGTCCCATTGAACGAAGTTGAGGATTGACAATGTCGTGAGGAGTCTATTGCGAACAGTCCTCTTCTTTGCCTCAGGACTTTTTGGTATATACAGTTCACCAAAATGTGTATTTGTATAAACTGCCGATTAGGAGTATCAGACAGACAGCAACACTTGTGAAGTCTCACTCCTGGTGGACGATGTTGCTTAAACGCCGAACTCACAGCTAGAAGATAGTCTTTGTCGATATATGTATGTTATCCACACGTCGGTATTCTGCTATCCATCGGTGTGGATTTTTGCCTATTTGCGTAACTAGGTAATAGTCTCTTAAAGCATACCTGCGACAAATGGTGTTCAAGAATACGACGGGCCAAATTCATCGCAACTGCATCTACATACATTCTCGGTACACTGCAGGTAGTCCACGGCAACATGATGACGATCAACTTATTAATCGAAAACATTGTTGTTTAATCGAAAACATTTTAGGATATGCACGACAAATAAATTACAAACCTGACTGAATATCACATGCAAAATAATCCGTTTAAAACGACAAGACCTTGAGGGTCAAACCGCCAAAAATCGTAACAACAAAACTGTTTTATTTTTATTAAATTTACTTTAGAAATGTATACCAGTTGTGTCTGGTATTTTCAAATACGCCTACGATACTTGCTTAAGATGCAAGATCTGTGAATTTTATTTTTTATATTAGGGTAAGGTAACCTGTGCAGTAGCTAGTTTTACTGCCAGAAAGAGACACTGTGTTTCTAAAGTTTACTCCAAACGTGCACTGAACTTGAACCCGGCGATAATTGAATTATTAATGACTTAAAACTGATGTATTAGAACATCAAATACATATATCTGTATTGTGTCTGTAAGACGCAAAGCAATAATCCAGACAAGCAATAACACGTTCCAAATATTGACCTAAAAAATTACAGTTTAAAAAAATATGTATGGTCATTCTAAGAAAGATGGTCAAAATTGAAGGACACGTAGAACAAGTGAAATTGACGAAAACTTTATTACAATTTTTTTTATAATTATTGTTCCCTAGAAAACTTCATCATAGGACGTCCATAAAGATGGGACATCATATCCGACGACGATGTGCCTATGTATCGTCTGCATCGCTGACCCAAGGTCATGATCTCGCTTCTCCAATTTTCCTCAGACCGTGAGAGATGCAAATTTCTGTTTTACGCTGCCAATTTTTTCGAAGCTTTTTTCTTAACTCGGTTTCACAGAAACATAGTGAATATTAACAGTCTGTCGCTAGCCCGTTTTGTTTAGTTTACTACCAATTTTTCCTTTGAAATTTGTGCATAACGGGTTTAGGATTAAATCCCAGTTAAATCTGCTTTTAACCGGTTCCAAATATTGACCTAAAAATTACTAGTTTTTGTAACTGTTTTTTATGCAAGGCGATTCTAAGAAAGATGGTCAAAATTGAGGGACACGTAGAGCAAGTAAAATTATGACGAAAAACCTTAATTTTTTCTATAATTCGCGTTCCTTAGAAAACTTCATCAAAATTATGTTTGTAAAGACGAACAAATGATATAAATTCGGCACTACTGTACATTGCTGATTTTTGTAGATTTTTTAGATGACACATGTACATAACTTCATTTCATCCAAGGTTATTTTTTCTAATATTTCATTGCCTATTATTCATATATTTTATTTTTAGTTAATTATTTATTTTCGATGGAAGATTTTTTTATATCTTCCTTGATTCTCCATCAACTCGTAATTACATCGGCTTACCTATAATTAAAGTTGTATCTGATACGAAACTAGTTTTGGCTGGTTCTATCTACATATGTTTTATACTAAAATAATATGAGGTAGTTTTTTAGAATGGGTTTCCACTGCATCGCTGTGGAAGTAATTAATATGCATTGTAAGTTATTTAGAATTTTATTTGCGAAAACGATACCAATTTTAATTTCTGATATAAAATAATAAAACTGCTGTATTAACAATACCGTAAGCCTTAAATGTTGCAAAAAATGATTAATATTATACTATAAACAGCTATACATTTTTTTCTGATTTAGTTTTCTACTAAAGTGCGCTGTTTTGGGAGGTATGCGCTGGACTTTGGGCGTATAGGATATTTCCACAACTGAAAAATAATGTTTGGTGTTTTTCTATTTCTTTTTTAATATTTAGTGACTATGTATCCTCATTTTTAAATTGTAGTGGAGCGTAGCCAAAATTTAAATTTAGGATTAGACTGTAGTCGTAAACAATCTTACTTTTTTGTGTCTGGTGTTTAAATCCCGAGAAGTTTAATTATTATGTGTTTTTGTGAGAATTACTTTTGGAAATTAAAAAAAATGTGTAACGATGTACTTTACCCGAAAACGTTCCATTATCAATTATTATAATATTTTATATGTTGTAAAACAGAACTGAAATATTTAAAATTTTATTGTGGGTTTATAAGCTCTACAAAAAATATGTAGGTCAACGAAAATCTGGTCCATATTATTATGAGGACTGTAGACTATGATCTTCAAATCATTAGTTTTTTGTCGTGAGTTAAAAAACTAGTAGGACTCCGAATATTTTTGCTGCCTGTATCCCTAAGTTTTTTTACCTTCACAAAATAACGTTGAGTCGTGAGAATGAAGGTATAAAAATAAGTACGGTTTGTGTAAGTGGAGCGTTTTAATTACTTGATAGTAGTGTCTTTTTGGTTACTGCGAAATTTGATCTATTGTGACAATTTTTGTTATCCCTAATATATCAAATGTATTATCCTCAAATAGAACATATTGTCGCGCAACCACTGACTATCTCATCTACTGTAGGAGTACAAACTATATATCTGATGACTACGTGATCCGATCCGAACACCTTCGCCGAACCTGTAGCGCCTGATTTGTGATGACTCATTCCATTATTTATTGATCGGACTGTAGTAGTCTCGCATTACTCTTGTCACTAGATCGAGATTATTTTTATATGTAAGTGTTATGGTAATTTCACCGCGGCGTACGCCTATTTCATGTCAGCGAAGCATTGACGTCGGATATTAAAAAAGTGCATGATGATCCCATAAATTTTAGCCGCGTAATTTGGCGGAATAATTAACGATAATGTAAGTGCCGTCACACCTTTAGAGCCTTTAAATTCGACATAAAGCATCCCGTATTAGCATAAAGTTATCGTTAAACGGAGCGTAATTCGAAACGGGGTTTAATAATAATAATTAACAACTTGATGCCAGAAAGACGGGGTAACCGCTTCAAATCTTATACGGAGTGTCTCACTTTCGACCAATGATTTTAACCAATTTAAACTCAAATAAATAGAGGATGTTACGCTCCATAACGTTATTTAGTCCGTCCTAAAACAAATAAATGAATTTAGTTGAATTTCGAGGTTGGCAAACAGGCGAAGATTGGAATCGAAAATTGGATTCAGATCATTTTTGTCAAAATTCAATCAAACTTTATAAACTGCTCGTCAAAATTAGCGTAACACTTTTTTAGATTAACGCAATTAGCATTATATACGAGTTAGAGACTTGTGGTTTTTAATTTTCGGTAGTCTATTGACTTGGTTTTAATGCCTCGATGTCGCTACGCCCACACCCCCAAAAAGCAACTCCATGTCGAAATTTGAATTTGCAAGATTTTCACGGCAATTTCTGGGACATGGTGGACTAAAAGGACGCTGTCCGGTAAAAACTCCATCCCGGCACACATTAAAACCTCCTCGATAAGTTCTGTGTATTTGGTCGCTGTCCCATTTCTTTAACCCATTTCCAGACCCCCCCCCTAAGCCACGTCTGCATTTCCGCAGGATTTTGCGTGATTTGACCTCTGTTAGGCGAATCCATCGATCTTAATGCTGCCTAATAAATTGGTGTGGAATGTCAACTCGCTTTCACCCTTTAACAGCCCAATCACCCCTCCGAACAACACCTACTCCACACCTACAAACACAGCATTTAAAGGTTCTGTTTAGGTGGTCTGCCTCGTAGGTGCTAGCCCAGTCACAAGTGCAAAGGAAGGTTTCGTAACGAGCCTTCTTTCAGGAATTTTCATCCACTCAAAATTTTTTTGGAGGCGGTTAAAAAAAGATGACGATGGGACGCAAAACAGGATTTGAAGGAGACGGACGACTCGAGGTGTGCCAAAAGGAGTTCATGCATCGTTAGGGAAAGCTACTGTCTGAGCTGAGTCACCCCACGCATCAAGACCTGCGTGCAACGCCCCAGCGCGGCAAATATTTTATTGGGTGGGTTGGAGTTGGAATATCACTTTGAGCGCTCAATCGGCCGTCCGCAGTGTGTTCCGCCAACTTCGAGAGCTTTCAAGTAATGCCATGACATGAATTCGAAACAAAACGACGTCCCACACAGCCTTCTATTGGATTCGCCCAAAACCATTCGATTCAGGTCAAACCACGCAAAAACCTGCGTAAATATAAAGGGGTGGCTTAGGGGGTCTGGTAATATGTTGAAGAGATGATACAGGGATCACATACACAGAACTTATTGAGGACGTCTTAATGTGTGCCGTCTCTGGAAATCGCCGTCAAAATCTTGCGAATTCAAATGTTTGCATGGGGTTTCTTTTTTGGGGTGTGGACGCCGAGACGCCGAACCGACTTTTTAGATGTTTCTGAACAAGTTTCGTAAAAAGTTTTTTTCGAACAAGTTTTTTTGTTCAAGTCTGCATCGTAGGAGTCCTTGTATTTTGACGATGCTTTTTTTAGTCATAAGTAGATCTCACCCCTGTTTGTGGATACTAAGTTGGTTTACAGTTTTAAATTGGACACCCTGTATTCGTCTATGTATGTAGGTGTGGCATACGCAGCAGAATTTCAACCATAAATTCCGCACATAGACCGCTTGAAGATGGCATTCTGCGTGATTCATGTTGGTGGGGAATACAGTTCGCGTCCTGATATGATTTCGGCGTTAGTCAAAGAAGTCGAATATAATAAGAAACCGTTATGGTACATTTGCATGCATGTGGTCTCGTGGAGGTTACTAGATATTTATTCCGAACAGGTTTGAACTGAAGATGTTTTGCTCTTTGACATTTTTATGAAAGTAAACAATCTGGGTAGGTAGTAGAGAAAACAAACTGTCTTCTTTGTGCCGCCAGCTATGTAAGACTTTTTCACTTATTTACATAGGTGTGGATAGGTCATTTTTGCTCCAGGACAAAAAAAAAAAATTACGATTGTTTCTTACTTAACAATAATTGAAAATGATATTACTTAATTCTAAAATATTCTGAGACCTCAAGACTTTGAGTTTAAGCAAAAACAGATTTCTGTCTGCCTGTCTGCTTAACCATTTTCGATTTGAAATCGACTTGAAAATGGAACACTTGATGAGTGTTCAACATAAATTTTAGACTATGCCGTGTGTTTAAAACCGTCATCGGTCAGTTATGAAATAGGACAAACAGAAGTGAGACGACAGATAAGAAGCAACCGTATACGCATCGAAGGTAGTGAGGGAATAAGACCGGCTCACTCACCACCGTCGTTAGTCGTTAGAACGAGAAGTGTAGAATTTATCCTTTTTCACAACTGGCTGATGTCGGCTTAACGCATACTGCATATTATTCTTTCTAAATAAATACTGCCCGTTTTTAGCCCCCCCCCCCCTTAAGGGGCACTGGGGATCATGAAGTAAGTCTTCTGGTTCAAGATGTTTTTATTGTTCCGTTGAGGAAGCTCATCAATGTAAAATAAAACAGGAATTGTTTTTAGGCACTAGAAGCACTAATTTTGACAAAACTAATGCTTCTTTATTTGTCCACTATCTTCAAATACAATTCCTTTGTCAACTTATATTTTATGGACGCGACTGATAACTACTAGTAAAATGGAATATTTATGTGAAGTACAGTTTTATAGGTTGTGGTATTATATTGTAAGTTTAATTTATAGCAATATTAGGTATATCTAAAAAAATGGAAACCTTCTATGTGGAAACATTGATTCTACATTAAATTCTTCACATAACACATAAAAGCAGCGCTTTATTTCTTTGGTCTATTTGTTGTTGTTTACATTTTACAAACCAAATGGTAAACTGTCCATTCTGTGGCAAACTAGTAAATTAATTGTGAGACACAATCGATTCACCAGAATCAATAATGATGGTTTTAGTAGGTAATAAAATTAATGATGAAAATGACTTGGTTGTGTTGAATCTACAATACATGTCTAATAATGCAACTAACTAAAAGCTTATCGTTATCCATGATAAACAACCTAAATAAATTAAATATTTCTTATGTTTTCATGTTACATATAGGAGTATATACAGCGTGGCAGAAAAGCGCGTATAATGCCTTCCTATAACTTTTTAATAACCTTGTATTCGTTCTTATTCGCTAACTATTGTTTTGTTGTTTCACTTTTCGAAAATAAATGAGTAATTATTAAGTGAGCAATTACATTCTTTTACAAAAAATTAACTTCAAACGTGTTTTTTGCGAAAATTTCTTTATGTAAGAAAATGCTCCTTTTTCAGATATTGAGAGTAAACCTATAGGTTGTTATTAAAAAAAAAATAAAGTTGGTCTCCATAACAACCAAACGCGAAACAACAAAATTATTGCATGTTCACAGAAACATGGCAAATAAACTAATGAGAAACTTTTATTCAGGACATTTTTTCATATACAAGGTTATTAAAAAGTTACAAAGGCATTATGTACATTTTTTTTCCACGCTGGGTATTCACTTTATACTTTCTTTAACAAGTGTATGACAGGAATTTACTTACAAATTGTGATGACATATTAACTTAAGGGGGGAATCAACCTTGAAACCCTTCAAAATTGCCCATATTTTGCAGGCTTATAACTTTTGATTCAGAGATCCGATTAAAAGGATTACACCATTTAACCACATTTTTCTTATTCAAAACTGTTTTTTTTTTATGAAAAAATATCAATAAAAATAGATGTACTTCACAGGCATACAAAATAGTATAATTTTGACTTCCTTGCATTGCGCGTCACAAAATTCAAGAATAGTTTGACTTACAACTTTGTAACTGTGCATGTTTACATAGCCTATCATGATAATTAAAAATACCGGTTAGAATTAAAGGCCGCAGGAGCGCAGTTACAAAATAACAAAATTTTACAACATATTTTGATAGAAATTCCAACTTAAAAACTAATTTAAAAAAATGGATCGAAATTTTAGAAAACCCACCTTTATTATTAAAGATTAAGGTGTTCTGAACAATTGGTGCAAATTTATCCATTAAGTGCAACATAATCCATTCAGTAGTGTATGAAAAACACTGCGCGCAAGCTCAAAAAAAGAAGTTTTGAGAAAAATTACTTCAAACTTTTAGTTATGGTCTGTCAATGAAAGAGGCAGCTTGAAGTTCTGCCTGTTTTTTCTTTTTCTGATTAATTCTTGCTGCTTTTGTTGCAGCCTGATCTCTTTTATCTGACTTGGCAATTGTCTTTTCATCACTTGATATTGCCCAAGCAACGCCATTGAAGATGACCGCTTTCGGGTACAAAATATCAATATTTTTTGGAGTGACAGAGTTTAAAAAAAAAAGGTGCTGTAGCCGAACGGGTGCATGTATCGCAAAAAATAAACCAGTGTTTTAAAGAGGAAGAGTTCCTCTATAAGATAAGCACAAACACGAAAAAAAATTCAAGGTTGATTCCCCTGTTAATAAGGTGCAGTTAGACTAAATAAGGAGCTTTTTTTCATATTCGGAGTAAAAACTTTCACGTTTGGGGTAGAAACCAATATTATTTTATAATTAGCTGTTATTACTACTTTCTACGTATTATTAGTTGACGAAAAGTAATGAAGATCGTGGTCAGATCGTTTACTCATTATAGAGTACTTTCCGAAAACCTATAGAAGTAAACAATGAAATCTGATTATGAAACACAGTTAAACAGTTGTACACTATTTCTCACCGCAACCGTCGGAAAATACTCATCAGCTCGGTTTTTTAGTTTCGCATGTTTTGTGGTTGATTGTGCATAATTCATGAATGATAGTCTCCTCTTTTTTTTTTGTTAGTTATTATCTCGAAGTCTAATCCATGTGCGTCATGTGCATTTTACATATGAGTAATGCGTTAAGACTAAAACCGAATGATGAATAATTACGAACGTCACCAGTTAACTCGATATCAGCGAAGCGAGGAGAATCGAAAAGATACACGAAGATGATGGAATTACATAATCTCTTTGTAGAAAAGTCTTTGTTCAGGTATTGGAAATGTTCGTTTAGACCGCGTAGTTTTTAAAATCGAGCAGTTGCTTATTCACCTCCAGCAACCAAAGGACTTATGCAAAAGATCAATAATAAAACAGCTTTTTTTACAACCGTTCTTAAAGTACTAACATTACTCACGCTCATAAAATTTTATTTTTTTCACTGCTGCCTACAGAAAAGATCAGTAGAACTTATAAAAGGATTCATCACTCCCCACAGACATACGAGGTGTGTAAATTAAGTAATGAGACTGGCAACATAGCGCCCGATTTAACAACACTGGGGAGACGGGACTTGGAAGGGCGGTGAGTTAACATGTAATGCTCCTTCAGTGCAAGTTTGAATTTGTTATTTAGAGTCATTTGTTTGTTCTTTAACGTTACTTTGTGCGATGTTAATTTTGAGCAACGGTGTGCTATTAGGTTTTGCTGAAGACTTGGCACACAGCGCAACGGATACTTTTGCAAAACTTCAGCACCCTACGGAGACAGTGTTTTTTCAAGAGCCCAGGTTTTTCGGTGGTTTAAGACATTCTCAGAAGGAAGAGAGTCGATAGAAGATGAACCACGCAGCGGAAGGCCTTCATCTTCAAGAACCGATAAAAATGCCGATAGAATATGGGATATTGTGTGTTCAGATCGTCGGTTAACGACAAGAATGATATGGGAAGAGTTAAATTTGAATCACACCACTGTTCATCATATTTTAACTAAGAATTGGGGATGAGAAAAATTTTCCCCAAAAATTGTTCCAAAAAACCTTTCGCAGGAACAAAAGGACATCGGGAGAGAAAGGTATTTTGACCTGTTGGAATCGATTGAAAATTATCTCCATTTTATGGAACGTATCATACTGGTTACTGGGTGTTTGAGTAAGACCCAGAAACCAAGCGCCAAAGCATGGAATTGCACACTTCAAGCTGTTCAAGACCCAAAAAAACAAGAATGAGCGAGTCGAAGATCAAATGCATACTGATTTGCTTTTTTTGATAGCCAGGAAATTGTTCACAAAAACAGAAAGGTTCTTGGAAAACTTCGAAAAAGGGTCATGCGTGTGAGACCAAACATCAAGAACAACTGGATGTTGCATCACGACAATGCGCCTTGTCACACAGTCATTTTAGTAAACGAGTTTTTAGCCAGTAAAAACATTCCTGTGGCTCCTCAGTCTCCTTATTCACCTGACTTGAGTCCTTGTGACTTTTTTCTTTTCCCGAGATTGAAAAATCACTTCAAGAGACGTCATTTTGGGACCATAGAAAACATTCAAACGGCTGTAACTGACCAGCGGAAGGCTATTCCAGTGTATGAGTTCCAGCACTGCTATGAGGAATGGAAGAACCGTCTCCAGCGCTGTGTGGCTTCCCAAGGAAGTTATTTTGAAGGAGACAATGCTGAATTGTAATTCTATCAGAAAAATAAATAAATAAAAAGATCAGTCTCATTACTTAATTTACACATCTCGTATATAATTAAAGTTTGATACTTTATATTCGATATGTTTTAGTGAATATATCGTAAAATAAAATTATTGTTCCCTACTTATGTATAAATTGGCAATAAGTGATTATTTTTCTTAATTAATTTCAAATATTGTTTTTACAGTCGCGTCGAATGTAACTGACAAATGAAAACCATATCTAAATTAATTCATTTTTAAATGAATGTCATTGCAAGCCATTAATTACACATTGTAACGTTATTTAAAATGCCTGTCTAGCGATTCCATTGACTTTTGTAATCCAAAATTTCGGAAGTGAAATGAATTAAAACTCTATGAATTATTCACGTGGAAATTTCAAATTTGCCATTTCACCTAAATAGTTTCAATTAAATACTTATGCCGAAAATAAAATATACCAGTAGATTTTATTGGACATATACATGTTTTTTTGCTTCATTTGATTGATGCAGTTAAATGACTTAATACAATACGATTTTTTTCATGAACCATTTTAACGATTTCTTAAATACTTTGGTAAAACTTGTCTCCATACTGCTATTCTTCTGGAACAGACAATAGTCTTTAATCAAAGTAGTATTTAGTAAAAGTCAACGGAGTATTTTAATTGCAGTTTGAAGTTTACACTCATATTAAAGCATAGGAGTCATATCATAAATATGTACATAATGGTGTCAATTTTAAACATGTTAGTAGAAGGAATATTGAACATTTCTTCTGCACCATCATCCATAACCGATTCCAACCATCTGGGGAAAATGAGAAAGGGAAAAAATGAATTATACAAGATTTTCGTTTACATTTTGACTCCTACATACAGGATTTATTGTACAAAATAGAAAAAAAAAACCTTTTAACATAAAACATTTAGTAAATTATATCAAGATTAACAATTTGGATATAATATGATATAAAAATATAAATTTAATACAATACTCAAAAAGGCACAAAACGAGATAAATGCAAAAATATACACGTTGAAATGCAAAAATATCCACGTTGTTCCATTAAAAAAGGAATGTTTGTTTCATTTTGTGACTCTTGGATGTTCAATTGGTAATTTTGATACGCTTAAAAGATAATACAGAAAATTTGCTAAAACCCTTTAATAAGAGTTTTTTCTTTTCTCGTTTAGTAATCTTGTATATAGCCGTTAAAATATAAATAAACCATGTACATGACATATTCCAAATCGAAAAAAATGTGTTTTGGAAAAACTTTAGAATTTCTTAAGACGCCAAAAGCAGGCAGAGATTTCTAAAGACTTTAGAAACCGTTCTGAAGAAGCTAACAGTATGAGTAGCGATATAGTATAATCTGAAAGAAATTTTTATGACAAAACTGATGTTAAAAATGAATGGCTACAAAATGCCGAATTTCTAAACTACCAAGATAAATAAACTTATTTATTGTTGGCAACAATGTGCTGAATATTCTATTGGTTTTTATTTCAGTTAATAGAATTTTCAGCTGGGATATTTGCAATTGAGGTGAGAGGTTGAAAACAGCTATTTATTTCGCTGAAATATAATATATTTAATTTTTTTCTTAATATTTCGAATCGTGGTACCGGATGAGAATTTCTATGAATATGCCTTCTTTAGGTTATAGAAGACTTTTAGTTACAAGTACAACTCTTCACGAGTATTTCTATAAAAAAAATAATTACTCTGTTCTGCATTTTGAACATTTTTGTCACTCCCTGATATTTTTTTTTGGGGTTTTTTGTGTACTGCAATGTGCTGAATTCAAATAAGTATGAGCTTAGTTTTTATCTATCACCCACAACTTTTTAGAGAAGGGAAGAACACTAAGAACAAACCATAAGCAATCTAGTGAATTTTCGTTTAACAAAATCACTTTTTTTTACAAAATATCGTACCAAAGTATCGAAAAATTTGTATCGAAAAAAGTATTTTCAATCACGTTTGAGGCCCAACAGAGTAGTTCTCTAACATGTTTTGGGGTCCATTTTCCACTATACCGCTTCTCCATTTGAAAATTTGCTGGTGAAATCTTTCGCCATGTTCGTCTGACACAGCATGTCAATTGTCGGAGAAGAATTCCAAATGGGAGTGAAGAAAATACAGCTTAAGTTCTTCAACTAGATCTTTGTAGTTCTCCGATTTTTTGTTACCTAGGAAGTTGCCACATACGTTTTTGATGGTAGTCTACGCCCTATTTTCTTTTCTCGAAAGTGTAGTTTAAAAATTTTCGTCTTTAAAATGTCGTATTTGCAGTCCAACAAACATTCCTCTAAGTTTTGTTTTATTTATATGCGCAAATTTCCGCCTTAAATAGAGAAAATCATTTCCTTCTGTATTTAAGGCTTTGACATTTTTATTATAAGTCCAAGTTTTATGTGCAGAGGAGGTAAATAAATTGTCTACTGTTCTATACGGCTTCATTGAAGATGTTTTCAGACCGTGCACAATGTTTTCACGTAACAGCCATTTTTTAATAACATAATGTTGTTTTCTGGCTCTGCTATCCCATTCGTATAAAAAACAACAATATTTGGTGTAGCCACTCTTCAGTCCTGTAAGTAGTGCGACAAATTTAAATCGGCACATATATTCCATCTATCAACTTCGTATTTTATGCTTTGAAGTAATATACGCGTATTCTCGTACGGTTCTTTCATATTTACAGTATAACCCACGGGAACAGATGGTTGTTCGTTTCCATTAAACAATAAAACTGCCTTCAGACTTGTCTTCGAAGAGTCAATAAACAGCTGCCACGCATTAGGTTTATAGAACACGCCAAAACATGTTGCTGATGTTCTCTAAATTTTGCTACGTGATACGACAATTTACAGGTCAGTGTAAGGGTTACATAGGTAGAAATTATCAAAATACCACATTAGTTTGGTGGGGAGGATTTTCATGCAGAACAGTGTTATTGTTAAAGAATCAGTGAGTGTGAATTAGTATTGAAGAAGTGTATGATGGGATTTTGTGGAAAAATTGCCTCAAATTTCCCACTGAGCTGGACGGTACTAAAACAATCGGCACCCCCGTCGCTAACCAATATGCTTACGGGAACAAACCCCGCCACGACGGATCCGGCATAAATTACCCGGAGTGCCCGGACTATCTCGTAAAACTTGCGAAACGGAGAACCACTACATTAAGTATCAGGTAACCCCCGCCGTTTTCTCTCTCGGCGATCGTGTCTGCTAGATGGCCGTCGGAAGAGGGGGCGCGGCGGAAGGGTTGGTGTTACGATGCCGTAAGGGGAAGAAAAACGATCCATTAATCTGGAAATTCGAAGTCGGCGCGGCGCCCGGAGCGATCCGGAGGGCGAACAAAAGACCGCCGAGGCGCCTACTAGCGCTACCAGCGTCGGCGACCTGATGCCGAGTGAGCGCGCCGCCCCCGCTCGCTCCTATATATCCAGGTTAAGGTCGCACTCTTCAGCGCGTATGTAATCTCTCTCTTTCTAGAGGCAGAGGCGGCGGCGGCGGCGGCGCACAGTGTCGCTAAAACCACGAAAATTGAAAAACAAAAGAAAACGAAGATACTGAATGGAACATTATTCAATTAGAAGAAAGGTTTTTGGACTTTTTTAACATTTCATACAGCGAGCAATAAAAGTCTAGAGAGATACCTAAATGTATTGTTTTTAATCACTAGTTTTATAGAAAACTTTTTCAAATGAAAATGATTTATTTTTCTGCATCTTGATCTTTTTTTATTTATTTTATTTTATTTGTTTATGACATTTTAGTCAATTTTACATGAAAAAGTTCCGTCTGATACATATATATGGTATGGCTAAGAAATTAATAAATAAGACAACCCACTGAGTGGTTTTGTCCTCACTTCCTTAATCTCTAGCGCGTTTGCGCCCCATACAGAAGTTCCTCCCATTGTATTTTTACTCGTGCTCTAATAGCCAATGATACAGTGAACTGCCCACACGGATTGTAACGAAAAATGAAATAATCTGCATGATTAAAAACATACAAGCATTATTCCAGACTTTAGCTGATCCCTATATATTAGGTACTTATTTACTGTGATAAATAAAAACGATTTTTCTTCATATCTAGCGTGCTGAAAAATTGTGGAACAAACGCAGTACAACATGAGTAATTTTATCCTTTTGGTTAATATGACGTTAAAATTCGATTTGATTGGATCAAAAAAAAAAAACGAAAAGTAAAAAAAAGCTCATATACTAAAAAACATTGTTCAATTAGAAGAAAGGTCTGTAACTTTTTTCACTTTTTTAACATTCCATACAGAGGGCGGCAAAAGTTTTGAATAATCACTAGTTTTATAGCAACCGTTATTAAATAATAGTTTGAGTTATTTTTTGCATCTTGGTCTTTTGTTATTTTGTTAATTGTTTTCCAGATTTAATTGTGTTCCATCGTCAGAGCATGCAAAACCACGAAAAAACTTGAAAAAAAAACATACTAAAAAAAAAAAATTGTTCAATCAATTCAGAAGAAAGGTCCGTAAGTTTTTTGGCCTTTTTTAACATTCCATACAGTTTTGCAAAAGCCTGGAATGATCCCTAAGTATATCGTTTTTTCCCACTAGTTTTATAGAAAACTTTTTTCAAATAAAAGTTTGACTTATTTTTCTACATCTTGGTCTTTTTTTATTTAAAAGTTTATTTGAAAAAGTTCACTCTAATATATACTACATATCTCAGAAGAAATTTCAAATAAGATAACCCAATTAAGTAAGTGGTTTTGCACTCCTTCCTCAATCTTTTCCGCGTTTGCGCCCCAATGTCATCATGTCGCTAGACACGAGCTCCTCCCATTGTACTTTTACTTGTGCTCGAACGACAACTAATAGCATGTTGCGCCAGAAAACTGCGCACAAAGGTTGTAACGAGATATGAAATAATCTGTATGATTAAAATGATACAAGCATTATTTTAGACAGCAGACTTTAGCTAAACCCTGTAAGTATATTACTTATTTACTCTGATAAATAAAAACGAATGCCGTTAAACTTCGATCTGATTGGATCAAAATATGTACATTTTATCGTCACATTCAATTCTTGATAGTCGTTTGTTTCTGTGTGGTGAAGTCGTCAATTTTTTTTTCAATGACAACCACCAACTTTATTCTGCTTTTGTGAAAAATCATTTAATTATCATTATTTTGATACGCCGACATTACAAAAATTTTGTATACAATTTATTTAAAGGAGAACAATATTTTCAAATCCAATAAACCTCAATCCCATTTGTCAATTGGGGTTGAGATCTGAAAATATTCGCTTATCACTCCCCTGTATGGTTAGTGGGTTTAAGGATATGAAGTTGAGTTATAGAGTTTGTTTTGTGGTGCTTGAATCCAATGTCCAGGACTATGGGTTTATAAAGACTGCAGTAAATTAAATTGAATTCATAGAGCTACATGGTTAGGGTCAAGGTTATTCAAGGTTATTAAACGGATATGATTTTTTTTCCTGTGATTATTTGATCCCCAGAATTATGAATGGGGTCAAGACTTATTAGATTTGAGAATATTTGTTCACCGATCTTCAGGTTAGGTATGGGGTTATTGAGTTTCAGGTTGTCTGCTAATAATAAATCTTTGATATATGTACATAGATTCTGTTTCTATATACGCAACTACCGTGCTATTGGATTATTAGGTTTAAAGGTATACGGTTATGAGGTTATGGAGGATTCTGACTCTCATCATCAGGGCTATGGGGTATTGGGTTTGAAGCTGTCTGCTCACAAACTCTCGAGATACGTGCTTTCTAATTTCATTCATAGAAACCTCTAGGCTATTGGGTTATTGGGCTTAAAAATTTGGGGCTATAGGTAAAAGTAAAAATTAAGATATCTCTGCATATTCAAATATTCTCCTATTTATTTATTTTTTTATCTATTAAGTACATATCCGTTATTAATCATGCTGAATTATAGTCGCCGCCACTGCCTTTACGCTGGAATCTGTACTCTCGTTCGCCTGGTCTCGATGACTCGTGACATGGTTTCTCGAATTACATACGTGTTAAATATATCTACTAATTTATTCTCTTATTAACTTCCTGACCCACTTTAGATATTAATTAATAATAATAGATTTTTAACTGGTCCGAAGTTCTGTGGGTCTTAATTTAGGTGGGCAGTATTATCAAACGTCATTAAAACACTACTACGTACTATGCTTGTCCATTAATGACTTATATATGCTTTAGCTTAATGACTATTAAGTTTCATTATCATCTGTAGTGATAAAGCATAAATATGTCCTACAAAATGGTGTGTAGGAAAGAAGGGTTACAAAAAACTGCTCTTATTATACCTATACAGCGTCCGCCAAAAAGTTAGAACCATATGGGATTTTTTTAATACCTATTAGTTTGATAAAAACTTTTGGTGACAATCACTTCTGCTTTCAAAATAACTTAAAATGCACCAATTTAAAGTTAACACCTAACATCTGGCAAATGTCAAATTTGTGATTTTCCAAAAAGATCTTTAGAAAATCGCCTAAATTGTTAATATTTCGAAAAAATGTCACTAAGAAATTATGTTCCTAATGACATTTTACGCCTATATGCCGATTTAGAGCAAAGCATTTGATGACCAAAAAAAATTATATTTTCAAAATTTTTGATTCACTCCCGTAACTAACTGATCTGAAAACATTTAAAACGATCCAAAAATAAGTATAAAGTCTGCCATTGCAATACATACTATTCATTTAATCAGAGGTGTAACATTGGAGTTTTAATTTTAATCAAACAATTTTATTGTAACCCAAGAGTAAAAGATGTTAAAATAATTCCTACAAAAAAATAGTTCGACAGTTAATGTTGAAAGCAATTTTCAACACGAAGTCAAAAAGTATCCTTTGTCCTTCAGGACCTTTTCACATCATTTTATGGACTCATAAAAGAATCAAGAGGAACAAAGTTTTAGTAGGTCATTCAATTTTTAGGAAGTAACGTAAAA
The DNA here is from genome assembly GCA_029963805.1 of Aromia moschata. Lineage (NCBI taxonomy): Eukaryota > Metazoa > Arthropoda > Insecta > Coleoptera > Cerambycidae > Aromia > Aromia moschata. The sequence continues at coordinate 1,655,533 of JAPWTK010000054.1, read as the reverse complement.
TATTCAACATAAATTAAGAAGTTGGTATACATTTTCAAATTGTGTTATCCTTATGGTTTTTAAAAATTATTAATGTTTCTTGTTACTAAAGAATCTTAGAAACGAAGTGCTGGTATGAAAAAATGCCCAATAAATAAAATACTACCTGTATATTATTTGCTTGATGATTAAAAAAAATGTTTCGCAATTTATAATTTTTTGCAGCCCGTTTCCAAGATTTCCTGGGGGTGCAGACATTTTTGAAAAAAAGTTTTATTTGAAGTTTTTTTGCTACTCTAGCCTTCCGTTTAGGTCTACTAATAACCCCCCTAAAATGTGGTTGGGTCCCGTGCTTCCTTACCAAAATACGAGAATTTCAAATTCAACCCGCCACTGGCCACCATACGGTATAATATTGCGTTCGGGAACGTCCGAAATTATTTTCATAGCCTCGTTATTACGGCCGTTTAATAACACTGAATCTCGCATGGAACCGGACCTATTCCAAGCCTCTTTAAATATACAACGTTCTAAAACTGAACGCGTAAACCTTGAGAACGCGCATAAATATAAAATTTAAAATATTTTAATATCCCCGGCAATTAGACGGCGGAATAGTTGCGTGTGTTCCCCGCACGATGACGCTGACGTCCGCGTAATTAATTACGTGCGCGCCACTTGAATAGATGTTTTCGCCATCTTAAAAATTACCCGCTAACTAGCGTTCGAGAACATTTAATAAAAATCCCCGTTACAATATAATTGTGAGGGGTATCCCCCCCTTCCGCCGCCCCCTTTCTCGAGTTAACGCGATGACGTACAAAAACGCCCCGAGACAAAATTGATGCCCTTTGTAATTTGCACCTACTCTAGAAATCTAAGGACGGAATAAAAGAACAAGATCTCCTTTTGATGGCAGAAATAATTAATAACTCGGCAGCCCGAAAACACCCCCCGCCCCCCTCCTAATCGATGCCCTCGTACAATCCCTGCCCGGTAAGATTGATGATGGAGCTACCCTGCAACACGAGCGGACCCTCGAAACGTCTTGCACCATACGTTTTGTAATCGTCTTTGACCGCCATATTACATTAGCATCTCGCTCGCGTGGCCGCCTCATGAGCGTAACCGATGGGAAACCAGGTGAGTATAGTCTTTCTAAACTCAATGTGAAGACGTATATTTTTAATTACATTGATGGGTAACGCCGCCCAATGGCGTGCATATAACTTTTATAAATTTGAAAATTGTGAATTTTTTTTTCATTCAAATCAATATAGTAGATTAAAATTAGCCTGCATACAAAACTCTTAATATTTGTAATATAATTTTCTGTAAATAATGGTCATTTAGCCAGACAATCTGAAAAAATTGTCTGTGTTAATCAACGTAGCTGAAAAACACGTCACTGGCGGAAACAAGTAAGAATTCCTAATGTCGTAAATCATTTTAACGACGTCGTAAAACATTTTACAATGGACCACATAAATAGCTAACGCATATACAGTGAGGTATAAATTCATAGTAAGGGATAAATTCATTATCTACGTAATTTACAATTAATTTATGAGTAAAATCCTGAAACACGTCAATTTTTAATTCTAGAATGACATTTTTTGAGCATAATTTTATACCTCCCCTCCAACCCCCTTGGAGTGACAGCTACCCCTTTAAATTTTTTAAATGGAACGAGGGTGCGTGTGATAGCTCATTTGAAAGGGTTTTTAATTCTCCATCCAGCAACATAAGATTTTTTTGAATTTCTATAATTTGTTTATTGAAAAATATTACATTTTTATATATTTTAATAGTTTAAATCAAATGTCCAAACTGGGCGCCCGTTGCTTCTTGACAATAATGGAGGCGTCGCTGAAATTCTTCTAAAACATTTTGTATTGTTTTCGGGGCGATTTGATTAATTTATTGCCTTATTCTGCCTTTTAAATCTTCTACGTTATTTGGTCTGTCAAAGTGGACTTTCGTATTTCGATTTTAAGTAACCCCATAAAAAATAGTTAAGCGGGGTCAAATCGGGAGAACGAGCAGGCCACTCAATTTCACCGCGTCTACCGATCCATCTATTGGGAAATACTTGATTCAGATAGGCTCTTACTTTCAATGAAAAATGTGGTGTAGCTCCGTCCTGCTGAAACCAAATATTTCTATCAATTTCATTGGGGTTGTCATCATCTGGGAAAAGCATTCTTAACTCTGGAACTAAGAAATTTTGCAGGAAATCCAAGTAACGTGTTTAAATGTATAATTTTTTTCTGATATGTAAAAAGAAACCCTTTTTACTTCTTTCTTTTTGTTGGGTATTTTGCGCAGCGTATCAGGGAAACCGATACATTTAAGTTGAATGTTGACACAAAATTAGTTAAAAACGTCAGATTTGACAGATATTTGGTACATAGGCACTTGATTGTATACATTTCATAATAATAATAATTTTTGAAATTGTCAAATTTAATTTTCTTGATGAAAAATATACAATATTCAAAAAAACCTTATATTGCTGAATAGATAATTAAGAACACTTCAAATGAGCTATCACACGCACCCTCGTTCCATTTAAAAATTTTAAAGGGGTAGCTGTCACTCCAAGAGGGCCACTCAACAATTAACGCCTTATTTTAATGCTAACTAATAAATTTATATCTATGATTTTTTTTTAAATATTTCCAAACTGCTGTTATTAGCAGGTCCCTGTTGATGAGTTGTGTTGTCAGTTTCTTCAAAATAAAAGTCTTGTTGCAAAGGGTGATATTGTATGAGGGGATTTCCTTACGATTTAGTTATTGGGAGCATTTGCATTATAGAGTTGTGTGAAATCTCTGATTTGGTGAAGTTGATCATAGATACTATATTATTGCGACTTTTCTGGACTGGGACAGTACCCGAATTTGTGCGACTTTCACAACAGTATCAAAGTTGAAATAATCTGTTTTTGGTGGTGAGTTGTGGTAATATTAGCAAAAAATGTAACACCTCAACTCATAATAATTTTTTTAATGGACTCATTCATACCGTTTACATATTTAAATGACAGTCAAACTATGTAGGTACAGTAAATTTAGATTCGATAAAAAAAGAATCTTTTCAACTTGGCCAGTAAATTCGAATTTTAACTAAGGAGTGGAAATAACAGGAAATCAAAATACTTTTTCTTTTATTTTTCTATATTTAATAGCATTTATGAGTGTGAATCGTCTGCTAAATGCGATTACTTTTAACAACATATAATTTATTTTTGATTTGATCGGGACCCTCTGTTAAATAATTCTAACTGCGCCAGTGGTCGGCTGATGCGCGGGGCGCGAGGGGGACGGGCGCTATTGTTTCGTAATTCGCGTTTAATTCAGGTTTGATGCATGAGCAGCACGTATGCATTTCGGAAAATGTGCAAATTAGCGCTTGCGGTTTTGGTGCGCCCATATCGTTTTGTAATCGTGAGGAGCGATAAGTTATTTTTCAGAACACGTATGTAGACATGTGGTAGCCAACAATTACAAGGCGTGAAACTGGGGAAACTCTCGTTAAAAAATGTTACAATATTTTGTTGCGAATTAACGATTGTAATCTTTATTGTCGATTATAAACCGTTGGTGAGTGATATCCACCTTTTATCCAAGTTTATTCTCATAGATCGTCTGTCATATGAGGTATGGCTATTAAATAACCGAACTGATGCTGCTACCAGCGCGCTGCGAGCGTGCCGCGACAAGTTTGAACAGAACTGTGTCTGGTGATACTTTCCCCCACCCTGAGCTCGCTAGACAAGCCAGTGAGTCGCTCAGTTTGACTGTAGCAGTCGTTTGAATTAGTCTACGCACCAGTAACACGTCGAAAAAATGTTAAGTGTTAATGGAGCAACGGATTAATCTCAAGTATCTTGTTAAATGGAATTTTTTTGCAATGTTAAAAGAAGTGTACGGGAACGAATGTTTATCCCGCACACGAGTTTTTGAATTGTTTACACGGTTTGAAGAGGGGACGTGAAACGACCGAAGACGATCCGCGCCCCGGTAGGCCTTCAACGTCAAAAACGGACGAAAAAATTGGTAAATTAATCGGCGAAGATCGTCGTCTAAGCATCCGAGAGCTTGCTGAAATAACAGGAATCGACAAAGAATGTGTTCGCCAGATTTTGCATGAATCGTTCAACATGCGCAAAGTTTGCACAAAAATGGTGCCAAAACTCCCTCACTCCCAAGCAAAAAGGAATCAAAAATTGACACTGATCCAGGCTTGTTAGACACGGTGATTACTTGTGATGACAAGATTTGAAAGTGTGGAAGCGGTTAAAGCAAAAGCGACGGAGGTTCTGAACCAGCTGACATATGCTTACTTCCAGCACTGCTTTCAACAATGGAAAAGTCGTATGGAGCAGTGTAGAGATCGCCAAGGGCAGTAAATTGAGGAAGAAAAGTTGCTACTGTAATTAGTAACGAATAAAAAGTGTTATGATAGCAGTTCGATTATTTAATAGCCACACTTCGTAGGTCCTCAAAATGTTCCAAAAATGAGTTTTGAAAACCTTGATGTATATATTTTAAATGGTCATATTTTAAAAAAGAGTCGCTCGACCTATGATCACAGGACCGTGGTAGTCACCTGTCTAGCATATTACGACTAGTGATTCAGTCTTCGAAGAATTCTTCCAAAAAATTTCAATTATCAAGAGTTACGCGAATTGGTGCGACATTCTGCTGGAAGTTGCCTTGTTGCATATAATCATGGTCAAATTTACATATTTTCCAAAATTTCGCGCTGAATTGGGAGCGCCTTAAACAAATCGGTCCAATTAAAAATCTTTCCGGTATATCCTCCCACACGGCAACTCTCAGAATGCAGAGAGACCTCTATAAAGAAATGTGGATTTTCAAAGAAATTCTGTTCGAAAACACTGAGCGTCTCGTCTAAAATAACCTCACTAGCCACCAACCCCTCTACCATTTCTAAAGTAACTTTCTATCATAAAAGCTCCGTGTTTTGCTGTGATTACTATATTTAATTTTCTTGATTATAAAAACTTCAGGACTTGACAGTCCTAAGAGTCAAGACCTACAGGATCGATTCTATGGCATACTTTGGGGACTTTTTTTGATCTTAGTATATCTAACAGGTGTTTTCGAAGGGTTACAATGCAAAAGTGATTTTGAAGTCATACTTTGACATACATATGTCGATATGCTAGGCGTCCTTGGCGAAGGCCTTCGCAATAAAATTACCTCAAGCCGACTAATCCAATCCGCAGCAGCTATTTGTGAAAATTCGATATGACTGCAGTAGTAAAACATCCCCCTCGACTATCTGGTTCGGCTCGAAGTTTTCTTCATAAAAATCAAACTGCCGCATTGACCGGATAACTAACTCCTATCTAAAATGCCGTTTTATTACTTTTTTCGGCCGTGATTGCTGACGATGATAGGTCTCCACGTCTCTAGGCGCGGTAGGGGCGAGAAGGGGAGGTGGAAAGCTATGAGCTCTGCTTTCGGCAAATTTTCCCCAAAGTCATTGGAGGAGGTAAGCTGGCAAAGTTTTTCCATAGAAAGGGATTGATAAAATAAGATAAATAACTTCCTTGCGCCTTCTCAATTTATTAAGACGTTAAGGCTTTTAAGGATACAGGGGAGTTTCTTGTTAAGGGTTTCTGTTTCAGTACGTTTACATTAAAAATTTTACGTTTTTTACACGTTCCATGCTCGCATTTTTAATCATTACAATGGCCAAGCCAAAATCCTAAGCGTTTCAAATGTACTGGGCCCTCACTTTCCCTCACTTTCAGTCGGAATTGCGAAAAAACTGAGGAGTCAAATATTTTGAAAAAATTAGGGGTGTTTAGTTAGGTACTTGTACAAATTGAAATTGTATGTTCGAAAATTTATATTTTTTCGGCGTTTTTGCAGTACATTTATGTTTAACTACTCATAACCAGTGGCGGCTCATGGTCGAATACGAAGGGGGTTCACAAACTCAAGAACATGCAATTTCAGAACTAAAGTGTTTCCCCCTTGGTTTTCCCTGATGTTGTAAACACGCGGCAGGCAAAACTTTTTTAATATCTTCAAGGTCACGCGTTTTCCTGACACTTCAGAATTCAATGAAAATAACTGAGGAGAAGCACTCTAATACCCATATGTAGCATTTATTAATACAATAAATAAAAAACTTACGTTTACTTATACAGGAAATCCATTCGTCTATGCTTTGAATTGGCAAAAACATCAATGACACGATTGTTGAAGTCCGTTCATATCTCAAAATTAACACAAATTGCTGGTGCGTAGAAACATCCGTCGTTTCATCAGCCTGGATGGCTACAAAGCGTGTCTCTACTTTTTGAATTTGTTTTTTTATTTCTTCCTGATATACTATGAGCATAGCATCTAATAAATCATTCTGAACCGATTTTGAAGTTCCTTTAAAAACAGTACTCCCTTCCAAATGCTGTTTCATTGCCACATCTATTTCCGCCACAAAATCGATGAGCCCCCTGTATATACCGCGATTTAAACTACCTGAGGTTTCGTCGTGCCCACGTAAGGCGAGTTCAAAAGCACCACAAAATTTAATACAGTCAATAAGTCGTGATAATACATACCGGTTTTTTGATACTTGTTCATTGAAGTCCTTAATCGATTTTTGATATGCAGAATCCAAAAACTGTCGAATGTCGATATTACCAATATCGGATAGATTTATTTCATTCTTCATATGAATTTCGGAAGATGCATGCTTTGGGACAACGGGACAAATCCGTAACTCCTGTTTTTGCCCTCCAACACTTACTTTAGGACTACCGGCAAAAAATCAGACACGGAAAGCAAAATAATGCGTTTAATTTATCACACCCGCACAACCACGAAGTTTTTTTATATTGTTCTACCTTAAACACACGTTTAAACTTTTTATTTTTTAAGGTACACTTTTGAGCAGGTTGAAGTTGGGGGGAGGTTGTTCTTTTTCTTTATTTCGAAACGATTTTCAAAAGTATTTGAATTTTCTTTTATATATTCCACAGAATACGACTCCATTGTTTACATATTTTAATTAACACGTAACGACACGAGACGCGACGGCGACGGCCCGCGCCGGCGCAGCGCACATGTCTTCCTTCTCGTTCACTGCACCTAGGCGCTGATTATTTGTGTATTTTATCTTCTGTTTCACGCGTCCGACTGCTCTCTTTTAACACACAGAATGCTGTCCTCGCAAAATGTTCAGGATTCAAATTGAGCCGAAAAGGTAAAGTAAAGCCGTCAGCGACACGACAGCGATTTAAATAGTTTCTATGGTTTGCGGGTTGGTGTTTTGTATGTAACTATGTAGGTAATGCTAAAAAAGGTTGTAGGTATATTATATGATAATTATCAATAATGAAAGTATAAAATATGATGTAGGTACTTTAATTTTTAAGGGGGTTCACTGCACAAATGCACCTATAGTAAAACCGCCACTGCTCATAACTTCGTAAAATAAATAAATATTCAATCCAATTTTGAAATATTTATAGAAATCATTTTTCTTATGACTCGAATATTTCCCTTAAAAAAAAAGAGAGTAGTTGAGTCCCATATCCTGAACGGAGATCTCTGTTAATAAACTGTTTTTTTTTAATCACAATTGCTTGTCAATATTTGTAACCTTGTTCAATATAAATTAATACAAAAAACAATCCAAACATTCTATTTTTATCAGAAAACTATTAAAAATAGATTTCCATTAAAATTGTAAAATTAGTAGCAAATTTTAATGTCAAGGTCATTTAAGCCTCTTTTTTTCAAATGAGAATATCCTGGGTACATTATATTTTTCCATTCATTTATTCCAATACTTATTTAATAAACGGTGTCCCTGCACAAACTTTTGAGGCCTTTAAGATTTTGAAATTAAAATCTAACTATTGAAGAAAAGTTGAGATAGAAATGAATTATTTTGATACCTTCTCACCCAGAACGACATGTAAATTGTTATTAAACAAAAAATATACAGGGTGAGCTCTTTCTGTGCAAAAGTTAATACGTGTATCCTATTTGCGTAGATACCCGATATACAAATATACCATATTCCATATACCAAATATACATTCAAGTATGCTTCGAGCTATAACATTGATAGACAGTCATTTTCATTGTTATAAATATATTTTTGTTGTGAAAATATATTATTTTTTTTATAAATATATTCCTTTTGACGTCATCATAATTACAAAGCTTAATGAAAACTATGATATTTGAGCTTGTTTTTTTCTTATAGGTACAGTGAGAGCAAAAAGTAAGGAAATCAGCTTGTTTTTTCTTGAAATATTTGTTATTAAAAATAATGTTTTAATAAAAGTTTTCAAGTGTATCTGGCAAAAAATGTTCGACTTTCAATTTTTCTTAATGTGAACATGTTTGGTAGTATGGCAATCGACGTTATTGTTTTGAATGACATTGTATGGTTTTATTTGTATTTTTGGAAATAACGTATCTGGATACGGGACCATAGAATTATAATAGGGTTCCACAAGAAAAAAAATGAAAAAAAAGAACTCCCAGAAATCACACCTCTTAGGTCGACTTCGCCAATCTAAAATCAAGTCGGCCACGGATATAAGTTGATGCCATAATATATTATAAATATAAAACGCACTAAAAACGTAAAAGAGGTTGTTTATACTTTTTTAGAGAATATTTCCATCAAAGTTTGGATATTGTAAATATATCTTATAATCTGTTCGGATCTTATAATTTTAAGGAATGCCTAATTTTATCCAAAAAGATTGAACCCCTACAAAGATACCCAGGTGGCTCCATATTTTTTACTAACCGTGTATATGTATTTTTATTTTCTGATATTTTGTAATAATTTGTGCTAAAATATTTTGTAAATAAACATAACTGGAAAATGTTATATTTCTTAAAATAGTTTCGTTATTATTCATGTTTAATAAATAAAAACCTGTGACTTCAGTTTTTCACAGGAAGTTTTTTAATAGGCAAGCAGATAACCGATACGAATAATAGTACGAAACCCTAGTCTGCTTTCAATGCTCGAAGAGTGTTTCCGTTTTATTTTCCTGTTTATTTCGTATATTCCTAAATATGTGTATGTTTGGTGATTATGGTGATTAAGTGACGTTTCTGTAACAGTCATAAGTGATGTGATGTGGTTTTTTTTACTGCTGTAATGTCTCATGTCAGTTAAAATAGATACATACTTCATTTACGGCTTTGACAAATATGTAAATAGGCCATAAATATTTCCTGGTTCAAACAGTAATTAAATTAGTAACATGCCATGTAAAGGTAAATAAATACGAAGTGATTTTTGTTGCAAGTTTATCTTGTTCTTTTCTGTTAATACGCTTAAGATATGTATTAGGTACACATTACATATGTACCTGAACATGTGTTTTTACTGTTGAACTGTTGAATACTGTGGATAGGTACGTAGATACCTCTGCTCCGTCAATTTTGAAGATAAATTTAAATATAATACAGGGTTTTCTTCTGAAAATCAGTCACAGAGATTCTGTATAAAAAAAAACTTCGAAAAACACCTAAAGTCAGAGAGTTTCTCTGGGTATGAGTTTTTACACTAAAAGAGTAACATAATACGAGTGTTTACAGTGTCTGTCCACAAATATTAAATTGTAATTCGAATTCGAATTCAAGGAATGCTGTATGTTTAATGCAAAAAATTGTAAGTCAAGGAATTGATTTTTCATGATGTCAGAACGCTTTAACTATACACACGTTTCTATTTTCTTGTTCTAGGCGTATCTTGTTAAGAAATAACTTTTTGATATAATGGTTTCACATTTTTTTTTCTTATGAGACGATATAATATAATCTAGCTGATATGAGATATCTGATATCGCTACTGACCGCATACTTACACGTTCAGTAGGTATCTAATTAATCGAATTTTTTTACTTAACAAATATCATGCCATGTAACTGTCAATAATTAATAATAATTGCATAAACTTCATTATACCTTGTAATACTTTGTGTAATAAAACGTAGAATATTTTAATTAAGTCGTTAAATATATTTTTTTGCCATAAAAAAAAAACTAATTAAGTTTTGTTTTACTCATGGCATCTGATATTAATAAATTATTATTTTATATACATACATATATTAGTTCTTAGATTTTGATCTATCTTCCCCGAAAAAAGTGAATTAAAAATGTTCGGAACTCAGTATGTTTTTTCAGTTTATAAATAGACGATAATCAGAAGTAAAAAAAAATAAGTTTTTTCCTGAATCATCTTTGTAATGCAGTGTGACTTTACCTTCTTACACCTTGGGATGCTGTAAAAATAGATACTTCAAGTTTAATTTTTTTATATTTCGAGATGTAGGTCTTTTTTGTTTTTTTTTTTTGTCTTTTATATATATACAAACCATATTTTAAAACTGAGTTTTTTGTTTCAGGTAAGAATGTTTATCCGAAGTTCTCTCAACCATAGCTGCTACTGAAAAGGTAAAATGAATTACTTTATACAACTACCAAGACAAATATTTACTATTTACATATATGTATATCTAAATCTACCAATGACTTTTTTGAAATTCATGATTTTTTTCTTTGTCTGTCTGTTTCAAAAAATTGTATGTACCAAACATTGTCAAAGTACACCGTGATAACGAAAATATGGCGCGTTTCCCAAAAGGCGTTCCAAGAACACGCTAAAGCTACTTTAATACCAGTAGGTAGCAGATAGTTGGTCTTTTTGAGTCTTTCTTGGAAATATTTTGTTTTTTCATGTGTATGAAGATGTCATCAGACTTGTCGCCAAAACGTATAGACATCTCAAAACAGTGGTGGCTGAGATTCACATGTTATTACTAGACCCTATTGGAAGTCTAGAATAGCAAAAAAAAAACCTAATATTTCCAAAAATCTGCAGAATCCCCAGAAAATCTCGCAAACGGGCTGAAAAATATTTGCGAAATATTTTTTTTTATCGTCAGTACAAAGTATATTTATTCTTTTGTATTTTTCAGACTTTCTAGATCTGTTAAAGTTATCGAAAGTTGAATTTTTATTTCGAACCGGCATTTCGTTTTTATGATTTTGTAAAAAACAATTTTATATGATATTTATGTACACTAGTGGAAAAAATTAAGGGATCAAAAAAAATTCCAAATTTTTAGGTGATTTCCAACAGGCCGTAACTTGGAGAAAAATGGTCCCACAGAAAATTTTAAAAAAAGGAAATTGTAGCTCCAAGTATCTAGTTTTTGGATCTGAACTTCGAATTTTTTTTAGCGTCAGCGATTTTCGAGTAATCCACCATAATCCACCAAGAAAACCACCGACCAAAAAAAAATCGATTATTTTTTTTCTTTTTTGTGGTCTACGAACTTCGAAAAAAATTTTTTTTTTAGAAATTTTGAAATTTTCAAAAAAATTTTTTTTTTCAAAAATGTAAACGCTGTTTGCGATAAAAATGTATTCTTGTAGAGAATTTATTCGAGTTCTCGAAACCCACCTTTAACTTTTTGTGCGATTATTGGTTGTTGAGATCGATAATAATCAAACACAAAATGATCCTTTTGCATTCAAAGACCGATATCTCGGCGAGAAATGATCGTAAGTGGTTAAGTCAAAAAAAATTTGTTCAAGTTCGTAGACCACAAAAAAAGAACCAACAAATTTCGAAAATTTTTTTGTTGGTTTTTCTTGGATTACTCGAAAATCGCTAACGCTAAAAATTTCACGCTTTCATTTCCAAAAACTAGATACTTGGAGCTACAATTTCCTTTTTTTTTTTTAAATTTTCTGTGCGACCATGTTTCTCCAAGTTGAAAAGTTGAAAGCCTAAAAATTTGGAATTTTTTTTTACCCCTTTATTTTTTCCACTAGTTTAGTAGGTAATTATAAAAAAAAAAAGAAAACATTTTGTAAGCCGTTTTCAAGATTTTCTGTTAATTTCAAGTGTTCTGCAGATTTAAAAAAAAAACGTTTTATTCAGTTTGTTTTTTCAATTAAATTCTACCCTTTGATTTGGCTAGTAATAACCCAGAAAAAAAAAAAAAAAGGGAGGGGTAGGGGAAAAAAAAAGGGGGGGGGGGGGGGTTGCGAAAAAAAAAAAAAAAAAAAAAAAAAAATAGGAAAAAAATAAAGGGGTAAAAAAAAAAAAAAAAAAAAAAAAAAAAAAATAAGTTTAATCTCGGTTGTATATCGTGAAAAATGAGACGGCGTTCACCGGCACAGCCTATTAAGTGACTCTACGAGTTCGCACGAACAAGTGGAGTGATAAGGGAGCGGATTACAATGGGAACGTGAATCTAGATAGCTGTAATTTAGCAAATTACCGGGCTGGAAGGGAACAGCTCGTTAATTATCCATTTAGTTCGGCATTCGTATCTGGAGAGTAAAGAGTTAATTAGTTATAATGAGAATATCGCGTAAATATGTATGCAAGTGTAAAACGTGTCATTTTCGTCCGTCTAATGCAGGAGTGACACTATGTATATTTTATAATTTACATCTATATAATTTTCTGTTATTGATTTTCACTAGTAGTCCCCCTCAGTAAAGTTTGAACAAGAGAAACAATTAATTAAGAATATAACTAAGAATAAGGGTTACTGAATCCATTTAATAGATAAGTTAATAAGGAAGCATAAATTTAAGAGAACCCTGTACAATTCCACGACATTTCGGTTAGATACTGACAATTCGAAATTTGCTTCGTTGCCATATGAACCTAAATTCACCCGCGGACTAGATAAAATTTTTTAAAAATATTAATATCAATTTGGTTTATAATTCTAAAAATAAACCACAGACGCTTTTGGGTAACCCCAGACAAAATCGACAATAACGAAAAAGTCAGGAATATACGAAATAAGTTGTAAATACTGTGATCAAAAGTATATTGGGCAAACAAAAAAGATCTATTTTGACTAGAAACGTCGTTTTTTGTTTGAATAGTCTAATGTAAATACAAAACAAATACCCTTGCACGTGACTAGAGACATCATTACGTAGACTCAGGCGTCGTTGCCAAGTCGTCAGAATTGGCAGTGGAAACTAGGAACGTCTGTAAAAAATGAGGTTATGTAGGTGTTTTGTTTTATAACTGTTTTACACACACCTGTTTTATCATAATGAATTGAACAAGTTTACCTTCAAGTTATTGGAATACGTGTACAACAAAAATTGCGCCCAATTTATTGTCCACAATAAATTGTAGAATTTAGCTCTTGCTCTAATTTTTTGGCCAATTTTAGAGATATTTAGTAAATTTTGTACCAACCTAATAATGAGATAAGCGATTTCTCTTACGGGACAAACCTATGATAACTCTTAGGTTTTAGTCATTGAGAGTTAGCAGTGTTGAAATTGGACAATTTATTGAAAAATTAATTCTACAATTTATTGTGCAATAAATTGGTATGTGTAAAACAGTCTTTAGACGAGCTAAAGTTTTGCCTTTCTTTTAATTTTCCACGTTATATAACCTCGACCTATTTTATTTCTCACAAAAACGGAGAAATATGGAACACATTGTGCAAAAATATTTCTGGTCAGGTCAAGCGGGATAAATATGGCAACACCACAATTTCGTCGCTTTAACTGGTAAATGTAAGCGCCAAATTTAAATTTCAATACAAAATAATCTTTTATTGAAATTCTTGTGGTGGTACAACTGTGCGACTTTAAAGTAATTTTGTAATTGATAGTGTGGAATGATATTTGTTTTGTATTTACTATATAGGCACAACGAGCAACGAAAGTCATCGTACACCCACTTGAAGGTTGCTTAAATTCTGATAATTTTTGTACTACAGTATTGATTTTTTTTTACTTGTGATAGGATTACAGTTTGTGAAATGCTGCGTCTAATAAACCCAAGTTGAAGGTGATATATAGATTATGTGAAAAGATATCGCTGTAAAATTGCGATGTTTTAAAAAAGTGAATAACTCCGATAATATTAACTCCTTTTCAAAGTTCTTGAACTCATATCTAAAGCAAAATCTTCAGAGTATCTATCTGATTAACTGAGACATTTTGGAAACAAATTTCCTAACAATTCCAACTTGGTCATTAGACGCAGAATTTCACAAGCTGTAATACTCATTAGAACGACAAAAAAATCTCAATACTGTAGTACAAACATTATCAGAATCAAGCAACTACCAAAATAATGTGGGTCTTCTGCGTCATAACTTTCTTTTGCTGACTACATAATAAGTATACCTTTAGGAGTATTATACTACCCATGCGCACTGAAAAATGAAGCAATTTTTTGGGATTTTTTTTTATACCTACTGTATGTAGTGAATCAAAATAAAATGTTGACTCTTGATTCTATAGGTATTAATGTATACAAAATTATTTTTTATTTTTCATTAAATTTACAAAATAGCGTCATAGCTCCAGGTAACATGAAACATTTTTTTTCTATAGGGCCTGGAGGCGTACACTGTAGCGGTCTTCGTACACCACTTAGAAAAAAAAAACAATGTTTTCTTAAACTACATGAGGTTTTCTTTGGAAGTACCGAAGATTTTTTTTAAGAAAATTCGCAATTGACATCCTTGTTTTTTTTTTCGTTTTTTTTGTTAAATCGTTAAAATGTTAAAATCAATCTTAAATTGTTTATTTCAAATGTAATCATTTATCTATCGCAAAAATCGTGTGTATCTACTTCGATAGATAATCTATATGAGAAACTACAATTAAAATTTCAAGTATTTCGAATAAAAACAGCTAGCTACGCCAATTTGAAAAACACAGTTTCGAGAAAAACGCGTTTAAAGTTTGAGAACGTATTTAATCATATAATTAATACGGCTATTATAGCGTCCTATTAGCTTCCCTAAGATTGAATAACGCGATCTATATATATATATATTTCGAGAAAGTATAACCCATTTATACCGACGAAAACTACCAATAAAAAGTGAAATAATACAACAGAGTGGCTTTTTCGAACGTTCTAAACCGCTGAGATGTGTTCCGAAATTAAGTTGTAAATTTTTTTTAAAAGATTGACCTTCTAGAATTCTTTTTGAATATCATTCTTAGATAGGTTATACATCGGAAAAAGAAATTTAAAAAAAAATGGGAAAAAAGGGATTTGCTGGGTAGTACCCCTTAATACGCCAACTTCGATATCGATTTTTGCAAAATTTTGTAGTTTAAAACTGCAATGTGCATTTAAATCATTGGAATATTATTATCCCCTCTTTATCGTTTTAGAGTAACATTACAAATTAATACAGATTACTTAAATAATACGAGTAAATTGAGAAAAATAAAAAGAAGCTTGCTTAAATATTTTTTATTCAGTTTATATTAGACCAAATGTCATTTGTTAATTAAATTTTAGAGATAGCTATGCAAACTATTTAATACTTGACACTTGTATTAATTTGATCTTGAACAGAGGAAATGAATGAATATTTTTTGCTTTTTTAAGTTTAAAGGTAATAAATATAATTTAATAAATATTGTCTTATCATTTGTTATTTGTACTTTTTTACTTTATAAAATATAATTTGACAAAATTTCTTTCCTAGTTATGTAGGAACCTTGTACATACATATTATGTATATAGGTGCGTTTACAAACTTGATTGTACCGTTGGTTCATGGTCAACTAAAATTTACATACAAGAACAATGCTTGATGATGTGAACTAATTCGATCGTGTCAGTTGTAGAAAATTCATTTAAAATGTAATAGAGACGACAGTGTCACTTATACACTGTTTTATAAATATTTTACATACGTATGTATGCATTTTCTTACACAAGATTATGGCGTTTATACGAGTATACCTGGTTTTGTTTTTTGGAAAAAAAATTCAAAACATTGTCAAATCATTTTTTAAACAGTACAACGTTTAACAAAAAAGTGATTTCAAAGTATTTTGTACCAGTGGCATGCTGTAAAATTTATGATCTAGGAAAATTTGCAGAAATTGGTAAATAATTATCTATTGTATGTAATAATATTGGTACATAGACATCTAAAACGTACATATGTACATAATATGTAGGTTTGTAAATGTATGTTATCATTGTTTTGCATATGGTTTAAATAACCCGGTCTATACTTAGCATACCTAATCTATAATAACAGCTTATTTACAATGTATTAAAATTGTAGTCGTGCGAAAAATATCACTAACAAATTACTTTTAAATATCCAAAATGTGTTTGTTAGTTAGTTGGGTACAGTAATTTAAAATAAGTGTACAATTTATTGCGTATTACAAATATAGAAAGAACACACTGGCATATGCTAATAAATAAGTCCGTTAATACAACTTACGTTATATTTACATACATACCTATATACGCATGTATCCATGGCACAGAAAAATGCTCTTTATGTCATGTGTTTTTTAGAATCTAAGTCTTCATGCATTTATAAGGGTTTTTAAGTAGTTGTGAGTTTTTGTTGATGTAATCAAAGTGGGCTTTACTTGTGTAAACAATCGAGGAGTAGTTAATTGCAACGGCCGAGTCCCCATTGCTTAAATATTCAAACCGTAGTTAGGATCAAGACGGGTTGGTATCTGCACGACAACTATAATTCACCAAATTGTCTCAATTTACCGCACGAGCACCATAGATATTATCCCATGCTGATTTCATTACGGCAATAAACGCCACGTTTTGTATCAGATAACTTTGCTTCGTCTGAGTTATATACATGCACTGGAGAACAAAAAATACAGTACTCGGTATACAAGCTTCTATCAAGCTGAAAGTGTATTTATTGTATATTTTGCCTTTAACACAAAAACTGATAACCTTTTTGATAGTTTATCTTTATGTTTCGGTATGCCAATGCAAAATGTGTCAATATAAGCGATAGAAGAAACGATGTTTATATAGAATTATCAGGTATTTTTCATATGATTTGTCAGTTAAACAATATTTCTGTAGTCTGGGGATCAAAGTTATGCAAGAGTGCGAGGTTCTGGTCATCCTAAGAGTATTCAAGGACATCACAAACGGTATCTTAGATTCCTCGGTGTATACGAAACCAACATGAAAATATTCGACAAATCCCTATAACTATAAACAGAACGGTTTCAAGGATGACTTTCAATCCGTCGATTGATTGGAATCGAGAGCTGACTTGGGTGCTTCCTCTGACACAGCCAACCACGTCACTCGTCACTTATAATGGTATAATAACTAGACTTTAAATGAGACCAAGGAGGAACTCTATTTGCGGTAGTGATTAACAAGATTTTATTTAGGCGGTCACAATGGACGTTGAAGGGATATGTGAATTGGGCGTGGGAGGGGTAAGAAGGGAAGTTTAACTTTCGCTTTAGAAGGATACATATAAAAAAATACCTGGAAACAACTTTCTAATTAAATCAAGAATCTAAACAATGGAATGTGCTCAAATACGAGGCGCGTTCATAAAGTAAGGGCCGTTTGGTCACAGAAAAAAATGTACTCATAAGAAACAAATTTTATTGTCATATTTAGTTAGGTACAATCTTACTTTACTTCTCTACATAATCGCCGTTCACTTCTAAGCATTTTTCGTACCGCTGCACCAGCTTCTTTAACCCCTCTGCATAGAAGCTTGCCGCCTGAGAGTTGAACCAGTTGACAACGGCGTTTTTGAGTCCCTCTTCGGTTTCAAAACGTTGTCCACCGAGCCACTGTTTAAAATGCAAGAAGAGGAAGTAGTCGCTAGGTGCAAGGTCGGGACTGTACGGTGGGTGGTCAAAAAGTTCCCAACGAAAATCTTGAATTTTGTCATTGGTTTTGACAGCAGTGTGAGGACGCGCGTTATCGTGGAGGAGGATTATGCCAGATGACAGTTTCCCGCGGCGTTTGTTTTGGATCGCACGTCTCAATTTTTTGAGCGTTTCGCAGTACACGTCAGCTGTAATTGTTGTCCCACGTTCCATGAAATCAACCAAAAGAACACCGTCTTTGTCCCAAAAAACTGTAGCCATCAATTTTCGACTTGTGTACTGAGTTTGCTTAAACTTTTTCGGTTTTGGTGAAGATGAGTGTCGCCACTGCATCGATTGCAGTTTTGTTTCTGGGTTGGCGTAGGATACCCACGTCTCGTCCCAGTAACAATGTGAGAAAACAAATCTTCTCCATCTTGTTGATAACTGGCCAAAAACTTTCGTCCACTAGACATTCTTTGCTCTTTGTGGTGGTCGGTGAGCATTTTTGGTACCCACCTTGCACACAATTTGCGGTATGCGAGGTTTTCTGTGACAATATTGTAAACAGTAGTGCGTCCAAGTTGAGGAAATTTGTTAGCCAGGCCACTAATCGTCAATGGACGATCAGATCGCAGTGTTTGGTCCACTTGTGAAACGATTTCATCGGTCTGGATACTGGGCCTGCCACTCCGCTCTTCGTCATGGACATTTGTTCGGCCATTTTTAAAATCACGGCACCATTGTCTAACCTTTCCCTTCACTCATAACTGTAGGTCCGTAAACCAGGCATAACTCCCGATGAATTTCAGCAGCCGACGATCCTTTTGCACATAAGAAACGAATCACAGAACGCACTTCACAGTTGGCGGGATCAACGATTTTCGCGGCCATTGTTCTTTGCATTCACGGACAACAATACGACTTCAGAATCAAAACAAATGACGCTGTAGCTTCGCAATGAGTTAGTAGATGGCGCTGCAGTAGTAAAACTGTGCTTCGAAGCGCCAATATTTATATATAAGCAAACGGCCCTTAGTTTATGAACGCGCCTCGTAGAAAATCAAAGAACAGATTTTGGATAATCTAGTATTGAACGATTTTTGAATCTCACACACTAGAAGGTGCCTTGAGCTGTATCGATTGGGATCCTGCGTTTTGCTATTTCATCAAAATGAATAATATGTCTAGGAATACATTGAAGGAAATAAGCTCACTTTAATCCAACAAAATATTCGAATTTTTGAGGTTAGGTACGTCTTCTGAGGTCATGAGATGAAGCTTTGTCCACATTCCTTGGTATACTGATCCAAAGAACATAATAAAAGACGATTTGCTTAACACTTTTTAGACTTGCGCCATTTGCGTTCTATTCGCGTTAAATACTTGCAGTTTTAAAATTCGGTAAGCTATATACCACCCAAACAGCACCTGTTTCTTCTAATTTTATGAGCGAAAGCATGTCTGGGTGGCCTACCTTGCAGGTGCTGCTAGCATAATCGAGAGTTCATGAATCAAGTCACAACGAACACTTGCCGCTCGTACCAAGCACACAAGTTCAAAGGAAGGTTACGCTTACCCAACGAGCCCTCTTTCAGAAATTTCCACACACTCAAAAATTGTTTGGAGGGATCAAGAAAAGAGGACAATGGGATGCAAAATGAGATTAGAAGTAGACGTACGACTCGGGGTGTCCCGAAAAGAGTTCGAACATCCTCAGAAAGACTTTCGGAATCATTCTACGCATCAAGACTTGTTGATAACTCCTTAGCCCAGCATATTTTTCAGGGGATGGTTTGGAGGTAGAATTTCACTTTTGACTCTCAATCGACCGTCCGCAGTGGGTCCCGTCGACTTCAAGAACTTTTAATGATATAATATAAATTCGAGACAAAAATACATCCTACGCAGCCTCCAACTGGGGCGGAACCAGAGGGGTTAGGTGGGGAGTTGGTATAGGGGTGGACTTGAGCGAGTTGTGGCACCCCAAACCAATTTATTTGGCAGCATTAGGGTCAATGGAATCGCCCAACAGATGTCAAATCATGTTAAAAGCGTAAATGCAAAGGGGTGGCTCATAGGGTCTGGAAAAGGGTTGAAGAGATGGGACAGCGACCAAATGCTCAAGGCTTGTTGGGAAGGTCTTAATGTGTGCCAGAATGGGGTTTTTACTCGACTTAATGGGATTTTCAGTCCGTCCTGTTTCGACAGGGGGTTGGTTTTTGGAGCGTGGACGGCGAACCGTTTAAGCCTCAACGTAGGACCTCTATATAGGCCAACTCTATAGGCTACCGAAATTTAAAAACCGCAAAAGTAAAAAGTGTTTCGCTAATCCTGACGAGCAGATTAGTTGGACAAAGCACCATTTGGTTGTAACCCTAGTACGGATATTAACCCTTTAACGTCAAAACTACAGTTTTTGTATATCGTCTCTTTAGCAACGTGCCAAGTACAAGAAACGATGGAAAAAAAAATCGGGAAATGCCTTTCCGAGTATTTTTTGGGTGCTTTTTCGAATGGCACCAAAAAAATCTTAATATGTAAAGCTTACCCCTGTTTTTGGCCATGTAAATTGAAAAGAGCACGATTTTTGAGGTCAATTTTTTTTGACTGGAAAATTTTTTTTCTTTCGACAGAAAACTACGGGAAAAATGCATTCCAACATGAGTTGTCAATATCTGAAAAGGAATTATGTCTTGGAAAAATTCATGAGGTGTTACTCCAATATTTCGGCCAAAGGACACAAGTGTCCGGTCTCCAAGGAGCACGCATTTTCAGATTTTTTTACTCAAATGGCCAAATTGAAAATGCCAAAGGTGACCAAAAGTTTAGAAAAAAAAAGGCGTTCCTGGATGCATCCAAAGAGCTTAACGCCTGAAACTTTCTTTCAGAAAATTATGAAAGTTTCCCCTGACAACGTGTCTTTTTGGCCGAGATATTGGACACCTCATGTTGGAATTAATTTTTTACAAGTGCATAACTTTTCATTACAACTCTCGAATGCACATTTCCCGTAGTTTTCTGTAGAAAGAAATTTTTTTTCCAGTCAAAAATCATGTTACAAAAAAAAATTGACCTGAAAAATCGTGCTCTTTTCAAATTAAATGGCCAAAAACAGGGGTAAGGTTCAAACTTTTTTTTTTTTTTTTTTTTTTCCCAACGTTTCTTGTACTTGGCACGTTACTAAAGAGAGGATATACAAAAACTGTAGTTTTGACGTTAAAGGATTAAATGGTGTCTCTGTGCGTTCCCGGTGAGACGCCGCTGCGCCGGCAGCACGGCCTGTGACTGGCACCGAGGCGTATGTGGTGCCCGGGTTACACAATCGCTGCTGATATGTTAATGAGGATGTGTCCAAGTCGAAGACAGCTCGGATCGCGTTATCCTTGAGAAGCGGCGAGGGGGAGGCGCACCGGATCGCTATTAACCGCGATGTCAAGTCAAGGTGTCGCTTCCATACATAATTTATCATAAGAAGTGGCTGCTCAGACTAATTATTTACAGTGTACGTTCGTGTTAAGGTTGTGTTAACTGGCGTGCTGAGATTGTCGCGCCTCTCGTTTAGACGGAGGGGGTTATAATAATCGGGGGGGCGCGGGGGCGGCCCCTATTTGTTGCAGCGGGCGCGTCTCGCTGATTTTAAGCCATCATCGTCGAGCATAAATTATTTTCGAGATTCGGTAGTAAACACAACAGCGCTCTCGTACAGGCTACATTTTACTATTTTCTTGTTTACATTCTCGTAGCACTTCGGCTTTGACTAATTGGTGCACGGCATTAGTCGACAAGACATTCAATTTAATATGAAATTTCGAGATACGCTCTATTATGATATGCAGTCTCATGCCGTCGGATGCGAAACTGTGAAATTGCCTGACGTGAACTTATCGCGGTTGGCGTTGCAAAACTGCCGAGATAATTCCCGTTGAGGGACGCAGTAGATGCTGGATTGGACGTAGAATGAAACATTGACTCAATATTTTTCTTAAATGTAGAAAGGTAAAGGTTGACAGTTTGAAAATAGCAACTCCATTAAAGCACTGCACTAAGGAGAAATAGCGTTCTGTTACTGGTTTCTTGAACAGTGAAGGAGCGAAACCCGTTGATATTCATCGTAGAATGACGCTACAGTTTGGAAATGTATGCATGTCACTCTAGTAAGTAAATGAATGCAGCACCAAGTTCAAAAACTTGAGTGATTTTTATCGGTGATTGATTCTCAAAGATCTGGTCAAGCAAATTGTGTTGTGACGCCTGAGTTGATTTTGGCAGTCGAAGCTTTAGTGAAAGAGAATTATCGTATTATCCTTAATGAAATTGGTGCAGTTTTGAAAATGAGTCATGGTTCTGTTCACCACATTATGCACGATATCCTCCAATTCCATAAACTTGGAACTTAGGTACCAAAGCAAAACCCCAGAATTGAAGCAACGACGTGTTGATGGTTGTGAAGAACTTCATGCGTTAATACGAAGCAGAAGAATATGCATTTCTAAGAAGGGTTCTGACTGGAGATGAATCCTTGGTGCACTATCATCAACCTGAAACCAAGAGAACAAACAAAGAATGCCATAACACTTCTTGGACAAAAGGAATGGAAAGGTTATGCTGACTTTTTGGTATGCAGAAGGGGTACTACATACCCCTAATGGGATTACTTTTACTAGCGTATGATACTAAGATCTCCTGCAAAATCGTCTCAAGTTTGCAATGATAACCAAAACGCTCTGGGTAACGGGGTTCTTATTCAACATGACAACACGCGGCCACATTCTGCGCGTGCACTGCGGTGACCATCCCAGGTTTAATTTTTGAGTACCTACCACATACTCGCCATTCTCCCTGAGGTTTCCAGGTATTATAGAAGTTGGTAGGTTTCGTTAATCGACTAATGCTTTTATCGTTTTATAACTATTTTCAGCTCTTTTTGTTAAGTTACTCGAATTGGGCGGGTGATGAAGCTTAACATTCTCCAGATTCGTGTTCAATGCATTAAAATACTGGTGAGACCTCTGTAACAGGGCACTTTTTTATTTTATGTGTCTGTGTAACTTTATTAGTGTCTACATAATGTTAATAAAAGCTAAAAAATTGTTTGTACTATTCTCCCAGGAATTTATTTATTACCAGAAGAACTTAATATATAAAATATTGCCTCATAAACGCAAGCAGATGTTTTAAAATGAAAACAATTCTGAGATGTGCGATCTTTATTTTCTGTATTTTCTTGAAACATGTATTAAGGACAACAGTGCGCGTGGGTTAGTCGGCAACTGTAAGTTATAAAATACGCATATGCATAAGTATGAACATATTCCACTCAAGTATTCATAATGAGAACCCTAAAATAGCATGATGTGAAGATATCATAATCTTCACGGTTCACTGACAGATAAACGAATAGGCTCTCACGATCAATTTTAACATTTTCTGTAATAACTTTTTTATCGCATATAATTTGACTCTATATGCGGGTGTCATTGATATAATAAAAAAACATATGGATTATGAATTTGTTAACCCCGAAAGAGTATTAAGATAATTCTGTATTGCGATTATAGTGGGAAATTCATTTAAGTTGTGATCTGAAGTTATAGTCACTACAAGTTTAATTTGATAAGAACATTGTTAGAATTTAGACAGCTCGAGATTTTGCTACATATTCTTATTTTAACCCAATTTTTTCTACTTTAATTTTTAATGAATTTAATATTTTTATTCTTATGTTTTCATTTTATTTATTTTAAATATTTTAATTTTTTTTCTTCTTCAATGGTGGTATGCATTCAGTTGAGAATTAAGGTGTATAACGAAAATATGTGCTAGATAACAAAAGTAGGATTAGATTTTATTCCCATGATCGTAAAAAGTAAAATTATGATGTGTGAAAATCGTGAATAAAGCATATAATCCCTTTCAAAGTTCTTGGACTTATATTAAAGGAAAATCCTCAGAGTATATGTCTGATTAACTAAGTAGTTTTGGAAAAAAATCCTAGACATGAACAATTTCTAAAGTGGAACCAAAAAATATAAAAATTAAAAAGAGGCCCAGTATGCCACACATACCTCGAAAAAATATTAACGGATTAATATCTCTCTAGAACTTGTTGTATTATGCGTTTCATTAAAATGTCATGAACAGCAATTTTTACGAAAACTGTAGTAAAGTTAGTAATTTTTTTAATTTTTGGTTCAACCTTAAAAATTTCATGTCTAGCAATTTTTTCCAAAATGATTGAGTCAGTTAGAAGACATTTTAGTACTCTGAAGAGTTACCTTTAATATGAGTCCAAGAAGGATGTAATATTTTCGAAGTTATTCACAGTTTTTTGAAAACCTCGCAATGTTACCTTTTTAGCGATATATTTTCACACAATCGTATATCACATATCACCTTCAACTTGGGCTTATTAAACGCAGAATTTCACAAGCTGTAAACCTGTTTAGAATAAAAAAAATCAATACTGTATTACAAAAATTGTCAGAATTTAAGTAACCTTTAAAAAAACGATTATATTGGCATATGCAAAAATATCTGAAATTTTCCGAAAATATCAAAATGACATATGTAGGTACATAAGTTTAAATCGAGTTTTATAATTATGAACTTCGTTTGTAACAGCCCAACTTACATGCTAGTACAACTCACGTATGTGTAGTGAAATTGAACTTACTTACCGAACTAACTGATGGAATTTATCAACAGATTATTACGAGTACCATATTTTTTTGTATTGAGTTTTCAGTTATGTGATTCTCTGGACTTTCTGTCACATTCTGTCAGAATGTGACAGAATGTGACAGACAGTCTGATAACAGTAGTTCACGTGTTACTTCATTTTCTGGTATAGTATTGCCATAATATATTACATTTAGGAGTACATTTTAGAAACTGCGAACAGCCAGATGATACGAAACTAAATGAAAGCTCAAAGTATTCAGCGTTAGTAGCACGATATAAGGCGGTGTTGCGTTTTATTTACGCGGTACAAATTAACCGGCAGTTATGTTTGATAAATATTTCGCGAGGTCGAACGGATACACGTAATATGTGTCTGAAGGACAGTTCATTCCAGGTCAGTTTCCAAAACAAGATTTAATCATAGGCTGGCGTCAGGAAAATTAATAGATTCTTTATGGTTGATCTAGTAATCGAAGACTATTAGATTAAATTCGTAATGCGACAGGTATTTTCGAAATGGCGTACAGTTATTGTTTCAATGAAGATATGATGAGTTGATAAAGTCTATCTCCGTGTAAGAATTGTAAACAATTTTTTTAATGTATGTATTACTTTGAAGAGCAGTGATGAATTCATACCCGAATAAGTAGCTAGGTGTACAATTCATTTTTCTAGAGTTACATGTGGATCCCTTTCTCGTTATATGCATAGTTGCTTTAAGGTATAAATCATAGAATATTTCAGTAAGTAGTTACTAGAGTTCGGAGGTTAATAATAGATACGTGTTTTATCAAAGGCGACTCCAGCATACCACTAATAGTGCGTTCCGAAATGTTAAACAGGTCTTACAATACATGTGAAGGTGATTGTTGTAGGCCAACTAATCGGCAAAGGAATCATAATCACAAGACACAGAACTTGCATACACAGGATAACCGATGCTATAACGTGTTCGGACTTCCAGTTGAGTTTCCATAAATTATCATAACTTGTCCTCATTTTCAGGAGTTAAGCTCTAGAGACTGTCACTTATAGCTGACAGTTATAGCTGCATGTACCCATGTGCCCCAACAAGTCACAATAGTTTAGGTAGTGATGTCCTTTGTAGAACGTCTGAAAACGTTTTTCTTTTGGATGTTGCTTTCACAAATACTTGTATAACATTCAGTTATATCACATTCAATGGTGTCAACACTAGAGTAACAGTTTCGTCAATTCGGTGAAGCCTGTATGCCAAACGTGGTGTGGATTAAACTAGTATATATCCTTGAAGCTTTCAAATGCACTTTCATGGCTTTTGCCTCATTCATTCCCTCAACCACTTGACTATCCGTTGTTTCATCAACGCTAAGCCATATAGGTTTATCGTGCAATTCCGAGACGATATTTTTTATGGCCTCACATATGGTGCTATGTAAAATCGTCTAACAGTTGTTTGTGCAGGTAAACTAACTTCGCGTACTTTCCACTCACGGCGTTCTGGACAACTTGAACTGAACTAGAGATGATCTAATTTGGCGAATGGAATATTGCATGCTACAGTCATGAATAAATCCAAGTTAAATTGCCTTTGTCTGTCTCGCGCACTCACACCACCATTTACACGAGCTTTATATTTGTCTGTAACAATATGCTGAGAAACATCTGTTTTTACGTGTCACGTCAGTACACATTGCCTGCCTGTGTACACTGTCACATTGCCAGCACACTGTCACATCACTGCCATTAAAGGTCAGTTTATGGATCAATGATGGATCAATCGGCGCAGGTTAACTAGTACTAAAAAATACGTCATCAACATTGGCCGACCAAAAAATACGTATTTCTATTCTAGGTCTTAAAGTTAAGATCTTATTTAATTATCAAGGGTGTTTCATTATGTGACGGCCATTATTTATTTTACAATTGTGACAGTCATTTGACAAAAGTTTGACAACAACGTTTCGTTTCGACCCTTAACATAACCGCTAGTTGTATTTCTCTCGTTCATAGCCAGATTTAAGACGTTTTTGTTTGGATGGCAGTTAACTATAACAATATTCTAGTCGCGTTAAGACCGGTCCTGGAATCTATTATTAACCTACGGACTCTAGTGATTACAATTGTTTATTTCAGCGATAAATTTAATTGGCATATAAAATTGATGCAAACATTCAGCCTCAGCGTGGATGATAGTAATTTTATTAAGGGGTTACTCTAGTTTGAAGGCTTGATTTTTTTACGATATTTTTTGCAGAAAAGGTATGAGGACTCAGTAATTGATACATACCTGTTTCAAGTAGGTCCTGTTTTTTTTTTTAACAATTTTGACAAATAATGGCGCAACATCGGCATTCCGATTTCAAAGAAAATTTGTTTTATTGTGACCATGAGGCCAGTTCTTTTCCAGATTCCATTAATAGATCTCTGGAACATTTTTTTATTGCTATTATATAATAGGTACGTAAATGTGGTTATCATCTGAACTAAAGTAAAGTTAAACTGAAATTTCATAATTAGGGGACTATTTGATTATTAGATCGATGTTTTCAACATTTTTTAGAACTAAAAAGTTTGCTATTTGTTTTCTAATTATTAAATTACTTTTTTTTATTCCAGTTAAGTAGGTACAGCTACAGATGTGCTGCCACTTATTTTACGTGGTACTTTTTGTGAAAAATGCAAACAAAAAAATCGTTACTGCTACTGATTGTCTATATTTCAGCAGTTTGTCGAATTCTAAAATCATAGGGTAGTTTGGAATTAAAATTATTTTTGAGTCAACTTCGAGGTTACCTTTAGATAAAAATACTCCATTATAAATTTTAAATCGTGTGAAATATCCCAATAAAGCAATTCCTTAAAATTTATTGACAAACTTGGCACATTCCCTGTTGCTTATTCTGTTTGTCCTCCTTGATGTAACCGACAGCGATGTGTGACCCCAAGAGAACGGATTTCAAATACTGATGAACGGAGTCAATTTATTATTTCCGTGTATCATCTCTTTCGTTTACCAATCGAAAGCACACAAAGCCGATTAACTGTACCCCTTTCTCCCCTTCAATAAACAAGCAATTTTTTAAATCACGGGTTTATAACGAACATTCAACAAAACTTGACCTCAAAGTAGGCTTCGCCATTTCAGATGTACAGCCTTGTCCAAAAGTATTAGGTACCTTCTCATACATTGCGTATGTTGAAGTAATGAAATATATTTGAAAACATATCGGATATATGCATCTAAATAATTTAACACACACTTTCATTTTTATTTTCAATATTTAGGTAGGTCTCCTTTTACACATAGTCACAAACGAGCTCTACGGGGATATCTGACGACTAGGTATTAAGGTTATGCACCGCGTCCCATTAAGGTTTGTGAGCGTTTGAAATGGGTAAAAATGACAGATTCTTCCTGAACTTTACACTCAATCACTTTTGATGTCTATTTCATTTTTTATCTTTTTTTCTCGAAACCGGAGAACCAAACAAAAATACCATCGCCTAAATTTTCTAAATAACGGACAATTTTAGGTAGAAGTTGGGCGAGACGTCAAAACGGATACAAATCGGAATTTGACCACGAATGTTAGGTCTCCATGAAGAATATTATTCTTTAATACTTATAAACAGTGCAAGATGCTCACATGCAGGGAAAAAAATTAACTTAACCAACGTTTCTCGACTGCCCTCGAAGAAAACTCCCCTATTCGTCTACTTACGAAACTATTTTTTTTCCTATTTTTAGAGCAGTCTATTTAATATCCTGTGTACCCGTTGCGAAGAACCTTTTTACCCTTTTATCTTTCGTTTATGAACTACTTTCCACAAAGTGTTTTATGACATGCAGCTGGCAATCAACAATAGATCTTACAATTCTCCGTTTTCCTTGTTCGTGAAAAATTGGACTATAAGGGAATAGTTAGAGAAAGGTAGGGAACCCCTTTCATTATCAGTTGGATATTGACGAATTGCTGCAATTTATTTTACTCAGCAGTTTTGTTGTGAAACAATAGTTGTATTACAGAATTTTTCTCATTAACTCGTCCCTAATCTTCGATATCCTACATGGCTCTGGGACCTAATACCATGATTATCTACCCTATATATGTATGTATAAATTTATCATGATATAAGGTGTATCCACTGATACCATAACTGAAGGTACATGCAATCAAGGTTCGTTAAATTGTTGGAATATCATAGTCATTTGCCAGGCGCTGAACGGTTCATTCATATGACAAATTGACCATCAGAATCTTATTTTTGATCGATAGTTCCTGATAGTTCATTGATGCTAAGAATGTATTTATGAAACGGTGTACAAATCATTTTACTTTAACTACTTTTCCATTGTTAAAACATGTTAGAAAATAATTCATTACTTCAGGAGTTATTTTTTTTTTTCTGAGGGAAAACCTTAGGGTCAAATTCATTTAAACACTCGATACGGTGTGGCCTTACAAAAAAAGTAAAAATTTCCTAAGCCGAGCAACGAATATGCAA
The DNA here is from genome assembly GCA_029963805.1 of Aromia moschata. Taxonomy (NCBI): domain Eukaryota; kingdom Metazoa; phylum Arthropoda; class Insecta; order Coleoptera; family Cerambycidae; genus Aromia; species Aromia moschata. The sequence goes on along the minus strand of JAPWTK010000054.1, from coordinate 1,626,716 downwards.
AATGCATGGAAGACCAATGTGTATTTGTCAACTTTGAAGATGGCGTGTTTCCATTCAATTACCCTAATTAATTAGCTTTATAACCGCGGGTGAACTTCAAAAGCTTTCGGTACGGAGCTTTCTGTTTGTTTCGTGTAATGAGATGGATTATAAAAAAGGTATCGTCATTTTACAGGACATAATAATAATGTAATTCACATTAAATATTGTTTTGCTGTCAAGGCTACTATTGGCTGGTTGCAGTGGTGTATTCTCACGATGAATCACTCAACTCAAAAAGAACTATGCCCAGTTTGTTTCACCAAGGAGACATAATGATTTATATAATATCAATGATTAGGGAGACACTATCTGCGTCTAAAACGAAATGATTCACGTGGGTCTATTGGGGACATAGGAAAGAAAGGGTGTTATAATACTTCAACTTCTTGTTTTTCTGCAGAACTTCTAATGCTCAAAATTCGGCAGATTCTGCAGGTGCTCGCACGTCTTCTTGTAGGTGTTTCCCATACCCTAGATACATACCACACGACCGTCATGACATCCTCCTCGTTAGTTGTCCCCCCAGGATCCCAGAGGCATCGCTGTCATGATAACCAGTATCCGAATTTTTCTGCCATGACGGCATCAAATAATGCATCCAGGGACTTGGCCGGATCAACAGAAAGCACCTAAGGAATCCAAGATACGTTACTTGGAAATATTTTGGTAATATGTATTATCACCGTCACCGCGGGAAGGTGTCCTAAACATAGAAAAATTGAATATGCTATAGGAGACTTTGGAACATTAAAAAATCTAAGGAACCCGAATTAGAACATTGGAGTTTCTTAATCCTCTCTTAATGCCCTTCAATTCTAGCTAGGTTTTAATCTATCTCTATCGTCACCCATTTCCATAAGAAACTGGGTTTAATTCTTCGAGACATTTGTTACGCTGCTGTTATTTTTAAGAGTATTGTGAATTTGGGTGTTGAACTTTTTCTGCGTAAAATGCTTTCACAGATTTCAGTAAATACCTACCTGAAATGTTCGTTGTTTATAAAGTGAAAAACGGTAATGTTGATAACATAAGAATAATCGGAAATGGAAGCAATTAACACGGCAAGCCGATGCCTCAAACGACGCACCACGTGCCAATTTGACGTGATGTGAGAGACGATGCTCATTCGTTAAGTCATGTCGGTAGTAGCGAAAGCGGGCACCTAAGGCGGCCATACACGATCCGTTTTTTCGTCAGTTTTCCACGACGGTTCGTCATGTTATTCAAAATGGATCGTGTATGCGTGAAAATCATCTGTTTGACTGGAGTTCCAAAGATGTAGACGCATAGACTCTTTAGTTTGGCACAGCGGATATTTTCTTTTCTGTTTCAAATATTTCTGGTTCTGATTTCCATCGAAATTTAATTTTAGAACCCAATCAAACAACAAGAAATATGGAGACGGCAAAAAAAAAACGTCATCAAAGTTGGCCGAGAAAAAAAAAGACGTATTTCTATTCTTGATCGAATTTATAACCTTATTTACTTGTCAAGACTGTCACATCATATGACAGCCATTGTTTATTTTATAAATTGTGACAGTCACTTGTCAAAAGTTTGACATAACCGAAAAGCTTAGACATGACCGCTATTTCCATCTCTCTCGTTCATAGCCAGAGTTGATGACGTTTTTTTTGGATGTCTCTATATTTAGATAACACAACCCATTATGCGAATGACGATTTGTCAGTTTTCACTTACTTCATCAAAATTGAAATTGGAAATAATCTTGGACAAAAATGTAAGTTCTTAACTTACATCCAAAATACAAGTATTGTAACGTTTTGTCCACTTACACGCACTTTTTGCAAACACAATTTATTTAAAGAAATACAAATACGAATTACTAATTTAAACAAACACTAATTTAAAAACTAATTTATTTATGCACAATTTATATTCGAATGCTTTACGAAGCTCGCGACACAGTAAATTTATTTCAAAGACTGCTCATCGCCGCGTCCATAAGCCTCTATATACCCTATTGGTCGGTACGCGTATGTTCGGGCATATTTCTGGATGGGCCACTCAAAAGGACTCGAAGCTTCCGAAAGGCTCGAGAGGCTTTCGCAACGCGATGAGGTGTCGCTGAGTCACTCTTGTTTTGTTGGCGGTGATGTCACGGGTGGCCGGCGTGATCCATGCTGTACGGCGATTTCGCCGCAATATACCGGGTGTCCGGGTGTGTAAAGCCGACATCGGCCAGTTATGAAAAAGAACAAACAGAATTGAGACGACAGATAAGAAGCAACCGCACACGCATCGAGGGTAGTGAGGGAATAAGACCCTTTCACCACCTGTGCTTGTTGTTAGAACGAGAACTATAGCATTTGTCCTTTTTCACAACTGACCGATGTTGGCTTTACACAAACTGTATACCCTCTAGAAATGTGCAGAAATGCAAATACAGTTTAATGGAAATCGAAATTCGGAGTTTCCGAGGCTTCTCTCTTTACGCTTTGAAGGAAGGAGTTATTGCCGTTCTAGTCCAATCTATTCTCAGATAATGATGCTAGTGTTTTGGTTCCATCAGTAGCTCTGAAATCAAATAATTGGGGTCTTTTCAGTAGCCACCCCGTTTTATTATTCTCCTGATTTCTCTTTCGCATTAACTACTAAAGCACATATCATTACAACACACATATATTTATAATTTGTGTTTATCTTATATTGTGACCACACGCCAAGTCTAGGGTTAGTAGCTTTTGAGTGAGACGGAACCAGCGCGAAATTTACGGTGCGAGCTTAACCGGTACACTCTCAGAGAAAGTTTGCGTAAACACCGCGACAAAAAACGCTAAATATTGTCGTTTAACATGGCAGATATTTTCGCATGTTATTGCAAGCGGTAATTTTTTTTTTTACGGAACTAGATAAGTATGTTTATTCTGTATTTCGATACGACTATACATCCGAATCTAGCTTAAGTTGTCAAGTGATTTGTCGAGCCATTTTCAAACTTGCAGAGTAATATTGCAAAAAACTGCCAAAACATCGTAGAAATTTATGAAAATTTATGGAAACGATTATTATACCTTTTCAGAATTAGATATACTATGCTTTTTTGTGTAAATTTGAACAATAGCGCATTTTTAATTCCATGTAAAAATACACAAGTGGATTTAGCTGTAAAATAGACCCTTCATAGGTAGACTTCCTGTAAATTGCATTAATCAACCGCTTGAAAATTTTGCTAACATATCGTCAAAAATTGCAGTTATTATGCAAATCGAAAAAAAAATTAATCAAATACAAAATCAAGTTATTTTCTTATGGTAACTTTTCCGATTATGCTTATCTTTAACTTCAAATCCTAAGTTCGGCTTTTGTCCTGTACACCCTTTCCATCGTGTTTTAAAAAAAATTGCGAAAGAACTTTAGAAAATAGCCAAATTCTGTAACAATTTGTTATTAAGTAGTAGATAATATCAGGAAAAATAGGTATTAGTTTTTTTTTTTATTCACAGGTAATCACAAAACATAACATGATTCCTTTTGACATATATACTATAACATCAATAGTTTGCTTGCCAAAATTTAACATTAAAAAACAAAGACCTAGGAAAAACTCCTTGATAAACTTTTACCAAGCTGTTCTTCGCGTATCGACTACAATGAAGTCCAAAGCCCATTTTATTCAAGACAAAAATGTATGGTCCTAAGAATTGGTTTCAAAGAAAAGTGGTGAACTTGTAAAACAGACAATATGGCCTAATTTTGCTGGACTTTAAAGAGAGAAATAACTAAATAAATATTTTATAAAAAAACTAAAATGCGAACAGTCTTAATCTTTGCAAGAATAGAACATTTCTTGAAACTGGAGAAAAGTGTAGTCCTCGATACTAGAATAAGCGATATTTTGAACAGTGTAAAATTCCTGAAGTTTTTGCTAAAACCGTATTTTTCGCAAAAATGCTTTTTTAAACTCAATAATTCATACAATAATGCACTTAGAGAGTTCAGTGAGGGCTTAAAATTTCTTCAAGACTTGTGACTTTCGTATACAAATAAGTACGAATATTTTTGTTATTATACTACTAACTCCAAGACTGTCTTTTTTTTTTTACGAAAAAATTTTTTTTTTTCAAAAAGTTTAATTATATCGAATGGCGTTATTGCCATTCGATAGCAGCTATTTTTTTACAATTGAAAAAAGCTTAACCCTAGACGTTCGGTTTGGAGCCAAGATACTTTTTTTCAAAAACATTAAAATATACTTTTCAGATTTCAACTTAAAAATCAATTTTTAGCTTTTCTTTTTCCATAATTTTATTATTTATTAGATTTTTTAGAATTCTAAACTTTAATTTAATCTTTTTTTTTGTAGGGTCTATTATCTAAATCAACGTGTTTTGGCCAACTTTAGACGCCATCAAAATACACAAAATAACATACTTGATCAATTCTACGGAAAATTTTTTCGTTTTTTCGTGATAACTTCAATTTTCACGGATGTTTTAGCGATTTTCAGTGGTTTCCCTACGAAATTAACAATGTCATAAATCTTGACGGGTTGACGAAGCTCATACAATGTCAGATTCGGTTCAGCGCCTCCCTAGAGACCACATAATCGAGCAAACTTGCATCAAGTTTGAAAATAATTTCACAACGCAGAGATAACTCATTTGCTATTTAGCACCTTTTGACAATTTACTCTAAATGTTCATGGGTTTAGTAATACTTTTCTATAATTTTATATTTAGAGCTCCGGATACATCCTTAGATGTGTTCAAACATGAATGCAACATCCCTTATTATTTTTTTGTGCCACTCGTAAAATTTTGAAACAATTCCATGATTACACCACGCATGTATTATTTTTATAATTTGTGGTTTAGTGCTTATAGTTAAGTCGCAAATGAAATCTGGACAGATGTGTGAGGACATCAGTTCTTCGTGCAAAACTGACGGTTTTTCCCCACATTTTCTTTCGTCCATCTATCTATGCGGTGCTTCGGACGGATGAAAAACGGATCGTGTATGTACGCCACGCCACCGTGACTTATGCTCTGTTACGCTGTAGCGGTCCTTGTACGACCTCGGGCACACCCGTGCGCATTCTTGTAATTCCCTTCGTTGCTGTTCGCCATTCAGATGTGGAAGCGCATTTTTCAGAGCGGCCGGTAACTAGGTCCGTGCCTCTCGGGCCGCGGAACTCCCGGCAGGAATACAAATTCTGCTCCACGAAGTGACCGAACTTTTGACGCATTTATTTTTCCTGCCTTCGATTGTCGAGTGGTACGTACAATATACTAGGGCTTGTCCGGAAAGTAATGTCAGTGATCTTTGAAAAATGGTTTTTATTGGTTCTATGTCTACAAATATTTAGAAACTTTCAAAATACATTCTTCCTGCGTCCACACATCGGTTCCAGCGGGTCTTCCACGCAGAAAAAGCCGCACTGTAGTCGTTTTCCGAAATCGCCTTTAAAGCGTCGGTGCATGCCTTCTGAATGTTTTTCACCTACCCAAAATGCTGTCCTTTCATTAGAGTTTTGAGGCGCGGAAACAGAAAAAACTCTGGGGGGGGGGGGGCACATCGGGGCTGTAGGGAGGCTGGAGAACAACGGTGATGCCTGCCTTGACGAGGTAATCGGCCACGAGGAAGCAGGTGTGTGAAGGTGCATTGTCGTAGTGAAGCTTCCAGGATTTTGAGGTGTCTGGGCGGACACGATTCACCCTGCGTTTCAGCCGCTTCAGCACCTCGACGTAAAACTTTCCGGTTACGGTTGTCCCCTGCGGAACGAACTCATGATGGACCAATCCCCGGCAATCAAAAAAGACAATCAGCATTGTCTTGATCTTTGACCTGGACATCCTGGCCTTCTTTGGGCGAGGGGAATTCGACGTGTGCCATTCCGCACTTTGCCTCTTCGTCTCCGGATCGTATTCAAAGACCCAACATTCATCCCCGGTAATGACGTCATCAAGGAAAGCGGGGTTGTCTTTGCAGGTGTCCAAAAGTTCTTGGCAGGTTTCGACGCGCCTCGCTTTTTTGATCGTCCGTTAGCACTTTTGGCACGAGCTTCGCGCACACCTTCCTCATTCCTAAAGACTCCGACACAATTTCGTGAACAATGGTTTTCGTAATGTCTAATGATTTGGAAATTAAACGGACACTTAGACGACGGTCAGTGTTCAACAAGTCACGCACACGTTTCACATTGTCGTGGGAACTGGAGGTTGATGGCCGTCCAGCGCGGTTCTCGTCGTTGACCTCTTCCCGACCTTCTGCGAAGGCCTTGTGCCATCGGAAAATTTGCCTGTCCGGAAGACAATCGACGCCGAAAGCCTTCTTCAACATTGGAATGGTTTCCGCAGCAGTCTTCTCCAGTTTCACACAAAACTTGATCGCCATCCGTTGCTCAAGCGAACGTTGCATTTTTTCTTGCACCGGGTCACTGTAACGACTCTCAAAGAACGAGTGATGTGACCGCTACAACGACCGGTAGCCAACTGACGCTTGTTCGATCTTGTTGCCAGATCCTCCCACCATAATCCCAGCACGTAAAGCGCGGGCTGGCGCGTACAGTCTCATTGACATTACTCTCTCGTGACATTACTTTCCAGACAAACCCTGTGACTAAAATTTCCAAAAATTCATACCTAAACCTCCGACGAAGCTCATCTCGCGGAACTGTTTGGTATGGCATCGTGCGGCTATTATAAATTAATTGGAGTGCATTGGATTAAACTTCCACGCACCAAACAGTTACAGGAATTAAAACGCAACTTGACAAATAGATGGTAAAGCAAATGGATCTATAAGTTCGTTCTCATCTAAATAATCATTCCTCTGGTATTTTGTTATTTTGAAAGCGTGATCTTCAGAAGGCCACATCACTTGACTCCCTTGGGCCCTTTGTGTTTCCTCCCTTGGAAGTTCAACCCATCTCAACTGTCAGCATTGTAATATTTAAAAAATATTGCGAAGTTGCTTAGGAGGATCTCTCTTCTGTTGGCCAAAGATGACCAACGTTCACCCAGTATGAATTCTCTTGTTGTCGCATTTTTTTTACTTCGAAAGTAGAGCGACTATGATCATGAAGTCGTAGTGGTGACGAATGTAGTGGGCATCATCAAAAACAATCCTACAAGTGGAAGTATCCTAATATTTCTTCAGCTATAAGACCTATTCCTCACTCAGACACTGTTCCACTATCAGTTTTTCATCAGGCAGTACAGAAATCTGAGGAGGATCAAATGGAAGTTTCTGAAGAAGATGATGATTTTGTATAATGTGGAGAAACATCAAATCCTAAAACATTTTCACAAAGTGAGCTTAATGATCTCTTCAGAGACTTAGATCTTTCAAAAGAGCGTGCTGAGTTGCTAGCATCAAGATTAAAAGAAATAAATTGCCTTTCCTCTGGTGTACGAATTACTTCATTTTACGAAGCTTATTGCAATTGTTTTCCTCTGATGAAAATTTGGTATATTGTAATGATATGAACGGCTTGCTGACTTTCATGGGCTTGAAGAAGTGATTGGCGTCTTTTTATTGACAGTAGTAAAATAAGTCTCAAAGCAGTCCTTTTACATAATGGCTTGCCCCTCTTGGAGGGACTGCTATTTGTAGTATAAAGTTACAAAACAAATTTCAGCTCAATCCGTTAATAACTTTTCAAGTAATTAACGATCGAATTTTTTTGCAGGCCTTAATTAACAATGACGCCATTTCTTTGTTTATTGTACGATATTGACCGGGTTGGGCTAGAAAAATCATAAATCTCTTCAAGTTTGCGAGGTTTTTTGAGATTTTGAGAAATATTAATTTGAGCCAGTTTTATAACGTTTTCTACGCGACTACCTTTTTTTGACGCGACCTCTCACCTGAAGAGGGTTGAATTTAGGGATGACATTTTTACGTCGCAAGATGTCATTTTAGAATTAGAAATTGACATATCTCAGCATTTTCTAAAAAAATGCATAATAATGGAGCTACTGAATTTATTCCATTTGGCTGTTCCACACTGTATATACGTCGCGTCAAAAAAGGTAGGCGCGTAGAAAACGTTATAAAACTGGCTCAAGTTAATATTTTTTTTCAAAATCTCAAAAAGTCTCGCAAACTTGAAGAGATTTATGATTTTTTCTTATATACATATATTACATAAAATATGCCAAGGAACGGAGATATAAGCGAAAATGTGAAAAAAAAAACAATTTGTTTGTGTATTTTTTTTCACAAATCGTTAATTTAAAAAATTAACGGATGTTTCAGGTCTACGGACCCCTCGCATTGGATTTTACGCAAAACAAAAAATACATAGGAACCATCAAAACTAGCCCTATATCTTCCAAGAACAGTTTTTGATGGTACTGGACTGGTATGTTGGCCAAAGATGACCAACTTTCACCCAGTATGAATTCTCTTGTTGTCGCATTTCACACCTTCTTGTTACCAGTCTCTACAAAAGAGTGGTTCGTTCAGCTTCAAGTTGAGGAGGTCTTTCCTTAGCTTACAATATCCAATGAGAATGCTTATTGCAAAACGAAGATTCGTCCTGGTCATCGCCAGATATACCATTGCCGCTCTTAGCTTATAAACCAGAGTAATAGCACGATTACAGCAATGTAATAAACTGGAATTGCTAGTTTGTGACACCTCACTTTCCTGAAAACAATCTATACAACAGCGAATAACTGTAATCGTATCAATTAGTTTCTTCCGAAATAAACTACTCATAAATGTCTTCTGTTAAGCTTAACGTAATCGTTGTTTTTTGTTTGCCACAGTATACAGACTGTCTCATAAACAACGGCCAAAGCCATAACTCTGTGAATATTTTAAATAAATTTTTGAAAATCTGGAAATTGATATATGCCTAAGGGGTGCTCTTTTTAGCATATAAAACATGGCGGCACTACTTCCGGTATTCCCGGAAGTGACCTCACTGTCATTTTTTTAAATGACACCCTGTATATTTTTTTTCGATATTTCCACTAAGTGTAAAATTTCCTTTCCGATAATGTATCACAAGTCGATATTTCCTCCTCAACAAACCCCTAAACATTTAATTTTTCCTGGGGTAAGATATATTATAATTAAATTATCGGATGTGCCATGAAACACAAAAACAAACACAGTTGTCAACAAAATGACATTTAATATAATTTTTACAGTTTCTCTGATAGTCTTGTTGGTTGTCGCATCTTGATTTTTTTTTAATCAGAAAATCTTGGAATGAAAATATTTTGCGAGTCGTTTTCAAAATTTTCTGGTGTGCAATTTTTGAAAAAAAATATTCGCTTTCGTTTGTTTAGTTTTTCTGCCATTTTGGCCTTGAGTCTAGTAATAACCCCCTAAAATCTGGTGTTAGTCCCATCGTTCCTTATGAAAGTACGAGCATTACAAGTACCACCAGTTGCCACTGTTTGATATGCCCGAAACTGGTTACCACATTTTATTCGAAACATTATTTGTCACTTCTGATGGTGACTATGCACATTTATAATCAAATAAAATTGAAATTCTTCAAATATTTTTAATGACAGTTGTTTAATATAGTATACAATTTTTGTCTATGTTTATATTATGCAGGTTTTTGATATACTGTAATATTAATTGACAATATTATTCGGTAGTATACTATGTCAAGTCAAAAATATTGCTAATGGGGCTTCCCAGTCTCAAGAAATGAAATTAATTATGCTAATTCTAGGAATTAAAACGTCTTACGAAGCCTGGCTAACTTGCGTTAATTAGGTTCAAACACGGAATACCAAGAAATATTTAGATTATCATAATTCCTTTCCGACTTTGCTAATTATAAAACTGGTAAGAATTTCAGGCACTTTGCCTTTCATATTAAGTTCGTGTGCATGTATTCTGATTCTCTCTTCTTTTTATTGCAAATCTATTTCCCCAGCATAATTTCTCTCGTCTCTAACTGATTCATCGCGCTAGAATAAATTCAATTTTATTCGTTTTAAACATAGCCACAGCAGACCGTTGCCAATATAAAAATATAGTATTTTGGAGCTTCTTCAACGAATAGCGTGAATCATACCGTTACGGTGTTTTTGTAGGAAAAAAAAATTTAATATCCAGTCGTGTTAGAATAACAAAAGTAAACTTGTAAACACTTGCCCAGACTTCGTTACCAAACAGACAGGAAAAAAAGTAAATGTTACACTACATTCCGGTTTCATTCTGGCTAAAATCGAGTCTTAGGAAGGCTTAGGATTCTTTAGGTACGAGGTGTGTAACTTAAGTAATGAGACTGGCAACGTAGCGCCCGATCTAGCAACACTGCAGAGACGGGACTTGGAAGGCGGTAGGTTAACATGTGATGCAACTTCAATACAAGTTTGAACTTATTAGGGTCATTTGTTTGTTCTTTGTGACTGTTTTCGTAAACGAGTTTTTTTTAGTGCGTTTTAAAACTGAGTGATATTAATTTTGAGCAACGGTGTGCTATCAGATTTGCTTCAGACTTGGATTCAGCGCAACGGATACTTTTGCAAAACTTCAACACACCTACGGAAACAATGTTTTTTTCAAGAGCTCGGTTTTTTCGGTGATTTAAGGCATTGTCAGAAAGAACAGAGTAGACTCAATTGAAGATGAACCACGCAGCTTCAAGAACCGATGAAAATGTCAGTAAATCGACACTTGTACAGAGAGGTTCTTGAAAAACTTTGAAAATGGATTATGCATGTGAGACCAAACATCAAGAAAAATTCACACACAGTCATTTTCAGTAGGCGAGTTTTTTAGCCAGTAAAACATTCCCGTGGCTCCTCAGCTTCATTATCCGCCTGACTTGAGTCCTTGTGACATTTTTCTCTTCCAGAGATTGAGAAATTACCTCAAGGGACGTCATTTTGGGACCATAGAAAACATTCAAACGACTGTAACCGACCAGCTAAAGTCTATTCCTGTTATGAGTTCCAGCACTGCTATGAGGAATGAAAGAACCATCTCCAGCGCTGTGTGGCTTCCCAAGGAAGTTATTTTGAAGGAGACAATACTGAATTGTAATTCTATTCGAATAAAAAAATATAAAAAGGTCGCATTGCTTAATTTACACATGTAGTATTTGTTTAGTGGTAGCGTATTAAAAAAAAAACAATAATTTTCTCATTTCTAAACACCTCATTTCCTTTTTTTTTATAACAAAATCAAAACATTAATCGATTTATTTAACATTTACGATTGTATGTGTTTTTATACTCAGTTTTATATTCAGTTTGCAGTGATTTTTACATATTTGTGAAATTGTATTTTCTGGTTTCAAAAAAATTTAAACAAAATGTATAATAACTAACAAATCATTTGATTTCTCAGCGGCACCATAAATGAAATGTCTTACTCTTAAATCACATGTCATTAAAATTAACTTACAAATAGTAGACGAATAATTTAGTTTGCTTTGTGAAAAACAAAAATATCAAGGACAATTTTAAATGTACATACAACTGGGTACTTTAATATTGACGTGGAATGACAAGGTTTTTATTTACCTAACATTCGTTTTAAATGGATTTATAGACTTTTTTTTAATACACTGAAATCATATTTACATCGCTTATTAAATCGTAGTGTCGCGTAATAATTTCCTTATTATGGTGACAAACATATTGATACCTGTATGAATGTTCACACAATTACTAACATGAAATGCAAATTAATAACATTAAATTGGAACCTTCGACGTAGAAAGAAATTAACACTTTTCACTACTTGTTACCGAAACACTTTTTTTTGTAATCAACACGCGCTTCATCAGCCATGTTGCAATCATCAGGAGATTATTGAAACTGTTCTGATGAATAAAAACGCTAATGCTAATACTACATGCAAGTTACTACTACATGCTAATACTACATACTGGAATGGACTGTAGCCAATCAGAAAGCGATATTACTTAACAATGAAATTTTTACTGGTTACTGGATACAATGTATTACAGATTATGAAAAATATCAATTTCGAACTTCTTTGAAGAATCTGTATCTCAGTAATCGCCCATTTTAAAAAGAATGTTGTTGAACAATAACTCATATGATATATTCTTAATGTTATGAATATTTTTCCAGATATACACCAGTCTGTATAGTAGCAAACTTCTCGAAATTCTGCCAAAGCAAATTCCTCGAAAATTTTCAAAATTATGTACATTGGAGCACTTATCTGACCACCCCTTCCCTCTACGTCACTGACACCGCGTTAATTTATAAATAGTCCACTATGGCCAATTACACTACCCTGTAAAATTTTGTGCCCCTGGACAATGAATAGTTGTTTCCGAAGAAATTTTTCCCCTGAAAACGAATCCGAGCACGTCAGGTTTTTGAGATATTGTAACCTAAAAGTGCAAAAAACACTGTTTTTTGACACATTTGAGGTTATGTAGCACCGCGATCTTTTTTTCTCGAAAAACTATGTGTGGGATCTTATCTTCCTCTCTCAAATGCTGTTAAGTTTGCTCAAATATCTTTTTTTTTTCGCCGATATCGCATTTTGAAATTTTCATTTTTGTGATTTTTTCTTATACCTAAAAACCCATTAGGGACACGTGTATATCAAAAGATTGTTTTTTTGTTTATTAAGAAACGTAAAAAATATTTAAAAATGAATAACAATATTTTCTTGTCAAAAGATCTGCTCAGATTTTAAAAATTTTTCGAAGAAAATACAATATGGCCGACCTGAATTGACTAAAGTTACAATAGCGTATATGGAACTTTCATGAACTTTTTTTTAATGAAAGAATGGCGTCTTCACACATTTGTTTGTATTCTGGAAATTTATAGTAACATAAAAATAAAAATAAAGGATAATACCAATAATGAGTTTTCAAGTATAGTGAAAATCACAAACATGAAAATTTCAAAATGCGATATCTCGGCGAAAAAAAATTATTTGAGCAAACTCAACGGCATTTGAATGAGCAAGACTTGTACTTTAAGATCCCAAACATAGTTTTTTGAGAAAAAAAATCGCGGTGCTACATAACCTCAAATATGTCAAAAAACGGTGTTTTTTGCACTTTTAGGTTAGAATATCTCAAAAACCTGACGTGATATAGCAATTCTGAGAATTTGTTTGCAGCGGGAAAAAAATCTCGGAAACAACTATTCATTGTCCAGGGGCAAAATCTTGCAGGGTAGTGTTATCCACAACACAAAATTTCATGAAAAAATATTTTTCCCTTCTAAAGATATTCGAAACACTTTGATTTGTTACAAAACTGTAACACTCGGTATCTCAGTAACAACGCACTTAGAGGTATGTTATACATTATCATTTATCATTCAAACTATCGGGCATTCCTCCCGAAACACCCGGTATACATAGGTACCAGCATGTAGGGGAGACCGGGGTTGGTTGTTACAGGGGCTGGTTGTTACATTGGGCTTAAACAGTGGGCCAATTGTAATATGGCGCCACCATGACTCTCAATTATGTATTAATATTCTGCGCGAGCGTGCACCGTCATTACGTTCTAATAGGTGGAACGGTTGTTTCGAAATTTCAGTTTGTGTGTTTTTCGGCCCCATTTGTAATTATTTTTGAAGATATTAGTTGTTTCGTTGTCAGTGTTGTGTAAGAAAGATACATTTGTTATTTTAACGGATAAGACACCTATATGTAGGTATGATTTTTTATATGATGTTTATTTTAATAAAATGTACGGTTAGGTTGATATAAGATATTTTTCGTAAAACGTGCACTTGGGGTAGGTTGTTACAGTGCCGACGAGGTAAGTTACACTCTAACAACCAACCCCGAAACCTATTTTTTCTAAGTATATGTGTCAGTCTGTTGCAAGTACCTATGTACCGATAGCTTTTTTATTTAAAAGATAATAAAATGAGAATTTACAAAAGGAAAAGTGAAAGAGGAAAGTCATCGGTAGATCCGTACTGCTGCAAAAGAAGTCCTGGAAAATGGAAGATCTCTCAGAACGGTCGTGTATTGGAACAACATAAATTGTGATATAAAAATCAGAATGAAAAAAAAATATTGCAGCAGACAAAAAGGGAAAACGACTAAAGAAGTCCACAAAAAGTTTTGAACTAGATGGATTGGAGTCAAGTGATGAGGACGATGCATTTTGCACAGCGTGGACTGAATAATTTTCGAAATCGAAACCAGGCGAAGACTGGGTAAAATGCACCATGCCATGCATGGGCATATGATAAGTGCGTGGACGCCGGCTTGTACTTTGTCAAAATTGTGACTCAGAAGATGATGCGGAGGATTGTAACAAGGAACCCCAGGCATGTAACAACCAACCCCGTTTCGGGGTCAATTGTTATAGTTGACAGTAACATGTTTGACAGTAACAGTTTGATATTAAAGAATATTTTTTTATTTGTTGTATAGCGATAAGTATAAACTATATGCTAGCACTAAAGATTTTTTGTAAAAGTTTCAATAAACAGCATTAAAAAAATCGTAAGTAAAAATTGTAACAACCAACCCCGGTCTCCCCTATTTCTTTTCTGTTTAGGATAAAAATAGCATTAAATTTAAAATATCCTCGTGCAATGGAGACAAATAAATATTATAATTTGTGTGGTGCTTGCTTAATGCATAACGAAATGTTTTTGTGCACGAAGATTTCAGTGCTAAACGTTTCGATTGCCATAATCGGTGTCATCATTGCAGTTTCTCCACTAAAAATAAACTGGAATTCCAACGGTTTTATTTTGGCGTGAAGATTCGGTATCGTTTAAATATTTATACATTCTAATTCGTTGATGCGGCCGACTTTTAATTATTTTTTGAGCCTGGCGGTTTTTGCGGAAAAATCCCGCGTACCTACTGCCTACGCGAGTTGCCAAATAGAAACATAAGCTCCTGGCGGTCGCTGAACCCGAGATTTTTTTATCTGCGCAATTAGAGTCTGCGTTTTCTCATTAACAATCCTGTCGGACGCGTCCGACGAGATAAGTCGCTAGTCGCTTTTTATAACAATAAAAAAATTATCATCGCACTTAGGACACGACAGACGGTGCGCAATCCGACTGCCAGTATGACCAATTAGTGTGACATAGTCGATGTGTCTTATAAGCGGTCATAGGAATTTTGGGCGACACTCCAAAGATGGACTTAAATTTAAATTTTATGATGAATGCCATATTATAGAAGCCCAGAGTGCCATATTTCAGAATACTGTATTCCGATTAGTTGTATGTGGTAGTTAAAAATTTATGATAATATTACAGGTCTTTTTTTCGATCAGTTCAATACGAAAACTTGTACATATAAGAGGAAAAGAGCGAATAACGTTGGTCTTACTTATGATCGCAAGCTGTGATATTGTACATTTTTTTGTGGGAAATACTTTGTT
The DNA here is from genome assembly GCA_029963805.1 of Aromia moschata. Lineage (NCBI taxonomy): Eukaryota > Metazoa > Arthropoda > Insecta > Coleoptera > Cerambycidae > Aromia > Aromia moschata. The sequence goes on along the minus strand of JAPWTK010000054.1, from coordinate 1,611,367 downwards.
TTAAGAAATGAGTAAAAATTTGTGAAACGTGTCACGGATTTTCCAACTATTTAGAAATTTGGAATGAGTTGGCGCAATTTCAAAGTACCTGATGGCACTAAACTCTGCCTAAAATTTTTTCGAAAAAAAAAAATTGTTATAAGAAATAATTGTTATAAAAAAATGCTGAGAATTCAATGTTCTCCATCACTTATTAAAATTTTCTCTTTTTCTAAATACTCGTTATACATTTCCAGATATTTAGAAAAAACAAAATTTTTGGGATCGCTGTTTGCAAATAAACTGCACGCTGTTTTGTTGGACGTTATGCCCGCGCGCGGGGCCAGTGCTCGCGCCATATACGCGTCTAAACTTGAAAAAAAACATGTGATTTGTCATTTCTCAACTGTTTTATTGAATGAGTTATTATTGCAACCATGCCTCGAAGTAATCGTTGTTACAATCCTTTAAGTAAATCGAAACATAAATGTGTGTATAAAAATGTGATGAGGTTTCTAAAGACTGTCTTTAGAAACCTGAAGAAGCTGACAGCATGATCAGCAAAACGTCAAGTCAATTTAGACGACCGCGGCAAAACCCGGAAGAAATAACCACCAAGTGACAAATAATTGGAATGCAAAGTTTGCTCATTTCATTGGAAACTATATGTGTGATTCCTGTAAACGTTCAATTAACAACAATAAACTGGATTCGACTACGTAAGTTTTTTTGTAAATTAAGTTTAATCAAATTTCAACGATGATAATTATTTAACAGTAAATAATATTATTTAATGTTAAATATTATTTAATGTTAAATAATAATAATAAGTTCTCATCGTTAAAATTTGATTGAATGCAATTAAAAAAAAACTTACGTAGTCGAATCCAGTTTATTGTTGTTAATTGAACGTTCACAGGAATCACACACATAGTTTCCAATCAAATGAGCAAACTTTGCATTCCAATTATTCGTCACTCGCATCACATTTTTATACACACATTTATGTTTCGATTTATTTAAAGGATTGTAACGATTACCTCGAGGCATGGTTGCAATAAGCTTAGAAAAGCTAACTCATTCAATAAAACAGTTGAGAAACGACAAATCACATGTTTTTTCAAGTTTATACGCGTATACGGCGCGAGCACTGGCACCGTGCGCGGGCGTCCAACAAAACAGCGTGCAGTTTATTTGCAAACAGCGATCCCAAAAATTTCGTTTTTTCTAAATATCTGGAAATGTATAACGAGTATTTAGAAAAAGAGAAAATTTTAATAAGTGATGGAGAACATTGAATTCTCAGCATTTTTTTATTATAAACAATACTTTTTTTATTTGTTTAACCATTTTTAAGGTTCTAACAATTTTTTTCCAAAAAGCTCAATGTCTTTCGAAAAAAAGTTGTCCTATAAAATTTTTCGATTAGAGCCTTCCATTTCGAGATAAAAATTTTCTTTTTTATCGCTGCAAAAAATTTCATTTGTTCATAACTTTTATAACAATTTTTTTTTTTCGAAAACATTTTAGGCAGAGTACCATCAGGTACTTTGAAATGCGCCAACTCATTCCAAATTTCTAAATAGTTGGAAAATCCGTGACACGTTTCACAAATTTTTACTCACATGTTATTCTGTTCCATTCAACGACTTATAATTTTTAATTTTTATACTGTTTCATTAATTACATGGTTTCTGTTAAGGTAATGACGATTTATCCGAGTGAGTAAAAGACGAGCAATAGTGGAATTGCGATGATTTTTAATTAATGATTACAGCGTCTATTCCGGCGAGTCGCAACAGAGTCGAACTCAGGTCATTATTAGAAAGCGTTAATTTACAGAAAATAACTCATGATACAATAACGAATACTCTAATAAACGTGTAAAACGGGGAATGAACCCTCTAAATAAAGAAACTTAATTAAGTCATATCTCAGTCGGTCTCGGTTTCTGACTCGCATGGAGACCTGTGCCGATAATGACACACACTTTATCACTAAATATTTTTCTATTTTTTTTTTTTGCAATAGAACCTCGAGTTAACAGTTAACTACTAAATCTCTTGGTAAAGCACTGCAATATGTATATGGCATTACTTTCGTTGAGGTCAAACCCAAAAACAACAAGTTTTAGTTCCAGAATGTTTACCATAGTAAGCTACAGCTTCTATCTAAGCACCCTATCTTGTGATAACTGGTTCAGGAGGTGATGGCTTGTCTGGTAGATCTTCTATGTCTCTCTGAGAAAGAAAATATCTTGTCTCTCTCCTTAGTTCGCCTCTGTCTGTGACGTAATGTCTCCCAAAACTCCGACGTCTACTTATAAGTATTCAGCGGTGGATAGATAACCGGGCAAATTTCAGCGATTTGGCATGAACCCAAACTATGTGAATGTACCAATAAATATTCACCTGACATATGCAGACACGCCATGTGCATAATATAATTTTATCATTATACCTATGTGCCTTGGAAATTCATTACTTAATATATATGCGTGCGCGAAGGCGAGTTTCCATACAAAATGTGCCGTAAAAAAAGTTGAAAGTATTTCGCCTAACCTTGCGACTCGTTTGCCAATACTGATTTCCAAAACTTACGTTTAACAATAAACCGACAGCAATTTGGTAATATTGTGATATTGTATGAGCTTTTCTAATTCATAACTCACGGTCCGAAAATACCAGTCCACTCATATATTTAACAAGTTGAAAGTGATGAGTGATGATTACTCTAAGTCGCGGAGCGTAACAGGACCGGATCAAAGATACGCGGCATTGTATGTGAAATAGTCTATACAAACCATGTAATTACTAATTTAAATAAACAATTTCAATAACGGTTCGCACAACACCGCAAATTATAGACTGTCCGCGTCTAACATACGAGAGACTCGAAGTGGGTAGTGTTGTGCACTGGCAATAACATATCGTGCATAATATCACATGGCAATAAAATCCGTTTAGAATCACGTTCTATCGAGAATACCCGCGCGGTGGCGTTTCGTCTACTCTAGGTATATACCAAGTGTTTCGTTACGCGTATCAGTGTTATTGTGATTTAAAGTGCTTGGGCAACATAAGGGGGGATTAAAAATGCCAAAAGACCGCAAAAATAGACAAGATCTATTTTAAACATGGATTAACAGTAATTCTGACTTTTATGGGGATTTACGTATTAGGGGAAATGACCTATTTTGTACTTCTTGTGGAAGAACGATAAATTCTTCAGATAAATGTAAAGTAACGAGACGTGTGAACAGCCATGCCTCTTGGTCGAACGAGCATGGTTGAACAGCTGATTACATCAGATATGACTGAGACTCATCAGTAAGTTAAAAACAATTCAGGCACCGACTCCAGTATTGAGACGCAGTTGAGTTTTTTCTGCGTTTTGACCTTTTTTGTCTGCCAATAGGCCAGTGTCATTGCTCTGATTAATTGACTCTTCGTTTAATTTCATTAAAACTATACCCTATGCGCTACAAATACTTACATATTCCACATGTGTTTTGAAAATGAACAAAAACTCCAAGCAAACTCGCTGGAGGGTAAGTGTCTCTGTACAATACCGTTCTGGAAAATATTTAACTTGCTTTCATTCGACGCCGATATCGCCCGGGGAAATGTCGAGCTAAGCATTTTCGTTCGTTATATTTGTCTTTGGTGCCATTGGCGTAGCAAGGGTGGCTCCGACTTCTAACTTGTCTACGTATTGCATTATTCAAATGTTTAATGTCAGTTATTGAACACTTAGTTCGTTGTTGTTTTACAATTTAAGCTAACCCTTATTTGTAATAGTAACAATATCATAAGTTTGTTACTGAAATTCCATTAAAAGTATATTGTAATGGCCGTTTCTAAACCTTTAACACAAAATAGGTATACATGCCAATAATGAAATGTTATAATTCATAAAAATCATGATTTAAAAGTTGTTCGATATATTTCATTAGGACTACTTGTTTGTATCAGTAACCTTTATAACCAAAAACGAAATCGATGTTTTGTTCGGTCCAATCGTAAGAAATACTAAGGAAGAAGAGCACACTTTATTCTCATTCGTCCATCAGATACCAGATTTCAAAAAATATTCGGAGTGGAAGTTTATGATTATGAGAGGAAAATTCTCGAAATGCGCATCCATTGGTCCAAGTGCTAACAGTGCGAATTTTGTTAACATTTAGTGCAAGCCCATCGTAACGTAACATTTAGATAATCAACTTCGTAATCAGTTTTGGTTTGTCAAAATCAATCCTTTCAGCGGGATAGAAGATTTTAATTTGAAGCTTTAGACAAAAGTGGCCGTTGTGTAAAATTGCGTAAGCGGTCAGAAAATATATGCTTTATACTTAATTTTTGTAAACACGGCCACAGGTTCTCTACTATATTTTTGGCTTAGGGTTTCTTTAGATAAATTGTATCGCAAACGAAAAGCGTGTAATTGCAAACTATCTCAAATCAAATCACTTCAAATTCTCAAAGAAAGGTTGCCAACTAGACAAACACGGATCTGTATCCTGAATTCTGGAATTGTGAGAAGGCTGAGGCATTGTGCTTCTTTTGTTGGGAGTTCAATGTATCTAAGCCGTCAGCCATCCTATTATTTCATAAAAAGGTGACGAAGTTACTTATGCGGATCTCCCTTATGTTAGCCAAGGATGGCTTCTCTTACCAATATAGATCTTCTTGTTGATGAGACGGCGGTGCTGTCGCATAGTATACGTCGCACGACTCATCTACTTTCTGACAGCCTCTACAAAAGGGTGTTTCATTTAGCTCCAGATTGTGGAGGTGTGTTCTTAGCTGATGATGTCCAGTGAGAATACCTGTTACAAAACGAAGATTCTCCCTGGTTATCGCCAGAATATGCCATTGCCACCTCTTTGCTGAGGTACCTTTAAAGCTACCTAGCAAGTTGGCATATTGTTTCATCTCATAATTTATTGAAGGACCCCGCACTTTTCTTATGGAAAATGGCTTTTAGCTAGTTTTCTTGAAATTTTGCAGGTTGATCAAAAGTTTCAATGGGCACAAAGCCCCATAACCATTCCTTCACCCCCAAAGGACTATGGGGGATATAACTGATTTCGGAATGTAAAACAATTTATTATTGTAGTCCACCTAACGGCTACCCCAAACAACCACCTCTTTGAGCCTTCAACCACCGTCCACCTAACCCCTCCATTCCTACGTCTCCCCACTCCCATTACGACCCATCCTATGGATTTTCCTGATTACTGAATTACCACGTACGCAACCAAAAGTCTCAATGGGCACAAAGCCCCATAATCCCTCCTTCACCCCCAAAAACCACCTCCAAGGGACTAGGGGGGATATAGCCAATGATGGAGATGACCAGGATTATGATCAAAATGATGTGGTTCTAGGCTACTACTGTACATGTCAAAGCGGAGCTCGTACTTAGGTACATGTACGCACGTTGCAAGTGTCTTATGGTATTTAGGGTATGCACGACATATACAGAATACTATGTACCCTGATGACTCCTTGGCTAAACACCACATTGGATGCTGCAAATCAAAATGATGAAAATCTTGGAGTCCTAATTATTAATGAATGATAGATCAAAAGACCGTTCATCAGTAAAATCCATATGGTGGGCTTTGGTAAAGAGGTGGGGGTGAATTGGAGGTTATGGGGATTTGTGGCCATTGAGACTTGATCTACATGAGAGTTAGATGGTCAGAGGTTGTCTACGTGGTAATTCAGTAATCAGGAAAATCCATAGGATGGGTCGTGGTGGGGGTAGGGAGACGTAGGAGGGGAAGGGTTATATGGTCAATGGTTGAAGGGTCAACTGGGTGGTTGTTTCGGATTGCCGTTGGGTGGACTACAAGAGAATACATTGTTTTACATTCAGAAATCATCGTTATATCGCCCCTAGCCCCTTGGGGGTGGTTTTTGAGGGTGAAGGAACGGTTATGGGACTTTGTGTCCATTGAGACTTTTGATCTTCAAGAAAATTAGCCGAAAGCCATTTTCCATAAGAAGAGTGGGGGTCCTCTACATGGGTGTATTCTGTAATTTGTTGAATTGCATATCGAAGTTGCAGACTCCGACTATATCTAGGACCTGATCCTTCTTCTTTATTTTTTTTGTTTGCCCGTTCTACGATGGTTTCATTCTCACTCTCGCATCATTCTGCAGGGCAATGCTCCCCTGTGCTCCCACCCCTATCCGCGGCTATGCTTACTCATCGCGAACGTGGGGAACCTCCCCGCCCGGACGCCCTCTACACAGAGGTCCTGACAAGAGTCGTTAAATCGTAATTTAGGAACACAACTTTTATCGATTCCGAAGCACATTATCGTCTTCGGGTACGCAGGACTGCGGCCACCGCCGGTCCGGTATGAGTGATGAGGTCGAAACATAACGACGACAGTTGACAGTCGCGATGGGAATCGCCGCACCTCCTCAATTCATCGTAATAAGCGGCTACCCCTCTATTAACTCGGCATTGCTCGCAATCAATTAGGACGCGGCGGGGTGGGGGAGGAGGGGCCCAACACGAACGCATTACTGAATAATTTATTCGACCCGTCAGGTACACTGATCGACGTAAGTGCGCCCTTAACTAGGGGCGACATTTGTCTTTTTTGCGGCAGTTGTATTGGAAACGCGTAGATAACAAATGAGCGTCGAAATAAAATAATAACACACTTCTGCATTTTACATTTTTTTGTCGCTCCCTGATGTTTATTTGAGTTTTTTTTTGTCTACTCTAATATGATGAAATCAAATATGAGCTCGGTTTTTACCTATCGCCCATAAGTTTTTAGAGAAGGGAAGAAGAATATGAGAAACCCAAACCATAAGAAATCTAGTGAATTTTTAAAGATTAAAACAAATAATTTTTTTACAAAATATACTTCGTTTTGTATAGAAAAAAGGATAATACAATCAATAAATGATTTTGTTGTCTTTTTTTCACTTGTATTCGCCGGGATCGGTGTCATGTTTGAAGGCCCAACCTAACATGTTTGGGGGTCCATTTTCCACTATACCTCTTCTCCATTTGAGCAATTTGTTGGTGAAATCTTTCGCCGTGTTCGTCTGCAATTACACCTAAATTGTCAGGGAAGAATTCCAAATGGGATTGAAGAAAATGCAGCTTAAGTGACATGTTGCAACATAACGTCTTGTAAGATTGGATGAGTTCCTCAACTAGAACTTTGTAGTTCTCCGATTTCTTGTTACCTAGGAAGTTGCTACATACATTTCTGAAGGCAGTCCTCGCCCTATTTTCTTTTCTCGAAAGTGTACTTTCAAAATGTTCGTCATTAAAACATTATCGTATTTGCGACCCAACAAACATTTCTTCTTTAAGCTTTGCCTCACTTATACGCGGAAATTTCCATCTCAAATAAAGAAAGGCATTTCTTTCTGTATTTTAGGCTTTGGCAAAAAAATTTATAAGCCCTAGTTTTATGTGCAGAGGAGGTAAATACATTTTCATCTGCTCTACTAAGGATTCATTAAGGACGTTTTTCAGACTGGTCAACGGCCATTCTTTAACTACATAATGTTGGTTTCTGGCTCTGCTATCGCATTCTCATAAAATACATTATTTGGCGTAGCTACTCTGCAATCCTGTAAGTAGTACAACTTTTAGATCGGCACAGATATTCCATTTATGATCTTCGTATTTTATACTTTGAAGTAAAATACGCATGTTCTCGTACGTTCCTGTCATAATTACAGCATAACCCACGAGAACAGATGGTTGTTCGTTTCCATTAAACAATAAAACTGCCTTCAGACTTGTCTTCGAAGAGTCAATAAACAGTCGTCACTCCGTAGGTTTATAGTAAAGGCCGAAACATGTTGATGTTCTCCAGATTTTGCTACGTGATACGACAATTTACAGCTCAATGTAAGGTTTACATAGGTAGAAATTATCGAAATGACACGTTAGTTTGAGGGGGAGAATTTTCATGCAGTACAGTGTAATCAAGCATATTATACGGCGAGCATAATATAATTAAGCATAATATAATTTTGGGGGAAGTAGTGACGTTCTTCGTTCTGAATATGTACACTTAACAACTAAAGACGTCATACACCCACTTTTAAAGGTTGCTTAAATTCTGTCAAATTTTGTATTTGTCATTTTTTTCTGTCGATTTTTCTGTATCTGTCGATTTTGGAAAAAAGATCGCTAAAAAAGTAAAATTGCGAAAAACCGTGAATAAAATTTGAAAAAAATCGATTTTTGGAAAATGTCACAGTGCGAAAGTATGGTCTTTTTGTAACATAATGTGAAATTAATATACTTATGTTGGTAACTACTTAAAACATTAAGTATTCTAAGGTTGGCATTTTTGTACATATAAATAAGACGTGCGAGTGCGCCGCGTCCTCTTTCTTGATCTGAAGCCAAGTGTGTAACAGAGGTTATAATAAACGTCTTAATAAAATATTAAGTTGTCTAAATACACCCGCATAACGTTACATGGTGTCAGGTGTGGGGTGTATTTTAGAATTTAACGGCCGTCTATTTTTGGTGTTAATGGATTATTTTAGTAAATGGATAGAGTTAAAAAGTATTAAGTTTAAAAATGTAAAGGAAATTGTAAAAACTTTAGATGATGTGTTTTCATTTCATGGATATCCTGATTGCATAATCACAGATAATAATCCTTTCAACTCATTTGAGTTTAAAAATTATTTAGAAACAATTAATGCAAAGCTAATAACATCCAGTCCAAATTACCCAAGAAGTAATGGTCTAGCTGAAAAAGCAGTAAATATCTGCAAAAATATGCTAAAAAAATGTCATTACGAAAATGGAAAGATTGAAATGTACCTCTTAAAATATCGTAATACCCCAATTCCTGACATAGGTTTATCACCAGCTCAGATGTTATTTAATAGAAGACTAAAAGACAATTTACCTACTGTTGATTCTTTACTCAAACCTTGTATAAATAATCAAAATCAATTAAAAGAAACTCTAAAGAACAGACAATTAAAGCAAAAACATAATTAAAACAAAAATACAAAAAATTTGGCAGAAGGAATGATTCATGACAAAATATATTTTAAACATAAAAAATTGTGGGAAAAAGGAAAAATAGTAGAAAAGTGTAAAGAGCCGAGATCATATGCAGTCAAAAATAATTGTAATAAATTATATAGGAGAAATAGGCAACAAATAATTGTAAAGAAAGAAAAGTCACCGGAATTTAGTTATGTAAATAATAATAGGGAACCTTATTATTTACGTAGTACTACTAAACCTAAAACGCATTGTATATAATGTATATAAGTATTTAGTTTATAAGTTCATTGTATATAGGATATTTTTAAATTTTATATAAATAATCAGGGTAACTTTAAAAGTTGAAGTTGTTATAATAAACGTATTAATAAATATTAAGTTGTATAAATACACCCGCATAACGTTGCACTTTTGACTATTCAATTCCAAAGTTTAAAGTCGGTACGAGAATAGGAACCTATTTTTCTCGACCCCAAGGGGAATGTGCACCCAGGCGCGCGGCCACCCCACAAGGTGCTCTGTCTCTTATTATTCGTGCTAGCCTGCTGGCCTGTTTAAAAAGTCAAAAACGTATTACTTATCATCGTGGCGCCATCTGAAATCATTTTAAAAAATATTTAAAGAAGAAGAAGAATAAAGAATTTTTAAAGAAGAATTTTAAACGCGTTTTTCGACGACATTTTCCAAATCGGTGGCCAGGATTACAGACAAACTGCTCAATGGATTTTAATGATATTTTTTGGAATTGTTGGCGATACCATTGGCTCGTGATCATACGTAGGATTTTAATTTCTGATAAAAATTAATATATATATTTTTTTAGGGTTAAAAGGGTAGAATTTTAGGCCAAAAAACAGGTCTTTTCTTCAAACGGTCGCCATTTTGCTTAGAATCACCGTAAATTAATTTCCAACATTCAATCACTAGGCCGATTCGATGTAGAATAAAGCGCAACTTTGCTTGTTTCTTTCTGATTACTGGTTGCCGAGGAATGGTGGCCACTGCGCATCCCTTCCGCGAAAACGTGCTCCCGACGACACGCCATAACTCCGCCATTTTTTACTATATATGTTCATAAAAATTCGCGAATAAAGTTTAATAAAGTATTTAAACGTAATAATTGTTGTTTTAATCTACTTCTTGACCTCATATTAATGGGAAATCTTCAGAGTAAACATGAAAAATTTCTATAGTGGAGCCAACAATATCACATAAATTAAAAAGAAAAACTCTACGTCACTCTCATAATTAACATGACTAAAAAAAATTGATGGATTGATGTCCTAGAACACGCTGTGTTTTAAAAAATTCCGTGAACAGTGATTTTTACGGAATCTATAGTAAGTGATGGAGATGGTGGAGTTTTGAATTTGTTCTTGGTTCAATTTTAGAAATTTTTCGTAGCTAGGATTTTTTTTCCAAAATAGAACTTTGAAAAATATTTAATATTTTCGGGGTTAGTCGTGTTTTTTTGAAAACATCGTAGTTTTAGTTTTTTTTGGTGATATCTTTCCACACAGTCTACATATCTCCTTCAACTTGGGTTTATTAAACGCAGATTTTCACTAGTTATAATCATATCATAAGCAAAAAAAAATAACACTGTAGTACAAAAATTATTAGAATTTAAGCAACCTTCACAAAGTGGGTCAATCATGATTTTCGTGGCTGACTGTCTGAACTTTCAATCTTTACGCAAGCGACAGCAAAGGAAAGATAAATAAAAAAAAGTTTTTTAAATAAAAAATAGTTTTTAAATCCTAATATGTGTCCTTTTTCAAAACTTACCACACTTTTTACATAAGTATACCTTTTTGTGATAAAATAAGACGAACCTCGAAATTAATGTAAACATTCATTTATAAACGTCGAGTTGTTTTCGAACACGACCATTTGACATTGGCGCCAAATGTAACATTATTTCAGCCCGCAAGGTTAATTTTTACTATGCGTATATTTGTTTTCAATAATTTAGGGTTCGGAAATGTGTGAAAATGAATCGTATTTTTTAAGCGCTTTGTAAATTATATAAGTATTTCTTGCATCTGCATATGTACGCCACTAACCGATCCTGCCAAAGCGCCAGGACCCGCGTATATGCGCAGTAGGACGCCATTATCCCGGTGCGGGAAGGCAGGATAGTCTAACGGAGTTTAACACGTGAGAAGGCAAACATTCCGAACGTCTTGTATTGTAATAAGCAAGAGTTACATATGACAGGTATTTTATATGCGTACATACATATGTTACAAGTTCAGCATTGCTTCATCAAATCGCTTTAAGCTACATGCAGACGACATGGTCAACGTTAGCCAATGCCGGCCATTGAGTGGTTTATAATAATAATAATAATAATATTTTATTGTTTCCTTTTTGATACATACACTGTATATAGGATACGTCATACAAAACAACATAGATAAAATAGTATACAATAGTATAAAAATATCAATTATATCAAGTACATAAAATATATCACATATAGTTTAGTCCACATAGTATAGAAATAGTAATAACATAGAGTACATAGAATATAATATCACAGTTAATTTAGTTGACATTATTTATTTTATTGTCTTAAAATTCAGTTAATGTGTAAAATCCGTTCTTACTTAAATATTTCTTTAACTCACTTTTAAATATGTTATATGTTGTGGCTTTTTTTATATTGACAGGTAACTGATTAAACAGATCGCCCCCAGCATATTTTGGGAATTTTTTGTATTGGACATAGTTGAATTTTGTCAGATGAAGGTGTTCATTTCGTCTTGTTAAATACGCATGTACTTCATTATTTTTTGTGAAGTTTCCCATCTAATGAAAGACATGGCACAGTAGCTTGTATATATGTATATATATATATATGCAAGAGATGGTGAGTATTCCACTGTTCTTGAATATTTCTCTGCACGAGGAATTATAGGTATTGTTAAATATTAACCGTAGAATTCTTTTTTGTATTACAAATACTCTGTTAATGTCACATGCCTGGCCCCATATAATGATATTGCTACTTAGGATTGGATAAACATAGGCATAGTACATATTAAATAAATACTGTTGGTGGAGGTTAGATTTTATTGTTGTAAACGCAAAATAGATTTTATTTAATTTTTTACAAATACAATCTACTTGTTCGCTAAAGTTTAGTTTGTAATCTATTTGTGTTCCTAGAAATTTAGTTGAATTGCTTGATTTTAAGACTATATTATTAATATTACATTGAAGGTTACTAGGTTGACTGTAGTTTGGTTTGAATTCCATTATTACTGTTTTATTTGTGTTATTAATTAAATTGTTTTTTATACACCATTCTTCGAAACTATTTAGAACCGAAGAAATTTTTTCTCTGAGTTCAGAATAGGATTTTGCTGTTACAACAATAGTTGTATCATCTGCATACATAAACACCCTGCCATCCTCTATATAGGATGGCAGATCGTTTATGTAGAGTAGGAACAGGAGAGGACCAAGAACTCCCCCCTTAAAGTGTTTGCCAATGAACACCAATCAATCGCCAATGTTGACATTGGAATACATTTGCTATGAAGCCGTTTTTTCCGACACTCATCAAAAAGTTGTACCAAAGTTGGCCTGGACATGCAATCGTATTTGTTTTCGCGTCCAGACGATTTGGACAGTTCGCACATTATATTTTTAGATTATTATTTGTTTTTGTGTATTGTGCGTGTTGTTAAGTCGTACTAACTTGGTGGCAAAGTGGGTTTTCTGTTTTCTATTCAGTTTTTTTTTTCAACTGACGGAAATTGTAATAACTAATAAGTTATTAACCTTTAGACTGCCGGCATTTTCCCCTTATAAATGGATATTTTTGAGGAGCAAAGTTTATATATATAAACATCTAATACATCTAGAGTAGTTGCCGAGGTCACGGGTGGCTCATATGTGAGCCAGGCCGGCTGGCAACGGTCGATCCAATGTTAAAAATTTTCAGATTGTTTAAATTACTATATATTTATTTTTAACCGAATGTGCTTGATATTATATTGTAATAAGCTACCAAAAACACTCTAAAACATATTTAGTCACCAATAAAACCACTCAAAAACGTGAAAAAAGCGATCAGTTACACTGAAATAATATTTTTTTCTTCATCCCTATACTTACATATTTTCATACGTATATATTTTTATACTTATATATTTATATAGTTATAGGTAGAAATTCAATGTTTTACATTCGAATTCAATCGAACACATTATATTCAAGTATCGCTAAAAAAAAATTATTATTTATCCTAAATACAGTAATTCAAGTAAAAAACTAATAATTATTCTATGTAAAAAAAAATTTAATTTGAAATAACCCATAAAAAAGTCAATAAACGTTCAATATAGAATTTTGAAAATATCACCCCGTGGTTTCGGCATCTCAATCAATTGCGGAAAATTTTAGGGTACATTTTACAGATTTTACAGCGTGCTTCCGAAAAAAATCGTGTAAAAAGTCAATACCCACCTAATAACGAATTTTTGAAAATTTCATCCCCTCGCTAGGGATAGTTTCGGCATCTCAATCAATTGCGGAAAATTTTAGGATACATTTTACAGATTTTACAGGCTATTTACTAAAAAAAATTCAGTAAAAAGTTCAATAATGAATACAAGTTTTATAACGAGTTTTTAAATATTTCACCCACTCGCTATGAGTAGTTTGGGTACCTCGATCGACTAGAAAGAATTTCAGTTGTATCCTTTAGAGATCAGAGACTATTAAATGGGAAAAATTCACTATAATATCTGTATTCATCACTAAAACTATTATTTTATTACTGTCCCATATGTTTCTTCGAATCATTTATAACGGCTGTCTCATTATTGTGATATAGCAATTGTGATATGAATTTTACATTCCTGAGAAAATTACTAGAGAATATCTACTATGATTTCCTGACCATCGTAGGCCTGTGTTCTCTAGAAATTTTCATTGCTAAATTCACACATAACATCACAATCTCTCTGTTACACGTCGACACATTATGATTCGTAGAAACAGCATTTTTCTCAGTTTTAGGATGGGTTATTGTTATTACTTATCACAGTAATATACTGCAGATATTCTATTGCTTATTTGCTAGTTTCTACTTTTTTACCTCATATTTCGCACCTGTGTGATGCAATCTATAAGAAACGAGCCACAAATATGTGATATCTAAATATTAACTCATGTATAAATAATACTGGAGGAAAATAGAGATCTTCAGCGTAAAAATAAACTCATATTTGAACATTTCTCTAGCAACACTTAAACACTACATTCACAATCAATGCCAACCGTGTTGGCTGAATCAGTGGTGATAAAATATGAAGGCGAAAAAACAATATCAATCATCTTTTGGTATATCAAACATAGTAGACAAAATTCGAGCGTTAGGTGTAAATGGGGAATGCCTCAATTTACCGACCACGAGAAGTCAAATGCGCGATTCATTTGATTGCAGTAGTCCCCCGTCAGCTGGTGCTGTTATACAACCTCTGCTGGTACCAGCTTTATTTATTTACAAATAAATGTGAAAACAAAATTAATAGGATGGGCCTTACATTTTATATTTGTTTTATTTACTTTTTAATTAGGACAAACATGTAGTGGCATGCTTTTAAATGTCAAATTTCCATTGTAGGCAGATTTAGCTCCTTCTTCTGTACACCCGGCAACGTCGCGAAATGTTGTGCGTGACCTACGTCAAGACGGCCGACCTCGGGCACGTACTCTGGTCACGCTCCGGCTGAACCAACTTTAAAAGTCCCGTGCCGTCTAGCCATCCCCCGCGACTACGGCCGAACGGTTTATCCTCGTCCCGAGGGACCGTATTTGAATAGCGTGTACGTCCTTTCTATGGGAGTTCGGGAAATTGCGAAAACTCCGTACCCAGTTTCCGTATTTCTCCACAGGCGTTTCGTCGATTTTATGAAGAAGGGTTGCAATATATTGGTCCAATTCGTTGTTGCGATAAAAAAATTGCAGCAATATTTGTATGTATTGTAAAGAATCTAGTAAACGTAATTCTTACAGGAGTAGGTAACTTTTTTTATTTACTGAAAGAACCATTTTATAAACCTAATTTTTCAACAAAAACTGAAACACTTTACACTATCTATGAAGAAAACAGGAGGCATTGTCGTTTTTCTGCTAAAGAAATCCTTAAAGGTTTTTCTCAATTCTCAACCATCTAAAATTCTAAAATTCTCTGCAACCACTTGTTAGGGCAGCATCGTCTTTTTACTCTGTGTCTTATCTGTCTCTCTGTACTGTGGTATAAACTCGGTCGAAGCTCCGAAATGTAAAAATCAATTGAGTAGCGTACTTTTTACGTGAAAGTGCTCAAAAGTTTGAAACAAAGAGTCAACCGAGTGAGGCCAGAATCGCCGCCGATTGGAAGCTTTACCATGACAATGCTTCAAGTCACACCTGCTTCGTGGTGAGCAGCTACCTCGCCAAGAACGGGATTTCAACGATTCCCCAGCCGCCATACAGTCCCGACCTGACCCACTCTTCCAGACTTTTCCTTTTTCCAAAACTTAAAACCGCCCTCAAAGGACGCTCCCACGTGACCCTGGACGCCGTCAAAGCGGCAACGACGCGAACTTTAAAAGACATTCTGGAAGCCGCCTACAAAGCTGCCTTCTAATCGTGGAAATATCGTTGGCAGAAGTGTGTGCTAGGGACTTACATTGAAGAGTATTAATGATTTGTAATGATATTCACAATAAATTATTTTTACAAAGTTAGTCTCATTACTTTTTGTACAAACCCTGTACTTATATTTTTCTAAATATTCAGATACAAAAGGTCAAAAAACTATGTATTAACTACAAACATGCACTTCTCGAAAATGAGAATTTCCTTGTTAGAATCGGTAATAAAAAAAATCACTTTTGAGAGCATTAATTTTTTGTATTATCCCGAAAGACGAATCTGTAATTTCAAATTATTTATACACCACAAATGAATTCCTGGTTCAACAAATGCTATAAATATTTTTTAGCATATGTACTTAGTAACTTTGATCTTATAAATCGTAACCTAAATTTAAATGCTTCCAAAGCCTATTTGCAAGGGAGTATAAGTATGCATTTTCAAAATATGTACTTTATCGTTTTGTTAGTCCTGTTACTATTCGTTTCATTCCAAAACTAAAACTAATTTTGTTACAAGTGACGACCTCCGACAATGTACTATACATTTCCTACTGTTTTCTGCTAAACGCTGTATGTAACTGCTTATTTCAGTCTTAATTCATTCACTAATAATAAGGTCAAAACCGTTCTTTACAAAATTGTATTTCCTACTCAAAGAAAACAAAACTTTGTTCTTAAAACCTTGCTTATGCGAATTTGTCTGTTTCAGCAAGCTTTATACACATACCACTGTGGCAAACCCATATAAAAAAAGAAATGAGTTTTGGTAGCACAGATATATTCATATATAAAGAACTGACCTAGTAGAATCTAGAAAAAATTGAGCAACACGTTTAAATGTTTATAAGCACGGCGGAACATTGAAACAGACTTTCAAGAATAAGTTAACGTCACGTAAGAATGGCCACTCGAAGTAATCTCGAACGCAGAAAGGTGACTACTTGTTCCCATTAACTTATCAATGTCAAATGGACTGGTCTGGCCATGCTGAAATTGTAATTACCTAAAAAACGATATCAGTGGAATAGTAGACTACCATTTTTTTTTCTTTTTAAGAAACTAATGAACTATTTCAACAGTGAGTTTTAAAAAATCGCCCGCTAAAGCGGTCAACATGTCAACCACTCGGTCAAGAAAATAATTACCAGCACTTTTGTATCTTTATTTCTTTGGAAGCAATTGGCCATTATTATCAGTCATTTTTTGCGAGAATTTTCTGAGAAATGTTTTTGTCAGTACATATTTTATTCTTCAAAGTCACACCTGTGGCGTATCTAAAATAATTGTGAGTTAGTTGACCCTCCGCTTTTTTCTGCAACTGTTATATTTCTACGTCGCAGTTTCTCATCTGTGAACAATAAATTATAATTCAGACTGGAAAATGTAAATATTTACCGAGTTAAAAGTCGTGTAAAAGTGTAATATTTTTATTGAGGAATTTTATTCGTATACTTGGGTTTCTATTTACGTGTGAATGATGTACTTTGATTGAGATGCTTTCCTGAACAAATTTAGAAAAATAGGTCTCCACTATATTTTCGTGCAAACGTTTGAACAGTAGTGCATTTCTGTATTTGGAATTTGGTACACGCGCTATATATTCAAAGACCTACAGGATGGACTGAGAAGGACACTGGGAGGTTGGTGTAGGAGTCGCCTGGATGGGTGCTTGAGTTGTCGAAGAGTGAAAGCGAGCTGTAGCATCCCACACTTTATTAACCATTTAACGCCCAAGTGCACTGTCAAGAGACATGGACTTAGAGGCTCATATTACTGATTGAAAAATAAAGAAAAAATAACTAAAACCATGTATTCCCATGTTTTCGAGGTCGCTCTTTCGAATGGAATCGTTAAAATTGGCAAAAAAAAAATTTATGTAACCTTCAATTTTTAACAAAAGCTATTAAAAAATGCGATTTTTTTTAAGATTATTTTTTTAGAAATCGCAATTTTAGCTGTGTTATCGTCCTTTATACCACTCAAAAACAAATAGAAACGTACACTCAAGACGTGTACTTGAAGGAAACGCAATGAGAACAATTTAATTTTCTCATTTTTGAGGTTAGAATAATTATATATGGCAAAATTCAAATGGTGATGATTTTCTCGTTTTTTACCAGTTGCGGGATCATTGACGCGAAAGAGGAATTTTGAAAAATTATTAGGACTTTGGGGTTTTTTGGGGTCGTCCTGATGTCAGAATTTCAAAATTAAGATGAGGTCCAATATGGCCATCATCCCGAATCATATTTCAAAATTTTCGATTATTTTGCCTCAAACTTTGTAAACTAGGGGTTTTCGAGGTCGCTAATCACGATCCCGATGTCAGAATTTCAAAATTTAGGATTTCGAAATTTGCTTCAAAATGGTCGCCATGTCATATCTACCATCCTGAATTTTGAAATTCTGACATCGAGATCGTGATTAGCGACCTCGAAAACCCCTGGTTTACAAAGTTTGAGGCAAAATAATCGAAAAATTTGAAATTTGATTCGGGATGATGGCTGTATTGGGTCCGCCATCTTGGATTTTGAAATTCTGACATCAGGATCGTGATCAGCGACCCCAAAAACCCCCAAAGTCCTAATAATTTTTCACTTCCTTTCGCGTCAATGTCCGCAACTGGTAAAAAACGAGAAATATCATCACCCTTTGAATTTTGCCATATCTAGTTATTCTAACCTCAAAAATGAGAAAATTAAATTGTTCTCATTGCGTTTCCTTCAAGTATACGTCTCGAGTGCACGTTTCTATTTGTTTTTGAGTGGTATTAAGGACGATAACATAACTTAAATTGCGATTTAAAAAAAAATAATCTTGAAAAAATCGTATTTTTTAATATTTTTTGTTAAAAATTGAAGGTGACTTCAGTTTTTGCAAATTTTAACGATTCCATTCGAAATAGCGACCTCGAAAACATAGGAATACATGGTTTTAGTTATTTTTTCTATCAATAAAATGAGCCTCTAAACAGCATTAGAATCAATGGATTAGTCCAACAGAGATCCAAGCACGCAAAACCCAATGTAAGAGTAGAGGGGTGGCTCATGGAGGCTGAAAAAAGGTTGAAGGGATGGACCAGCTCAGGTCTTGTTAGGGAGGTCTTAATTTGGTGTGCCAGGATGGGGTTTTTACCCCCTCCCCCTAGTGTCCTTCTCAGCGGTATTGTTGAAAAAATAATGAGAATAAATAAATATATGACGTTTGTAATGCTATTGAAGCCATTAATTTATTATTTAATCGGATGCTAAATAACGAAGCTATGACTTACGGAATTTTTTTACAAGACAGCTTGTATATTAGTTTTTATCTCTTTTTTTTTATTCACGTTTTAAGACTGCATTTTTGTTTCAGGTAAGGATTACTCTCTGGAGCTTCCTGATCCATGTACACCACAAGGTAGATTAATTAATTTTTTTGTGTTATTGATGAATTAAACTGCTGTTAACAATGCCCATTCGCCTGAAAATGGGTCTAACTGTAGAACGCATAACCAAAAGCTAAATAAAAAAATTATATAAAGCTAAATTATCTTTGCCATTACAAGGAAAACAGGATTGAAAATAATTGATGCAAAGGTTAGCTGCTAATCAGAGACCACCTACAGATTAAAACGAAAAACAAATGTTCAACCGCAAAAAAAAAAGAATATACAGTGATCGTCATCATATGTATTCGTTATTTTAGAATTCAACGAGGATATTTTTGAGTGACTATAGTCATTCAGGGCGATTTTGGTAATAATGTCATTTGCAGTGTTCATGTACCGGGCGATTCTCGATAAGTGATTTTTTTGCTGAAATAAAATAATGAAATATCAGAATTAGATATTAAACACAAATCTGCATTTATTGACATAGCCGTCATTTTTTATTCACTTCCAGTTTAACCGTAAATGCTATTTCTCGTTTTTTACCAGTTGCGGGATCATTGACGCAAAAGAGGAATTTTGAAAAATTATTAAGACTTGAGGGTTTTTGAGGTCGCTGATCACGATCCTGATGTCAGAATTTCAAAATTCAAGATGGCGGATCCAATATGGCGACCATCCCAATCAAATTTCAAATTTTTCGATTATTTTACCTCAAACTGTAAACCAGGGGTTTTCAGGGTCGCTAATCACGATCTCGATGTCAGAATTTCAAAATTCAGGATGGTAGATATGACATGGCGACCATTTTGAAGCAAATTTCGAAATCCTGAATTTAAAATTCTGACATCGGGATCGTGATTAGAGACCCCGAAAACCCCCGATTTACAAAATTTGAGGCAAAATAATCGAAAAATTTGAAATTTGATTCGGGATGGTGGCCATATTGGATCCGCCATTTTTAATTTTGAAATTCTGACATCAGGATCGTGATCAGCGACCCCAAAAACCCCAAAGTACTAATAATTTTTCAAAATTCTTCTTTTGCGTTAATGATCCCGCAACTGGTAAAGTACACGTCTCGAGTGCACGTTTCTATTTGTATTTGAGTGGTATAAAGGACGATAACATAGCTGAAATTGCGATTAAAAAAAAGAATCTTGACAAAATCGCGTTTTTTAATAGTTTTTGTTAAAAATTGAAGGTTACACCAATTTTTTGCAAATTTTAACGATTCCATTAGAAAGAGCGACCTCGAAAACATAAGAATACATGGTTTTAGTTATTTTTTCTATCAGTAATATGAGCCTCTAAGTTCATGTCTCTTGACAATGCACTTGGGCGTTAAAGGGTTAATATGCCATTTTGAGCACAATGAGACTCTATTTGTTATTTTTTGATATATTATGTCATTCAGATCGCCTTTTCCTTTTTTATTATTTTTTTTAATACAACTATAAGCAAAAAAAAAATACTTTGTTTTCTTCGATACGTTCCTATTTTGGATATCGCAAAATCAGTGTCGTGCATTATTTTAACGAACCGTGCGAACTGAACTTTTGATTTGCTGCTAGGGCCTCTCTGCGACACCTCGTGGTTAAAAACCACGTCTGGACGCGCCTTTAGCTTGCTCGCTGATTCCATCGCCAGTCGCGGGTTAGCCGGTACGTATACAGGAGCATTCCCACGGACATTTTTGCGGGAATTTTATCGGCATATCGCGAACCGATATTTATCGTATTTGTAGCCCGCAACATTTCGAAATTCCTATCCGTTCGCCACGAAAACACAGGCCCGTGAGACTGACAAGCGCGCGACCGCTCGCCGAGTAGGAAGGAAGCGGTGCCTCACACTTGAGGTCGTCGCCGTCAGCCCGCAGATAACCGTTTCCCAAACCTTGAAAGTATTTCGGTGTAGTTGCGGTCGGAATAGATAGATGTATTCACGTTCGGTTTTCGTTGTTACTGATAACGATATTATCCGAGATTTCCTCGTCGTCTGTCAATCTAAATACTCACTAAAATTAACAAGGTTTGAATATAACTTTTTTGAAATCTTGGCACGATCAGTTTTTTCTAATTCTGTTTGGAAAAGATATGTGCAGTCACAAGTTTTCGTGCACCCTTTTTGAAGGTTGATTAAATTTTGACAACTTGTATTACAGTATTAATTTTCGTTTGCTTCTGATAGGATTACAGCTTGTGAAATTCTGCGTCTAATAAGCCCAAGTTGAAGGTGAGATGTCGATTGTGTGAAAAGATATAGTAAAAATGTAAAATTGCGGTGTTTTCAAAAAAACGTGGATAACTGAAAATTTTAAATAATTATCAAACTTCTTGGACTAGGATATTAAAGGGAAATCTTCAGAGTATGGATTGGACAAGGCATTTTGGAAAAAAAATTCCCAGACAAAAATTTCTAGTTGAACTGAAAACATTTACTTAAAGATTTAGAACTCTACTATCTTACTATAGTTTTCGTAAAAATCACTATATCAAATTTTAATAATACGTTTAACACGTCGAGATTTAAAAGGATATTAACCCGTTAAGTTTTTTGGAGATACAAGCCCTAACAACTATATGTTTGGACAGACGCATTTTTCGCGTATTAGACTGTTTTTGTGCATAATGAAGCAAAAATTGACTAGGTAATGCAGTTAACTGTACATAAGAACTTAAATAATTTAAAAGCATAATTTAATTAACGTTTTCAAAAAACCAAATTTACAATGTCACAACTTAACAAAACAAATAAAATGTAACAAAATAACTGGCTACTAAATGTTCGGAAAAAATATTTTAAGTATTAATAAGGCGTTACGTCTTTTTGCCTTTATTACGTCCCAAATTCTTGCAGACATTGTTTCAACCAAGCCTCGACAGAGTTCTGGTGAAAAGGTGTCCCAAATTTCGCCGATTTTTTCCTTTAAAGTGGAGACCGTTCTTTGAGGATCATCTCTCAAAACTCTTTTTTATCTTACGCCACAATGTTTCAATGACATTTAGGTCGGGGCTGCTTGATGGCCATGATAGGACTTTATATGCTGTTCCCCGAACCACTTTTTTTTGAAAAATAAAATAGTAATACCTTATAAAAACTGAGCCCAGACTGATGAATGTATTTTCTGCAACATTCGCGGGATAGCCTTTCTCCTGTTTCAGAGTTCCATTGCGCTGTTATATCCCTTAAGGTGTTCCGTCGAGCCTTTTTTGCAAATTTTCAACAATCTTTGGCTCCTTTCTTTTCCCTTTTTTCTTTTTCCTTTTTTTCAGAGCTGCCGCTTTTTGCATCGCCGTCTTTTTAAAATGATGATTTGGCTACCGGGGGCCCCCCCCATTTTTTTTTTTAGCCTGTTCTTTTCCGACATTTAGTTGTCGCATTTTTACGATTTTTATAATTTGCTATAAATCATAACAATCAAAAAAATCAAAGATCTTGGAAAAAAAATATTTTATTTTAAAAGTGGTGAGTTTGCATGGAGATATTAATTAAATACCTTTAAGACCTCTGAATTTCCTTAAAATGACCAAGTTCTTTCAAAAAGGATTTCATATTTTCGGAGTTTAATTTTTTGAAAACAGCAACATCAATACAGCTACTTTCACTGCTCGCAGTTCGTAGTTAGGATGAGTTCGAGATCTCTTCTTGGGAAAGTTTTTTATATGAGACGCATTTTTCAGTAAAGATCATGAATATCTCAGATCGTCTTTTATTTCCGAACTATACGTCATTGGTCATGTTTTTATTTTTTTTCCAACGGATTCGAAATGAGTAGCATTTCGATACAGAATAATACTTTCTACACCTTTAAATGACAAAGCTTCTCTGCGCATATGCTACGCCCCTAAAGCCCCACCTGCGTTGCTAACTAACTTACAAAGTGACTTCTGTTCAATTTCCGCCGAAAAAGGTTTTATTTTACTGCCTATCCATTAGTACAGATCAGTGATCGCGACGAATCGACGCCGGTGGTGCTTATCGCCAGCAATGGCGGCCAAAATGGCGCCCATCCCACACCGCCTCCCCTTCCACATATATTTTTTTTATTTGATAATATTTGTTATACCTTATAAGTCAGCACGAGTAGTTGTTCTTTGTTTTTGTTCCTCTCATATTTGTTACATATTATGTATACAAATAGAACTGTCAATGTTCGTTCGTTCGTTTTCTGACGTTTCATGTTCAATTGTTAATTTTGATAAGCATATAAGATAATCCGGAATATTTACTAAAACTTTTGAATAAGATGTTTTTTACTATCTCGTATAATGAAGTCTATAGGTATGTGTCAAAATATATATATAAATATATATATATATATATATTTGAAAACCCTGTACATGAGGTAAAATAAACAAAACTGTTTGTCATCTTTCAGTTTATAATTCGTTCGTATAATATAGTATTCCAATGAAATCCTTAAACAGGATAATGTCGATATTCCTTTGTTGATCGTATATCAATGTTTCTTTTGTATCGATTATGGCAGCAATTCATTGTACACCCTGTTACGTAAATTATAAGTAGTATAATAACGTCCAATATCATGTTGATATGTTCGGCCATAATATATAATTATATTTCCAAATTTAGTAAATTTCCTATTCATTTATCACTGTATAGCAAAGTGTATTGTGCCAAAAAAGGTCCCGTGCAATGTTTTATTTTATGAAAATGTTTTTTGTGGTTTTTAATATCCGATAAAAGTTTGTTGCTTTTTTTATATTGATACGCGTGATACTGTATTATTTTTATAACCTACCGTTGTGGGCATTAGTAGAATCAGTTATATGTTAAAACACAATTTCGTTGTTTTATTGAAAGAGAATAATGATACACTTATTATATTTAAGTAATACTTAAAATTTTGCCAATTATAATGTTACTATTTACATCGACGAATCTCAGGTTGTTGAATACAAGTTGTTGAAAAATAATGTCAAATTTTCAAATCAACTAAGACAATTTTCACAATTCAAAACGCTTTTCGATTGATTTAAGATATATGACAACTGTTTCGAGACAGAATAAATGAACACAATTTCAGGTTTTGTCTACTGTTGGTGTACTATACTTTACTCTAATTCTATTGTATTTCGTTTCGCCTATCCACGTCCAGTGGAGAGGAAGTGTAATATTCGTGATATATTTTGTAAAATTTGTGTTGGCTACATACGTCTAAAATGTTCTGTAACGTCGAGATTTTAAAGAAATTTTAAGCTAAAAAAAATGGTGTCTGTCTGTCGGTCAATCTTTTTTGTGTACACGATAACCCGAGATCTCAACTCCAAATTTGAAACACTTATGTGCCATGCCAAGATCTCGTCCTGACTTGTTTTTTTAACGTGATTTGAGGAAGATATTCATATGGCGTGTCATTTTATAGGTTCTTGCGATAGAATAATTCAAATATGTTATTGATAAGCCTATTTACTTCCTCATTCAGGTAGTATCAAAGGCAAAAAAAAAAACATAAAAGTTCAAATGTGTTGAACGAACTAAATTGGTCAAGAAGTCAAAAAGGCAAATTGGTACATACCAAGAAGTTCAAGGAATATGAATAAATACAAGATGACTTGGTTTAAAGCACAATACGGAGAAGTAGTTAAGGAGGGAAAAGAGGAGATATAAATTTAAGTCAACGAGGTCAATGGGTACAAGTACATTAACGAGAATAAAGGAAGGATAATGGATTTAAGAGGATAAGGAGGACAAAGAGGTCAAAGTCAAGGAGAGCATAAAAATAAATTGGTTCACATCAGGAAGTACATGGAGGATGAAGTGTTGAATTACAAGAAGGTGATTTGGTCCAACACAACAAGTACTTAATGAGGGACAGGAGGAAAAAATGAAAGTAAAGAAGGTTACTGAGGACAAAGGTCTCGTGGATAAACAAAGGCAAGGAGGGTAATGTTGTTAAACAGAACAACACATAAGTTAAAAAGGACTAGAGGAAAGGAGGTTAATGAGGACAATAAGATTAAGGAAGACAAAAGGAGGTTATTGAGGACTAGGACAGTGATAAGACAAAAGGACAGAAGGGGGGACGAAAGTAGAACAAAACAGGACAAAAGGAGGAGAGATGGAAGCAAAATGAGGGAAAGGGGATCAGGAAATTAAGCAGGACAATGGGGTTAAGGAGCACAAAAGGAGGTTAAGAGCGAAAAAGGGGGTTAAAAAGGATGAGGGACATAAATCCTGGATGGAGGGGTACTGGAACCTTCGCGTAGAAAAAAAAACTGGACGTTTTCCCGAAACACGAACACTACACTTTCTCAACCTCGCCAACAAGTTGGCATCTTCAGGAGAAGATTAAACTTTAATTAAAACGTTTTACAACCGGGCATCTTGGAAGATTAAAACTTTAATTAAAACCGTTTTAACCCAGTCCACTGGGCACAGAAAAGGTGTCGGTGTCGGGACTCGTTTTGGGGACATAAATAAAAAAAAAAATCAAAATATTATTAGAAAGAATAATATTTGAAAATGACATGTAAAAGATATAAAGTATAAAACTCAACATACCAAACAAGCAATATTGTAAGTATGTTAATTTACGTAATCTTAATTTTTCTATCTTGTAATTTTCTAATCTTTAACTAATCATAATAACCTAATATTACACTTTTTATTCTAATTATGTTAATGTGGAAACATTGTATGTGAAAGTAGCGGTTTTTTTATAGTGCTATATACCAAACCTAAACCGAGTATTAAAATTATATTAAAAGAAGTAAAAAAAATAATCTCCCTCCCTAAAAACCCAAGCATTTCACGACATTTTTATGTCTATTTTAATAATAAATTGTGACATTTTAAAACAGGCTCTTCGATCAAATCTATGGAAATTTTATGTACATCCAAGGCCAATGCACAACTAATATTACTAATACTTTTTTATAAAAGAAAATAATAAACCAGTAACCTGTATGTCCTCTAGCTACGTATATCCTCTATAGGTGTATTAACACTTGCCCCTTGACTTTTTGTGAGTAGGCAGATATTTGCGAATATGACTGCAAAAAATTTTACCTGGCTAACCCTTTTTGTGTAGCATGAATACACATATAAAGTTCAGGTATATTCTAACGTTCATAGCGACTTTTATGAATGCACTTTTCTTTTTTGCCTAGATATAAATAGAACGGCGTTCACCGCCGAACTAAAACTTGTTTTGATGGCTCATCTTGCTTAAAAAAAAAAACTCGAGAAATCTAACACGCGATGACGAAGGCGGCCTTTTATATGCGAGAATTATGATCCCTGCACCAAAACAAAAAGAAAAAAAACAAATTCCGGTTGTTGCAAAAACAAATTTCTTAGCGGATAGTTGAATAGGTTAATGACATTTAAGAATTGGTAGAGCGGTGCTCTGTGCTATTTTGGCGAACTGAAAACGAAAAAAACTGGTCTTAGAGCTGGTATCGTTTTAAATATTGTTTGTGACCTCTTAACTGCAGTAAATTATGTACGTTTTTATTTTCGTCATTCCGTAAGCATTTTAATATCGCTGTGATTTTTCGTACGCCACCTTATATCGGCATTCTGAATACAGTAAAATCTCGATAATCCTAACATGCGGTAGTCCGAACCTCCCCGAACGGTAGTTGGGGTGGCGGTAGTCCGAACACAGGGCGCTCGAAGTCCGAACAAACTTTGATTATCCGAATATCGTACCAAATGTGGCGGAATGAAATTTCGAAATGAAAATTGACATACAAATTTTAGTACTACAAATCATTTGCTGTGACAGTGAAGATAAAATTCAAGCTCAGTCCAACTGGTTGTCAAATTGCCAACCATTGACTTCGTCACAATAGACAAGTAGGTATATCTACAAATTCACTGAGTACTTACATTGTGAATGACTTCTTTCGTATTATATTTTTTAAATTTTAGAAAATTTGTGGTCTGCAAGTAAAGACTTTTGTTTCAAATCCAAGAAAATAGTCCAAAAGCATAAGATCTGGATATTTTCGAGGTCACTCTATCATTCCTCTTGTGCCAATCCATTCAGGAAAAAAATCACACAAGTAATCTCGAACAGATTGAGCAAATCTTGTGTACCACCTTGCTGAAACAAAACAGCAGGTTTTAATAAATCCTATACATTTTCATCGGAAAAAAATTCTACGATTGCAATAAAGGATTATGCCCAGTTTCTTCAAAATGAATTAATTCCTGATCTCAACCCAATTGAACGTTTATATACCGAGAATAATGTTCCGTTTCTATACCGGAAAGAAAAAACTATTCTAAACTATTATATTATCACAAGCAAGGAGATTCCTAAATAAAAACTGGATGACTTTCTACATTTCTAATTCCATTGCTGTAGACGAGTAGCGATCGGTCTACATCTAAAATGTGACATAGTTTTGGCAGCTCGTGTTGACGATTTAAGAATTTTGTCGTATAAATAAGCCACGAGGTGTGCTCGAATAACATGACTAGCCATTTTTGCTTGAAAGCATTTCAGAATATTTCTTAGCTACATCATATTTAATTCCAAGCAGTCTGGAGGGCTACTAAAATAGTAGTTTATTATACGCAAGCATGTTCACCGCAGGGGGTAGTTCACTAGGGGCGATATGGTAAGATTCTTACGCGTCTTGATCTTGGCATCTTTCATAGATCACGAGGGACATTTGTGAAATGTGTATGCGAAAAATATAAAGACTTTATTTGTTGCGTTACCCCATGTTCCAGAAAACCTGAAGAACTTTGAATAATCGTAGAATTTCATTAGTTCGGAAAAAAAGTCAGGGAATTCATTAAAAAATGACCAACAGTTATGAAATTTTTATCTGGGTCAAGTAATTTCATCTATTTTACTAATAGAATATTAAAATTACCCTACAAATATTTGCTAGGATCCACATATGTATATGTCGTCATTTCAAATATTTTGAATTCAATTCTATACAGCCTAATCCAAATGCTCACCATGATCCAAATCCTGTGGGCACCATTGATAACTTCGTTACTATTAAAGATACCAGATCGGTTAAATCAGCAAACTAGTACATTTTTTAACTCTGATTAAGATGAGATAATTGAAAAAAACAATTGGACGCCGCATTTTTGAGTTATACGACAAAATAACTTAAGGCGCAGAAATTAAGGGATATAAAAAATAAAAAAAATCCCAAATTTTTATGATTTTCAAAGAGCTGTAATTCGGAGAAAAATTGTCATAGGGAAGAGGAAAAAAAGGAAATTGAAGCTACAAGTTTCTAGTTTTTGGATCTTGAATTTAAATTTTTTTAGCATCAGCAGTTTTTGAGTAATCATAAGCAAACTATCGAAAATTCTTTTAAAATGTCCATAGACCTCAATACATTTTTTTTTTCGATATGTTCAGCATAAAGGTCTTTTATATAATTTAATTTTCTTTAATTTGACCTGTTATTGAGCCCTGTACGATGATTTTTCGCTGACTTATTGCCGTTCGAAGCAAAAATGTCATTGTTGATTTTGATAATCAATTACTCGGGATATAATGAACGTACAGAAAATTCAAGTAGGGTTTGGAAACTGCAAAATATTCTTTACAAATAGTAGTGATTGTTTTTTCCCTGAAAATGTTGTTTTCGAAACGAGGTTTTTGATCGAAAAAGTAAAAAATTGCATAATTATTGCTATTTGCATAACTTGACATAACTTTGCAAATAATGGATAGACTAAGAATATTGGTTGCAACTTTTCAACCTTAAAGTACCCTAAAGAATCCTAATAGTTTCAAAGCGGTGCGGTTTTTTCTTTGATAGTGCTCGGAATGATTGAAATTGTCGTTTATTTTAAAAATCGATGTAAAGTTCGATTTTTCACTGTCAATTTTAAGCCAGTTTTTATGAAACTTATAGAAATTATTTGGGATATTCATATTCTTTTAATTTTTATTTATATATCATTTATATATTATATAAAAAAGATCCAAAAATGCAAAATCCAAAAAATCGAAATTTTTTTTACCCAAGTGATTACGTGACTAATAAATGAAGTATCAGATTCTTATTTAATTTTCAACAGTTTTGACCACCTCGGATCTCGGCATTAACTCATAACCGCTCTCTTTCGGGTCGAATCACGGGCGAAGGTTTTTTCCTGTTCTTCCCGCAAGTAGTTTTAGCCATTCCGCTTGTGTTTTATTTATTTAATACATTATGTACGTTCATTTTATTTTTATTTATGAATTTTATTTTAATTTAATTAATAATATAGACGACCCCACTGGAAGTGAATTAAGATTTGTTACTCTTATAAATTATATAAAAAACAATTTCTCTGATCTCCCCCACGCAAACGAAGGGAAGAACGAATCGAATTGGGGCACATTATATCTCTACATGTAGCCGCTGTATTTTTAAGAGGGAAACTATAATATGTGCCTCGACGTGGGAGGCAGCGTAGAGGGGTTGCCATACTAACGAAAAGGGTAATTCCTCGAAGAATGCGACGATGCGCCATTTGATAACTATGGAACATAAAGCAAATACGCGTCTTGACGTTTCTGAATATCGTGTATAAAATAATGAGCTCGGCTGTTATGAAATATCGCACGCCATATATTACGATTTATAGGGCTTGACAAATAGAAGAGGCCCTGCGTAATTTTATGCTCTTCCATGAAGTCAGCGCTAACTAGATTCATATATTAAATATTTTGGAACCGAAAACTATGTGTTTGCAGTCAAAATTCCAATAAACGTTTGCAGCCGTTTGCAGTCCAAGAAACGTTTGCAGCAATCTTCACAGGGCATGCGATTGTCATCTGCTTTCGACACACGTTTTACAATATAGCTAATATTAATCACCGCTCGGGTATATATGTACATATATGGTTGTCGGCAAAGTCATGACGTATTTTTTGCAGTAGATCGCATTACATGTATTTTAACATCTGGCTCGAGTGCTATACCATTTGACAGCCGACCGTTCAACCTTCATTTCAGAAAAAATAGTAATCGATTTGGTCACATCGTTTGGTTTTTACATCAAGTTGAAAATGGAAGATCAAAATGTGCATTTTCTGCATATTTTGCTTTTCTATTTCCGCAAAGGGAAGAACGCAAGGCAGGCCTGTGAAAAATTGCGTAAAGTTTACGGTAACAATGCCCTACAAGAGCGTTTTGTTGCGAGGTTTAATTTAAAGTTTTTTTGCTTAGTTTTAATTTATATCTTATTTGGGTATAATAATAACTCGTCAAAATAAGATATGCATCTCTGTGTTCACAATTCACAAGAAATACGAGAATATTTCATTTCTCCAACTGTCACTGCTACCTACTCCTCCTTAATGCGGCTCTGTTATGATCGGTTTGTCGGCTCTACTTATCAGAGTTAGACCAACAATAATTATGTAACCTGGATCTTAAATTATATAGGAGACATGTAATAAATTAAATATGCGTATTTTCAGATTTCGATAATTTTCAGAATACCCAGTGCCATAGACCGTTGTCTGCTATAAACGCCGTACATATAAACTAAGTTGCAGAAGAGGAAACTAATTTTTCCAGTACTCTTCCACTTCCGCGTCTCAATAGCGTCGTATATTCTCTTTGCCGATAGAGAGAACTTGCAATATTGGTTATCGGATTGATTCGCAAGATATAATGTTACTTCTTTTAGGAAAATGTATACAACTCATATATAAATCCCTAAGGAAGTATATTAGTTGTGGGAAACTCAAGATGGAGTTCTCATCTGGAAATTTATTATAAATCCATAAAGAATATTTCCCGCAGATAAATTACATAAGTTTCGTTATGTTTAACGTCGACCACTGCTAGTTACGTATAGAAATCTGTTTTATACTCGTATACCTACTCCTTTATGAAAAAATCTTTAGTAATACAATAAATTATTTTATTTTATTGATACGATTTGACATGATACGGCAACATGGGAACATTGCTTCTTACATTTTTTGTCCCCTTTTGTTTGATCTACAGTTTTGTACTGTAAGTTCTACTCTATATCCTGTTCAATCTACTGTGAAAATCTAATAATGTCTAAAGTCTCAAAAAATGTGTACATCTTTGTACAAAATAGCATTTAAAAAACCTTTGCTCTTTATTTTAAGATATGATAAAAAAATGTAGTGAGAGTAATTTCGGGAGAGATGACACACCGGTTCAGATGGCGCTTCGGTTGACTTGGCACAACTCTTTAATTCATGTATGTTTTACTTCATACATGAATATAAAACATAAACGTCATAAGTGAATATAAAACATAATTAATAAGTTTGCCATTTCACCCGTAGTTCCTGTGCCATCTCAACCGCATATTAGACATATTTTCACATATTGACAATTAACATTTGTATTCAAATTTTCATTTTTTTTTATATTGGTTGCTTAATATTATACCTGAATAGTCAAGTAATAAACATTTTTCTTTAATTGTAATTGAATTTGCGGTTATGAAACTCGGTTTCGGTCATCTCTCCCGGAATTACTCTGCATATATATTTTAACTGTCCTATCGATAATGAATGCTAATAGCTGGCAGGGCACGATGACGTCGTACCAGCATCGTTTTACATGCTGCGGCCGACTGACTACCGGCTCTACATGTCAATTACACATTTCACTAACCACTATTACATCTATTTAACCTCTTTAATTGATCTCAATTAATGATATCTTGTTCGATGCTCTCGAACGAATAATTTACGTCCTGCATGGAGGCCCGAACGTCGGTTGGGCTGAGCAGCGCGTCCTCATCAAAAATGCAACTGACCAAAGGACCGTCGAACTCTCCAATTCTCCGTTCGATTAAGTGGCTTTTAGACGACATCTGAGCTATTCGTGCTGGTGCAGTTCGCTGCTTACTTAAGCGACATTCATATTTATTTAGATCTGCATTAGAATGAGAATAGTCCTTCATCTGAAATCACAGATCCGGATTTCGACCTTATGTCTCATCAGTGTCTCGGTTAATTTTCATGCCAGGAGAATAAATCGGTAATAGGAGGGATAGCTCTCGAGTGTATGCCGTGGAATCGATCCCACATGTCTTGAATTATTACAACTAGAACTGTAGAATTGTCAGAAGTTTTTATTAAGAAAAATTGTATTGGTCTTTCAGGTTAATCTTCTGTACGATATATTATTGTTTACTTTTCACCTCCTTATGTAAACCACCCTGTATACTAAGCCGATAATTGTATATGCTCTATATTATAAAATATTTTCTTCATCCATATTAGATTTTAGACCCAATTAGCAAGGTGGACTGACTGCTCTAGCATATGCTACCCGCATAGTATGCAGAATATTGAAAATAGAAAACAACTTACTAAATATACACGGTGGAGACTTTAACTGGAATATATTCGCTAGCGGGGTGGTGAATGATTTTTCAAAAAATTCCCGAGAGACATGAGTTCGCGCCCTATCACCATATCCAATCACCAATTTTTAAAATACTACACGATGTGTAAATTAAGTAATGAGATGTTTTTTTTTTTAAGTTTTCTGTTCAAATAGAATTACAATTCAGTATTGTCTCCTTCAAAATAACTTCCTTGGGAAGCCACACAGCTCTGGAGACGGTTCTTCCATTCCTCATAGCAGTGATGGAACTCTTACACTGGAGTAGCCTTCAACTGGTCAATTACAGCCGTTTGAATGTTTTCTATGGTCCCTAAATGACGTCCCTTGAGGTGATTTTTCAATCTCGGGAAGAGAAAAAAACTCGTTTACTGAAATGGCTGTATGACAAGGCGCATTGTCGTGATGCAACATCCAGTTGTTCTTGATGTTTGGTCTCACACGCATGACCCTTTTTCAAAGTTTTTCAAGAACCTCTCTCTGTAAAAGTGTTGATACTGTTTGGCCTGGAGGCACAAACTTTTGTGGAAAATTCCCTGGCTAGGTATAGACTGCTAGTTATTCAGAGGCGAAAGAAGAATTAATGTACTGAATTATATTGTTGGTTGCCTGCAATTAGGCGGTTGTATTATGGCAAATAACTGGAAAGAAAAACGATTTTTCTATCCATATCTAACGAATTCAAAATTTTTAAAATACTATTATTGAAAGTTTCATTCAAAATTTATCTCCGTAGGTATAGACAGCCAGTTATTCAAAAGTGAAAGAAAAATTAATGTACTAAAAAATATTGTTGGTTGCCTGCATTTAGGCGAAGTGTTGTCATTCTAATCTATTTTTCAATGTTTTCCTTGCTCTTACAATGCGATATTTACGGCAAACTCCCTTTTCGCGTAAAGGTTTCGTTACTATTCAAAACACGGTAAATAATTCCGGCTACGGATATGTATGCAGATTGCAGGTGACCGATTATACTCACTTATCCTTAATCAGGCGATGATCTAGTGGCAAGTCCGACATCAAAAGGCCCCGTAAATAATTCGAGAAGAGGAATTACTTTGAAGTCGTTTCCCGTGAACGCACCAGACGTGGAGTTTTCTCCCTTATTAATTATTTACGCTTCGTGTTGTTCCGGCTTTTCCGTTACAGATTTAAATCATCCCCGTTAAATATGTATTAAAAAGAGCGACGTTGAAAGGTGAATGCGATGCGAGTATGTTCCAAGCAATTCCTCGACAAAATAGACATTTTTTATAGCACTAAATGTATTCCTCAACAATAGAAAAACCATAAACAAAAAAAAAACACTTGATTACAAAATGTTTTACCACAATAACAAAAAAGGTCTCTATTGAGGTAGACATTTCTAAAGCAAATATTTTTTTTTTAAACAGTTGAGTGAGTTGAGTGAGCGAAAAACTGTGAGTTTTTTTAAACATTTGTGAGACGTTTCTACCTCTGATTAGTTCAGCTATCAATGGGTTATGGATACATTTTTTTTTAACAGTGCGTTTAAAAGTTGAGTGAGTCGCGAAAAACTGTGAGTTTTTTTAAACATATGTGAGACCGTTTCTACCTCTGATTAGTTCAGCTATCAATGGGTTATGGATAAAACTTTAAACTTGGAAAGTGATGGGACTTCACTAAGTGATGGGACGTCAATAAACGTAAGGGGGCCAAACTGATCGTCAAAGTTAGCTCCCGAAATTCCATTGATTTTTTTTTATTATTATGGGAATAGGTACAAGTCCTATGAACTAAAATCGTTGCCTATTGTGCCCCCACAGGTTGTTCATTCCATTAGTCATGTTTCCTTGGGGAATTTAAGGACAGTATTCAATGGAGCGTCTGTTACCTCTTTTGATTCTATTATTGCCCCGTTCTTTGCGAGAAATGTTCTTTTTCGTTCCCTTTGTGATTGTATTTTAACCCATTTCAAAATGGTCTTCCCAGGATTAGGCTGATTTTATCTGGGTCTCTGTTGGTCTATCTCCTGGATTGTGGTGGTTACCCCATATCCGGAAATTTTCAGCCTGTACATTACTGATAGAACCTTCTGCTCCTACTTTTGAATTGCTTGTTGTGGTAGTAAAATGTGCACTAAAACATATTGCCATTAATTTAGCCAATTATTAGTTAACAATTGTACTTAGAGACTTCCGGATGGGCTTAAAATTTTCTAAATAATAAGGAAAACAAGGGAAAACTTTTCTTAACGGTACCTTATATACCGAAAATGTACAGGAACGGAGTTATATGCGAAAATAATAAAATTTTCGCATAAAATGTTTATTTAAACAATGTTCCACACGGATGCTGCTCTACGGACCCCCCCTCATTGTATTCTACGGGAAAAAAAAAACATGGGGATCCGTAAAAACATATTACATATTAGTCCGTTTACATATTAGTCTCTATTGGACTAATATGTAAACAATGAAGTTACTTATAAAAAATGGCAACCAAATTTTTTTTTCAAATAGCTCGAATAAAGATATGCGTTGAAAATAGATTTTTATCAAATTTATCTTAAGATTTTCAACAGGATTTCTTTTCCGTCTGTCCCCTTCCATGACCACTATGCGGTTCAAATTTTACAGATAATTTATCTCATATTTCATTACTTCCGTCAAACTAATTTCCTTAAAATTCCAACCCTAACCTTAGGCCTAAAGATACGAAAAAGATTGTTACATACATTTACATAATCGATATGGTTTAATAAATGTATTTTAAATCCAAACAAAAAGAAATGAGAAATTGAATATCACTTGACGCAAATATGAGATACACAGTTTTTTTCTATTGGATCAGTTATATTTTTACATACATACATATGTATTTATCTAGAAACTATAGTAGCGGTAACTATTGCCTGTAGTAGCAGTCCATGAGGATTAGCAGATTGGATGAAACGCACAGGCATAACTACAACTTTTAAGGTTGCCACCCTGCGTAATGGAACGACCAAACTAGCAGCACTTCCGGGATGACTGGGCCATAAATCCTTTTTTATTTTCATTTCAAAAACTAAGTTTGTCAGACTTTCGTGTATAACGCGTAGTCTCAGGACGCCAGTTAGCCCCTTGAACGATGTTCACAAATCACCACACCCCCCTAAAGACATCTCTCCCCTCCACGAGATTAATTTAGCAGATTAAACGTCTACAATTCATGTAACTACTGCTGATTTGTTACAGTTCCTTAACGGCGTCCTTTTTATCGTTTTATTAATTGCGTTGTAGCGTTTCTCAGGATCAACCCTTCCAACAAACTTAAAATTAAGAATTAGGCGATAAGAAATTATGGTCGGATAGAAGGGGGTGGTGGATGAACGAGATGATGTAGACTTCCAGTCGCGACTAGGTAACCTTTGGATTAAAGGCTGATGTGCTACTACTGAAATTGTTGAAAGTGTGTATGGCTGGTTCTTCCATATTTTTGACCTCATTGAGAAAAAGGGACTTTTTGTTTTGATTTAAATCTTTTTTAAGTTATCGTTAAAGAAGTGGTGGTTATAGTTGAAATTATTGAAATTACAGGGTGTCTCAAAAAGCAACGTCAAGCCGAAATGGGGTTACAGACCATGTCTCAATTGGACATATGACGAAAAAAAAATATGCGAAAGTATTTTGGTTTTCGAGATGTTGCCTTTTGTAAAATTGATGAAAAATCGCTTTCCTAAGTCAATATGTTTTGCCACAGCTTCAAATGAAGGCCGATTGATGATTTTTTTTTGTTATTAAGGTATTTAATTATTAAGGTAGTTCCTCCGCATCAGTCCAGTTAAAAAGTTTTGGCTTAGTACTCACGTTATACATATTAGCAGTATTAAGACCGTACGCAAATACGTTTTTGTTATCGTGACTGTACTGAAATGAATGAAATGTAGAAATATTATTCTGTATGAAAACGGCAACGTCGCGTATTTATTTCCCTTACTATTTTATACAGCCACGTCCTTATAGTTTCTAAGCAGTATACATGTGTAAACCCTGGTTTTTTTGTTATTTAATTAAATAAATAATTATGGGAAGAATATTAAAAAAAAGTCCTTTATAAAAAAATAAAAAGTTGCGAAAAAATAAAATATTGCAATAAGTAATGTTATTTATCATAAATGTATTGTTTTAAATTGTTATAATTTTATCGTTCAAATATTTTGTATTTAATGTTATAATTTATAACAAATGAATAAAAGTATCATAAGACGTCCTTATGTTAATGCAATCAATGACATTAATAATTTAATAATATTTTGAAGTATTTGTTTATATTTTTGATTCTCAATTCGAGCCTTGTGTTTGGTCCCGACAGTTACCCCTTACAGTTGCCGTATATTTCCACGCTATTCTACATCCCTCCAGAAAATGACGTCTAAATGAGTATTATTTTAATTGGTTATCAAAACTATGAGGTAAATAATTTATATTTTTTGTTAATGTCTTCCAAAATATTATTCAAACAAAATTGTTTTTTATCGAGATGTTAAAAGTCCTTCAATGATAAACAAAAATAAACTGGTATTTTCCACCCTTCTCCATGCAATATGTACAAAATATGTATTTTGAATTGCAATTACGTTGATGAGGTCAATATCTTCAAATTTTAACAGCGTGTGTATTATGCATTTAATGACATATTCCAAGTTTTGAGACTTGTTAAAATATTGCTTTCATAACCAACTACCTTAAGTTGAATAACAGTAATTTGAAAAAATTATACCATTCAATCACAGGAAATCGATTAATCAGCATTTCGAGGTACTTTCCTGTGTGTGAAACCGGTACAGTTTGTTTATTTTTTTTTGTATGAAAAGTCTTGAGCTTTCAATATTACCCTGAAATTAACAAATAAATAAAAAACTAAAACTTTTTTACGTGACTTAATTTTTTTTTTTGGTCCGCTACATTTCATACCTGTTTTCATAAGTTTCTCAAGTGGCATTATAAATCTAATCCAGCAGATAAAACAACTAGTACTCGGTGTTATTCTTATGCTCCAAACTTCTTTGATTGATACTCGTATGTGTCAGAGTAATGTATACTTAACTGCGATACCGTCGAATTTGTAATTTATGTTCGGATATGCGAGCAATTGATATTCATCTGCTACGATAGAGATCTGCAATAAAAGTTAGCAAGAGCAATCCAACAAATTCAATAGCGATACTTTAAATTTAGGAATACTGTACCCACATACAGTCAGCAACGACAGTCATGATACACTCAATTTTTGAAGGTTGCTTAAGTTCTGATAATTTTTATAATACAGTATTGATTGTTTTTCTTCTAATTGGATTACATCTTGTGAAATGTTGCGCCTAGTAAGTTGAAGGTGATATGTCAATTGTATGAAAAGATATCATTAAAAACCTAAAATTGCGATGTTTTCAAAAAATAGAAATAACTTCGAAAACATAAATATAATTAAATCCTTTTCTTCTCGGGTGCATATGAGAAATCTTCAGAATTAGTAACTATGCTAACTGAGCCATTTTGCAAAAGAAGTTTCCTAGACAGGAAACGTTTCTAAAGTTGAACCAAAATTTCATAAAAATTCCAAAAAATCCCTGTACGCCACAAATAATTGTGAATTAATGTCCTTCTAGAACTTTGTGTTTTATTAAAATATTACCAGCAATGATTTTTAAAAAAAGTTTGTGTCTAATTCAATTGCAGGGGTAATTTTTTTGCTCTGCCGTCCCCGAAGGGTGAAAAATAGGGGTTGGGGTGAACTTTCGAGTTTTTTCAAAATCTGTTTTTTGAGATTTGTTATCAGGGACCTTATAAACTCTAACATATAGCTTTCCAGATTCGCACAAATTTTTAATTTTCGTCCGCTATATTAGATCCGCCATTTTAAATTTTCACAAATTTCCCAGTCTCGTAATGAGTGGTCTAAAAAACCCCTACATACAGTTATTCTAAAATACCGAAAATATTTGATTGATTTTCACCCGCCATTTTGTATCGGCCATCTTGAAAAAATCTGATGTCAGATTCAACAACTCCAAAATATGTAATCAGCAACCTCGAAAAATCTTTATCAAAACAATTTCCGGTCCAGATTCAAAAAAAAAAAAAATCTTGCTCCGATCTTGGAGGTTAAAGACGCCATATTTAGTCCGCCATATTGAATTTTATAATTCTGATGCCAGATATGAATTCAATGCCTCCAGAAACTATTATATACCAAGTTTGGTTCAAATCCATAGAAAATTAAGAAAGTTATTCCATTTGATCATATGTGATACAATACCAGAATTGGCCTTTTTTTAACAAATATGATGTAATACTAGTGAACCAATTAATATGAAGTCCAAGTATGTAAGTCCGAGTAATATGAGTCCAGGCACTTTGAAAATGATTTAATATTCTAGGACTTATTCACGATTTTTTTTAAAACATCGCAGTTTTAACTTTTACCGATGTTTTCATACAATCGATATATCTATCACCTTAATCGCTTGCGCTTATTAGACCCAGC